>CM053627.1:61023284-61045453 GCA_028646595.1 Phalanger gymnotis
TTCCAAATCCTTTTTGAGTTCTTCCATGGCCTGAGACCAGTTAATGTTTTTCTTGGAGGCTTTTGTTGTAGGTACTTTGACTTTGTTGACTTCTTCTGGCTGTATGTTTTGGTCTTCTTTGTCACCAAGGAAAGACTCCAAAGTCTGAGACTGAATCTGGGTATGTTTTTCCTGCCTGGCCATGTTCCCAGCCAATTTATTTGACACTTGAGTTTTTCAGTGGGGTATGATTGCTTGTAAAGAGTTCTATGTTCCACGCTTGGGCAGATGCACTGCCACACCAACACTCCTCCTTCCCCAAGAACCCCCAACCCGAACTGAACTTAGATCTTCAGCAGGCTTTTCACTCCTGCTTTGATCCACCACTTAATTCCTCCCACCTGGTGGCCCTGGGGCCAGAAGCAACTGCAGCTGTAGTTCTGTAGCTGCCCCACCTCTGCTGCCCCACCTCTGCTGCCCCAGGAGTGGTGGCGGAACCACAAACTCGTTTTTACACTCTGTCCCTAGCAGCTTTTCCCACTAACCTTCTCTGTTGTCTTTTTTATAATGGAGCATTCCTAAAGAAGATACTACAAAGAGATTAAGAGACTTTGGAACTCAAAAATATTAGAGTAACACAAAAAATGGCAGAAGAAAACCTGAAAACAACAAGATAACTAACATACAAATTCTTTGAGTGGAAAGAGTTACTTTTGCATTGTTTTTTGTATTTCTACTGTTTAGCACAAATGCTTGTTGACTGACTGATTGAAGTATCTATGTAGATAAGTCAGGTCTATGATCAAATTGATGCAGAAGCCAATCAAAACAATTTCCCATTTCATATTTCATGTCTTCTCATAAATAATTTGCTGGGGTAACCAAACTTTTGTTAACATTATTTTAGATATTTTGGCACTACTTGGATATATCTATGTCTATATCTATTGTTGCTGCTGTTCAGTTATTTCAGTCATATTTGACTTTTCACAAACCTCTTTGGGGGTTTCTTAGTAAAGATACTGAGATGGTTTGCCATTTCCTTCTCCAGTTCATTTTAGAGATGAGGAACTGAGGTTAAGTGACTTGCCCATATCTACATCTATCTATACACACAGGAACATAAAAAAAATGCCTAATATATATGCCTACATGTATGCATATTATATGTATGTATACGTATCTTTACATAGATACATATGTGTATAAATATACCCATACATACAAAACATTAGCTATCCTGGCCCCTACTGCCTGAAGAGAAAATATGTTATATAACACCTCTTCCCCAGGACTCTCTGGTACTTTTAAGATAGAAATTTTTGTGTGTGGTGGGGGTAGGTGTCTAGGCTCTTTGAAAATAGCTGCACAATTCTTTCAAAGTACTAGTCTTTTAAATCATATAGAAAATCATAAATCATATAGAAAGAAATCAAAGTCCTAGCTGACTTTAAATCTCAAGAACTTATGCCAATGTCCACTCTCATGTAAATTTTAGTTATCAAGTTAACTTAGATTTTGCATGTCAATATTTTAAAAACTTAATTGGTTTTAATCTAATTAATTTATCATTACTGTTTTGGTCTACTCATTCCAAAATCCATGGCTAATAAAACACCATTATTCAGTATTTGGTGAAATTTTGGAAAACATGTATCAGACACAGACTAACAAGGCAAGGTGGTTGGTTTCCTGGAATTTTTAGGGGAAAAAAGACTGTTTATGTATATGTATGTGCATATACATAAACACAAGTATACATATATACATACGTAGTTTGATCACTATTTTTCAACATAATTTATTTCTTTTTCTTAGCATTATTCTGAGACAGGATCTATTGACTTCATCAGACTGTCCAAGGGATACAGGCCATTGAAAATAATGGTTAAGAGCTCGTGTTTTAGAGAAAACTACTGTTCTAGACCTAATAATACCCTAATAAGCCCTTTAATCTTTTCCAAAAGTAGTGATAACGTTCATTCTATTACTATTACTAGAGAAAGAGGTGAAAGGAGGTTGGAAAATATTTAGCATGTCAGAAAGATGTCTGGAGTAAAGCATAGGTGGGGGTCAAGGACCAAACAAATATTGATGGTTATATTAATTTACTCATACATTCAATTGTTTAGTGTAACTTAAAAGATGGTAACATGTCTGAATTAAAATTCCTTCTGGGAAAAGGACATTGCTAATAAACATTTTCAATTATTGGAAACATTTCCAATAAAGAAGTGATGAAAAGATATGGGGGAGTTGCATTTTCAAAAAAAAAGTCAAAGTCTACTGTCATCAGTATCACCAACTGTCTATTAGATTGTAAGATCTTTGAGGTCCGGGACTATCTCTTACTTCTTTTTATATCATCAGTGCTTAGCACAGTGCCTGATACATAGTAGACTCTTAATAAATTTTTTTTTATTGATTAATTGAATGATTATTGGGCATTGCAATCTGTATTGCTAGAGTCACTACAAACTTAGCATATCCAACACAGAACATGAAAACAGGTGCTCTGCCGACTATGGGCAAATCATTTCATCTTAGAGGCAGTGCTCTGAATGCACAAATTACAAATTAGCTGCCAATGTGCACGTTGGGAGTGAATTTCCAAATGGGGAGCTACTTCTAATGATAAAAACAAAGATATGTGCCCCTAAAAAGATGTATTTGTCCTATCCCACCTGCTGAAGTATATGTTCTTTTCAGGGCAATGGCTGACATACCTAGGGCAATTAGGTGGCTTAGTGGATACAGCACTTGTCCTGGAGTTAGGAAGGCCTGAGTTCAAATATGAATTCAGACACTTACTAGCTCTGTGACCCTAGGCAAGTCATATAACTTCTATTTGACTCAGTTTCTCATCTGTAAAATAGCATCTACCTCACAGAGTTGTTGTGTGGATCAAATGAGATAATAATTATAAAGTGCAATTCCTAGAACATAGTATGTGCTATATAAATGTTAGCTATTATTACTACTATTAATTATTCCACTATCAACTTCAATTACTAGCATACAGCTTTCTACCAACCACGTGCTCAACTAAAATCTTAAATTATTGAATAGAAATGTGTTTCTATCGCCTGTTTTTCTTACCAGGACAGTAATAGTATAGAGAAATGAAGTCCAAAAGGTTCACTACATCAACGTTCCTCAAACTGAGTCCTCTAGAGTTTGTGGTCTTATCTGGTATTTGTTCTAAGCCTATCTGATTCCTCAACTCAAATTTTGGCATTTTATTTGGTTTTCTAATTATTTGACATTTTTTCTTTTTTTTAGTTAGTTAAATGAAAATCAGTAGGAGATATGGAGGCTTTTGCAGAGGGGAGAAGTGTTAAGCTAAGATGGAGCCAATAAATGAAATAATATCAATGATAAGAGGGGAAAAGACAAAGACAACTATGTCACAAATTCGTCTTTGTTAATCATGTTGGCCATGGGATTTCTTTTTCTTTAGTGAAAAGATATGTGAGTAAAGCTAATAATTCTCACTGTATGCATTTTAAGCACTATCCAAAATAGAGTAGACAGTCCAGCATGGAGAATGTATTAATTACGGCATCTGGGATGTTGCCAGAAGTCAATTTGTTGAAAAGTAGGCAAGATTGGTACTTTACATTCAAATGAGAAATACTGCAAAGTTACCATTGTCGTTTTTAATTTGTTTTTGGTGTAATGAATAGACAGTTCATCTGGAAGCCAGAAAAAAAAAATAGAGTTCCAGTACTTCCTCTGATATAATGTCTGGCTGACCCTAGCCAAGTCACACACCCACTGTGTTCAAGGCAGCTCTCTGAGAATGGAAACTACTGCAAAGATAGCAAATGTCATTGGTAAAAGGAATTTCCTCACTTTTAATTTTCCTATTTAAATGAAATTCCATATCCATTACCATATTGATTCCATTTTGCTCACATCAAATCCTCACTCTAGTCCTGCTTTGTAGTTGTTCTTGTTGTTATGGAGTCGTTTCAGTTGTGTCCAACTCTGTGATCCTATTTTGGGGTTTTCTTGACAAAGATACTGGAATGGTTTTCCATTTCCTTCTCCAGCTCGTTTTACAAATGAGAAAACTGAGGTAGACAGGGTTAAGTGACTTGTGCACAGTCACACAGCTAATATTTGAGGCTGGATTTGAACTGAGATCCTCATGATGGCAGGTTCAGAGCTCTATCCACTACATTGCCTAGCTGGCTCATCAGTTCTACATCAGTTTTACAATGGAACTACTAAGTATGAGAGGGATTCATCACAAAAACCATTATGAGGAGCTTTAACAAACAATAGTTTGTAGATAGATAGATGGAAATATTGATCAATTGATACATTTTAAAACTTCATAACTGTAACTGTTAAGCATATGCCCTAAGGAAGTCAAAGATAAAAAGAGGACTAAAATATCAAATATTACTAAATATCAAAATATTTGTAGTAGTCCTTTTTATAATAGGAAAAAACTGCAAAGTTGAGGTCCATTGTTTGGAGAATGGTAAAAAAAAATCAATAAATATAGATATAGTGGAATATTATTTTTCCATAAGAAATGATGAATTTATAAATACAGAAAAGCAAGGGGAGACAAATGAACTGAAGCAGAGTGAATTAAAGAGAATCAGTAAAACATTAAAGACAATGACTACAATAATATTACTGGGGAAAAACAAGAAATATAGCAAAAATGAACCTGAATACTAAATAATCAAGTTTGGTCCCAAAGATGAGATGAGAAAATAAACCTCCCACTCCTTTTGTAGATTTGGGGACCATGACTGTAATATTGCATATATTATTGCTTGGTTTTAATGAACTGCTTTTTTTCCTCTTAATTTTTTTTTGTTGTGTACTTTTTACTTTATTTTTCACCTGTCCCCCCCCGCAACTGAACGCACCAAGAAGGCTACAATTAAAATTAAGCATGTATGTGTGTGTGTGTATACATATATATGTGTGTGTGTATATACATAAGTGTATGTGTGTGTGCACACACACATATATACACAATATATATCCATATATATAGATATACACACATGCACTAAAACACATAAATGCAAGGCAGTATTATGTTTATTTCCACTTGTCATCTGTTTCTCTGAAGGTGTATAGCATCTTCATAAGTCCAAGTCTTTGCATATTTTTCTAACTCTGTCAGCTCATCACTTCCTATACCACAACAATATTCTGACCCAATCATATTGTATCTGGGAGATCGTCTAGGACAGGCCCCCCCAATTTTTTGCATTCCCTCTATTCTTGGCTGTGTCGGTTTTATTTGCACAGGAAAATTTTAATTTGAAATAATCAAAATTATCCATTTTACACTTCAACACTGCTCTTACCTTATAATAGGGTTTAAAGTCTGAATCTAATTCTTCACACCTTTTTCCCTGAGTTACCTTGAAATTCCTGATGATCTATACTTTTCCAAATGAAGCCTGTTATTATTTTTTGGACTCAGTAAGATAATTTTTTTAGGAATTTAATTGGTATAGCATTACATAAATAGATTAGTGAGGTAAAATTGAATTTTTTATGATATTGGTTTACCTACCCATACACAATAAATATTATTTCAATTATTTAGACCTAACTTTATTTGTATCAAATGTGTTTTGTATTTATTTTCATACAGTTCCTGTGTCTGTTCTGACAGGTATTCTCTCATAGTTCTTTATATTGTAAACTTATTTTATATGGTCTAAAATTATTGATTAATATGACTGGCACAGTATAGTTTCCTTATTTTTCTTCTTTTGATTAAATCTGATTTAGCTTTGTCTGACATTATGACTACTATCCCTGCTTTTTATATAATAAATCCTACTCCTGACCTTTATTCTATTTGTATCTCTCATTTTTATATCATTTCCTGAAAACAATATATTGTTGAATTCAAATTTTTAATCTGCTGTCAGTTTCCATTTACCATCTCACTCACATTCTAAACTCTAATTACTTTTATGTTTTCCTCTTTCCTATTTTCTTCACTATCCTTCTCAGCCTATTTCTATCCCTCCTCGCTCTTCTAATTTACTTCTACCTGCTACCCTGACCTCCTATTCCTTAACCTACCTCCCCCTCCAAGAATCCCTCTCTTATCCTCTCCCTCTACCCTAATCCATTACCCTCCTATTTCTTTCTGAATTTGGAAGATTTTTATACCCTTCTAAATATATATGTGGTTCCCCATTTATCCCATTCCTGTTAATCTACACACCCTTATCCTATGTACTTTATATATATCCTATATACCACATTTATCCTATTGCCTATCCCTCCCTTATCCTGTCCCCTTTCTATCACCTTATTCTCTTATTTCCTTATGAATTTAAAAGACTTACTTTATACCATTCTATAGACAGACAGACAGACAAATGTATTATTCCCTCTTTAACCCATTCCTGATGAGTGTAGGGTTCCAGAACTACTTGCCCTCCTTCCCATCTAATTCCTCTACATCAGTTCTTCCTCTTAACCCTCATTAGTATGAAATAATTACTCTTTTTTAATTTTTTTTTTATTTTTAGTTTACAGCACTCAGTTCTACATAATTTTGAGTTCCAGATTTTCTTCACTCCCTCTCCTCCTCCCTCCCCAAGACGACATGGAATCCCATATAACTTCCACGTATGACTTTGCATTGAATTAATTTATACACTAGTCAAGCTATGGAGAAGAATTATGACCAATAAAATGAATCATGAGAAAGAAGAAACAGGACCAAAAAAAAACAACCCAAAAACAAAAACAAAAGAGAGAAAAAGAAAAAAAGAAGGGTGGGGGGAAGGCTAGCATGAAATGTGCCTCAATCTGCATTCACACTTCATAGTTCTTTCTCTGGATGTAGATAGTTTTCTCCATCATGAGTCCTTTGGAGTTGTCTTTATACCTTGTGTTGCTGAGAAGAGCAAAGTCTGTCAGGGTTAGTCCTCACAGAATCCATACATCTGTGGTTGTGTCTAATGTTCTCCTAGATCTGCTCTGCACACTCAGCACTATGTCATGTAGGTTTTTCCAGGTTGTTATGAAGTCCGTATCATCCCCATTTCTTATAGCACAATAGTATTCCATTACCTTCATATACTACGGCTTGTTCAGCCATTCCCCAATTGATGGGCATTCCTTTGATGTCCAATTTTAGCTACCACAAAAAGAGCTGATATAAATATTTTTGTGCATATGGGTCCTTTTCACACTTATGTGATCTCTTTGGGATACAACCCTAGAAGCGGCATTGCTGGGCCAAAGGGTATGAACATTTTTATAGCCCTTTGGGCATAGTTTGAAATTTCTCTCCAAAATGGCTGGATCAGTTCACAATTCCACCAGCAATGTAACAATATTTCAATTTTCCCACATCCTCTCCAGTATTTATCATTTTCTTGTTTTGTTATTTTAGCTAATCTGACAGGAGAGATGTGGTATCTAAGAGTTGTTTTGATTTGCATTTCTCTAATCAGTAGTGATTTAGAGCATTTTTTTTCATATGCTTATAGATATCTTTAATTTCTTCCTCTGAAAACTTCCTGTTCATATCCTTTGACCATTTCTCAATTGTGGAATGACTTATATTCGTATATATTTGGCTCGATTCCCTGTATATTTTAGAAATGAGGCCTTTATCAGCGACACTAGTTGTAAAGATTTTCTCCCAATTTTCTGCTTCCCTCGTAATTTTTGTTGCATTGGCTTCTTTTGTACAAAAACATTTCAATTTAACATAATCAAAATTATCCATTTTGCATTTTGTAATGCTCTCTCTCTCTTGTTGGGTCATGAATTCTTTTCTTTTCCATGAATCTGATAGGTAAACTATTCCTTGCTCTCCTAAGTTACTTATAGTATCAGCCTTTATTCCTAAATCATGAACCCATTTTGACTTTATTTTGGTATATGGTGTAAGATATTGGTCTATGTCCAGTTTCTGCCCTATCATTTTCCAATTTTCCCAGCAATTTTTGTTAAATAGTGAATTCTTAGCCCAGAAGCTGGCCTCTTTGGGTTTATCAAAGAGTAGATTGCTATAGTCATTGACGTCTCCATCTTGTGTTCCTATCCTATTGAACGGATCCACACTCTGTTTCTTAGCCAGTACCAGGTAGTTTGAGGACTGC
Source organism: Phalanger gymnotis (assembly GCA_028646595.1). Taxonomy (NCBI): domain Eukaryota; kingdom Metazoa; phylum Chordata; class Mammalia; order Diprotodontia; family Phalangeridae; genus Phalanger; species Phalanger gymnotis. The sequence goes on from CM053627.1 coordinate 61,031,381, forward strand.
TACTCTACAGTACAGTTTAATATCTGGTATGGCTAGGCCACCTTCTCTAGCATTTCTTTTCATCAATACCCTAGATATTCTAGACCTCTTGTTCTTCCAGATGAATTTTGTTATTATTTTATCCAACTCTGTAAAATAATTTTTGGTAGTTCAATTGGTATGGCACTGAATACATAGATTAATTTAGGTAAAATTGTCATTTTTATTACATTAGCTCTGCCCAACCATGAATAACTGATATTTTTCCATTTATTTAAATCTGACTTTATTCACATGAAAAGTGTTTCATAATTATGTTCATGTAGGCCCTGGGTTTGTCTTGGCAGATAGACTCCCAAATATTTTATAATGTCTACAGTAAATTTGCATGGAATTTCTCTTTTTATCTCTTGCTGTTGGGCTTTGTTAGTAACGTATAGGAATGCTGAGGATTTATGTGGGTTTATTTTATATCCTGCAACTTTGTTAAAGTTGTTTATTATTTCAAGTAGTTTTTTACTTGATTCTCTAGGATTCTCTAAGTAAATCACCATATTATCTGCGAAAAGTGGTAAATTAGTTTCTTCTTTGCCTACTCTAATTCCTTCAATTTCTTTTTCTTCTCTTATTGCTACAGCTAACATTTCTAGTACCAAATTGAGTAGTAGGGGTGATAATGGACATCCTTGTTTCACCCCTGATCTTACTGGTAATGCATCTAGCTTATCCCCATTACAAATAATGCTTGTTGATGGTTTTAGCTAGACGCTATTTATAATTTTAAGGAAGGCGCATTTATTCCTATGTTTTCTAGTGTTTTTAATAGGAATGGGTGTTGTATTTTGTGAAAGGCTTTTTCTGCATCTATTGAGATGATCATATGGTTTCTGCTAGTTTTGTTGTTGATGTGGTCAATTATGCTAATAGTTTTCCTAATATTGAACCAGCCTTGCATTCCTGGAATAAATCCTACCTGGTCATAGTGTATTATTCTGGTGATAAGTTGCTGCAATATTTTTGCTAATATTTTATTTAAAATTTTTGCATCAATATTCATTAGGGAAATTGGTCTATAATTTTCTTTCTCTGTTTTGACTCTACCTGGTTTGAATATTAGTATTATATTTATGTCACAAAATGATTTTGGTAGGACTTCTTCTTCACCTGTTTCCCAAATAGTCTACAAAGTATAGGAATTAATTGTTCTTTAAATGTTTGATAGAATTCACATGTAAAACCATCTGGCCCTAGAGATTTTTCCCTAGGGAGTTCATTGATGGCTTGCTCAATTTCTTTTTCTGAGATGGGGTTATTTAGAAATTTTACTTCCTTTCCTGTTAATCTGGGCAATTTATGTTTTTGTAAATATTCACCCATATCTCTAAGGTTGTCAAATTTATCACATACAATTAGACAAAATAATTCCTAATTATTGTTTCGATTTCCTCCTCATTAGAGGTGAACTCGCCCTTTTCATTTTTGATAATGATAATTTGATTTTCTTCTTTCTTTTTTTAATCAAATTGACCAAAGGATTATCAATTTTATTCATTTTTTCATAAAACCAGCTCTTTGTTTTATTTATTAATTCAATAGTTTTCTTGGTTTTAATTTTATTAATCTCTCCTTTGATTTTCAGTATTTCTAATTTAGTATTTAATTGAGGATTTTCAATTTGCTCTTTTTCTAGCTTTTTCAGCTGTATGCCCAAATCATTGATCTCCTTTTTCCATATTTTATTCATGTAAGCATTTAGAGATGTAAAACTTCCCCTAAGAACTCCTGTTGCTGCATCCTATAAATTTTGGTATGTTGTCTCATTATTGTCATTCTCTTGAATGAAGTTATCAATTGGTTTTCTGATTTGCTCTTTGGCCCATTCATTCTTTAAAATTAGATTATTTAGTTTCCAAATAATTTTTAGCTTATTTTTCATGGTTCTTTGTTACAAAAAAATTCTTATTATCATGATCTGAAAAATATGCTTTGACTACTTCTGCCTTTCTGCACTTGATTGTGAGGTTTTTATGTCTTAGTAGATGGTCAATTTTTGAGTATGTGCATTGTACCACTGAGAAGAAAGTATATTCCTTTTTATCTCCATTCAATTTTCTTCAGAGGTCTATCACATCTGCCTTTTCTAAAATTCTGTTTGCCTCCTTAACTTCTTATTTATTTTGAGGTTAGAGTTATCAAGTTCAGAAAAGGGGAGGTTGAGGTCTCCCAATATTATAGTTTTGCTGTCTATTTCTTCCTGTAACTCCCTTAACCTTTCCTCTAAGAATCTGTATGCCATACCACTTGGTGCATATATGTTAAACAATGATATTGCTTTGTTCTTTATGGTGCCTTTTAGCAGGATGTAATATCATTCCTTTTCCCTTTTAATTAAATCTATCTTTACTTTTGCTTTGTCTGAGATTAGGATTGCTACACCTGCTTTTTTTTTTTTTTACTTCAGCTGAGGCACAATATATTTTACTCCAGCCTTTTACCTTTACCATATGTATATCCCCCTGTTTCAAATGTGTTTCTTGTAAACAGCATATAGTAGGATTATGATTTTTAATCCATTCTACTATCTGCTTCCATTTTATGAGAGTTTATCCCACTCATTTCACAGTTATGATTTCTATCTCTCTTTTTCTCCATCCTATTTCCCCCTGTTTATGCTTTTATTTCTCTCTTTCCCCTTCCCTTCCTCAACAAAGTTTTGCTTTTGCCACCTTCCTCAGTTTACCCTCCCTCTTTATTCCCCTCCCTTAACTTACTATTTCCTACTTGCTACTTCTCCCCTCCCTTCTGACCACTCCCCTCCCCCTTTTCTCCCTTTCCCCTCCTACTTCCTGTAGGACAAGTTAGATTTCTAAACTTATCAGGGTATGTTATGCCCTTCTTGAACCAGATCAGATGACAGTAAAGCTCAAATACTGTTCTTTTCCCTCTCTTCTTTCCCTCTACTGAAATGTGTTTTTGTGACTCTTCATTTGGTATAATTTACCCTTTTCAACTACCTCCTTACCTCTTCTCTCATAGCCCTCCCTTTACATCTCTTAATTATGTTTTTTATCCTTATAACAGTTATTTTATACAGGCATTCACAATGTGTGTATCCCTTTCAATTGTCATAATACCTGTACTATTTTTAAGATTGACATAAATATGTATATATATATGTATATATATGTATATATATAAAACATATATAAGATGATATAATCCTATATAAAGATGCATATAATTTACCCTTATTAATAAATAAGGTTTGTGGTGGTTTTTCCCCTTGTTTACCTTTTTATGTCTCTCTTGAGTTTCGTATTCGGAGATCAAATTTTCCATTGAGTTCTGGCCTTTTCATCAGGAAGGTCTGGAATTCCCTTATTTCATTGAATGTCCATCTCCTTGCCTGAAAAATTATGCTTAGTTTTGCTGCTTGGTTGATCTTTGGTTGTAGTCCCAGCTCCTTTGCCCTTTGGAATGTCATATTGCAATTTCTCCTGTCTTTTAATGTAGAAGCTGAGAGATCCTGCATGATCCTGACTGTAGTTCCATGATATTTGAATTGTTTCTTTTTGGCTGCTTGCAGTATTTTCTCTTTGATTTGTAATTCTGAAATTTGGCTATAATATTTCTTGAGGTTTTCAGTTTGGGATCTCTTTCAGGGGGTGATCAGTGAATTCTCTCAATGACTATTTTGCCCTCTGGTTCTAGGACCTCTGGGCAGTTGTCTTTGATAATTTCTTCGAAGATAATGTCAAGACTTTTTTTTTTTCATCGTGGATTTCTGGTAGACCAATATTGTCTCTCCCGAATCTATTTTCCAGGTCAGTTGTTTTCCCAATCATATATTTCACTTTTTTTTTTTCTATTTTTTCATTCTTTATATTTTGGTTTACTACTTCTTGATGCCTCATAGAGTCATTAGCTTCCACTTGCTTAACTCTAATTTTTAATGAGTTAGTGTCTTCATTTTGCTTTTGAGTGTCCTTTTCCAGTTGGTTGATTTTACCTCTCAGGGTATCATTTTCTCTCTTTAGATTCTGAATCTCCATAGCCATTTCACCAATCTTATTCTTTAGGGACTTGATTTCATCAGTGGATTTTTTTTTCCATTTTTTCTTTTACCTCCCTAATTTGGTTTTTAAAATCCTCCTTTACCTCTTCCAGTAATACTTTTTGGGCTTGAGACCAGTTCACATTACCTTTTGAGGTATCAGATGTGGCTATAGCATCATTGGTATCCTCTTTCAAATTGGTATTTTGATCACGCCTGTCTCCATAAAAAGAATCAATGGTCCTCGGTTTTTTTTGTGTTCTTCATGTTGGTTAAGCCTATTCCTGGCTTTACAATAAATTTCTGCTTTTGGGGCTCAGGGCTCTCTGTCCCAGCTTTCTTATTCTGGGGATTGTGAGTCTAGTTGTTGGCTTCGTGAATTATAGACTTCAGTTTCCTGAGGTGTTGGGGAGGGGTCTGGCTCCCTGATATCTCTTTCCCTAGGGTTGCTGGAGAGCACTGTTGCTCTTCTTCAATGGTCTCTGCTCTTTGTTGTTTGAGCTGGTGTCTGGCACTTCCCCTGTGGCAGCAAGAGTATGTCTGGGCTCCTGGTGTTGACCCCTGCTGGCTCTGACCCTGTGAGACTCAGGAACTTCTACTCCTTGGCCACTGAAGCCCCCCTTCTATTTCCTCTGTTCCAACATTCTTTTTTTCTCCTGAGGAATTCTCTGGGTGAAGGGGGAAGGGATTATAGCTATTTACCTGGCCATTATGTCTCCTGGAAGTTCAAGAAGCCGCATTTTGTACCTTTGGACTGCAAGCCTCAGGAGTTGATGTCTCACAGCCGGTGGCATTGCACTGCCTCTTGTCACTTCCACAGACTGCCTGTGTTGGGAGGCCTGGGGATCTCCATTGGTTTCGGGTTGCCCAGCTTTCTCCTAGCCTGTCTCCCACGTGGGTTTCCTGGCCGGTAGCTTCTGTTTCGGTGCCTTATTGAGCAGCTCCTCACGCCGAGAGCTCTTCAAGCCTACAGATTTGTTCCTTTGGCCTTTCAGACTCTCCTGACTTGGAAATTTGCCCCACTCAAATTGCTCACGGTTTCTAACTCTCTCAAATCTTCTCAAATTCACTTTTTTATAGGAATCTGACAGACCTTGTGAGAGAGCTCCAGTAAGATGCTGTTTTCATGTGGCCATCTTGGCTCCACCCCCAATTATTCTTTTTTTTCTACATCATTTTGTTTTTTAGAATCACATCATACTTGGCTCTACCCCACTCTTTCAGATTACCCAATTACTAATAACAATCTTAGACATACTGTTTACATTTCCAAGCATAAAAGTAAACGATTCGTCATTATTGAGTTGTGATTAGTCTTTGATGTTTACCTTATATTTTCTTGGATCTTGTATATCAATTTTTATCAAGTTCTGGCCTTTTTGCAATGAAATTCTTAAAGTCTGTAAATGCATTGAATATCCTTTTTATTCATTCAGGATTCTATTGTTTTTATTCTTTGCAATAAGACTTGGCTCTCTACGGAGTAAAAGTAGAAGCTAATATAATCTGGACTGTATTTAAAGGGGCATAGATCCTCCAGGAATAGGGCAATGATAGCTCCTTTGTACTCTGCCCTCATCAGAGCTCATCTGCAGATTTATATTTAGTTCTAGGTGTGCACATTTATAGACAACACAAAATCCAGTAGACCTGATAGATGAACAAGTCTTGTTGCAAGAGAACTCAGTGGGTATCACATCCAAATAACAGCCCTGAGTGAAACAAAGCTGGCAAATGAAGGCCAACTTACTGAAGTTGGAGCTGGATACATGTTTTTTTTTTTTTCTGGAGTAGCCACAGTGGGGGGGGGGGGGAGTGCCATGCACCTGGCATAGGTTTTGCAATCAAGATTAATCTAGTCAACAAGCTTGTAAGCCTGACAAAAGGATTGAACAACAGGCTCATGCCAATGCAATTGCCATTTGCAGGAAAATGTCATGCCACCATTATCAGTGCCTATGCTCCCACTATGACAAACCTTGATGAAGTCAAAGAAAAATTTTATGAAGACCTGGAGACACTTATCATCGATGTGTCAAAAGAGGACAAGCTTATAATTCTGGGTGACTTTAAAACTAGAGTAGGCTCAGACTACCAGACTTGGCAGGGAGTCCTAAGGAGGAACGGAGTTGGAAACAGCAACAGCAATGGTCACTTACTACTGAAGACCTGTGCATCTCATGACCTTCTCATCACCAACACTATCTTCTGTTTACCTAAATGTAACAGAACTTCCTGGATGCAGAGAGGATGTGAGAATGACAAAAGCAACGTGTGGTACAGAGTGCTGTACTAATCATAGACTTATCCTTTCCAAGCTAAATATTCACAGTCAACAAAAGTGGCATCCCCAAGAAAAAAACGACTATCAAAAGAATTAATGTCAACAAATTAGAGCTCTTCTCTGAGTGGGAAATGTTTGTTGCTAACTTCAAGGGAAGGTGAGCCAACACACAGTTGACAACAGTGGAGCAGAAAAGGAGTGGAAAGCTTTCTGGAAATTTACTTTTATCTGGAACGGATTTAGGAGGGGAAAATACATATACCTCTAGAAGAATATAATAGCCTTCTAAATTTAAAAAAGATATAAAACCCTTAGGAGATAGGGAGAGGGGAGAGGATAAAGTAGGGGTCTTTAGAGGGGTGGGTGATGGAATAGGTTAAAAGTAGGGTACACGAGGGTCTTTAGATTTAGGAGAGTGGGAGGATAAGGGAGGGAGCTTTAGAGGGGAGGGGAACATAATAGGTCAAAGGGCATACAAAAGGATGTTTAAATTTAGGGAAATGAAAAGGTTAGGGAGACACTGCTGGAGTCGGGGTAGGTTAGGGAATAGGAGGGCAAGGTAGCAGGTAGAAGTAAACTAAAGGAGTTAGGAGAAATAGGGAAAAAAGAGATATGCATAAACATAAAAACAAGATTAGGAGTAGAATCACTTAGGTAAAGTACACACACACACACACACACACACATATATACGCATATATATATACATATATGTGTGTGTGTGTATGTTTACATACATGTATATATCAATACCTATGTATAAATATATCCATGCTCAACTGTAGACTTGGGGTTGTGGGTAGGGGAGAGGAAGGAGAAAAAAAAGAACAAAGTAAAAAGTGTATAGCAGAGAACAAAAAAAAAAACTTACAAGGAAGCAAAAATATATTTAATATATAGGCTTTCCTGAAATGATAAGTTATTGCTATATATTTTGAATCCTCTCCTATATTCTGCTGTGCACATGACATGCTTTTTTCTTTTCTTATTTTATATTTAAGTTTATAATGTTTCTTCTTCTTTTCTTATTATGTATTTAAGTTTTAGTATATGTCTAAATAAAGAAAATTTTAAAAAAAGAATAACATTGATAAAGGGAAGATTATCCAGAGAAAGGTTGCAAACAATGGCCTGGGGAACAAATGCAGTCACACACACCCTTTTTTTGGTAAGGCCCTTTAAGCTAAAAATGATTTTTATACAAATATTTTTAAAAATGTTAAAATAATGAAAAAACCTTCTTAGCTTGCTAGCCCACAAAAATAAGTGGTGAGCCAGGATTAGTTCTAGGGCTATAATTTGCTCAGTCCCTGGCTAAAGAATGGGAACCAGGATGACAAAGGAGTAGCTCAGGTTCCCGAGTCAGTATGTATCAGATGTGAGGCTTGAATATGATTGCTCCTGGTTCTGCACATTAAGTGCTTAATAAATGCTTTATTATTCTTTCATTCGTGTATGTATTGATTCATTCATTCTATCTCTAAATCCTCTGATCATGATTCTAACGCAAAAGGAAATAGGAGGGAAGGTAGATGGAGCTAGACTTATTTAGTCAAGAGAAGAAAAAGATTTAAGGAATACATGATAATTCTCCTCAAATATTTGAAAAGATATCTTGTGGAAGATAGAATAATCTGATTCTATGTGACTTTAGAGGGCAGAATTAGAATTTTCACAGTTCTTTCTTTTAGAACTATATCTGTTCCTTCTTTATTTCTCCCACAGGGCTGGTTCTAACACCTAGCAAGGCCTTTTTCCTTGAAGAAACCTGCACATTTAAATTTTTTCTTTTAAATTTGTTTTATGCATCCCTGTCTTACCTAAGATGAACAATTTAATGTGTTTCTGAATTATGAAAGTTCATTATACTTAGCAAATTTTATTTCTAAGCTGTCCAAAATAAGGTTTCTCAAAAATATAGGACATATACTAGATCCAAAGTGGCCTGTTATATTCTAGGTACCTAGATGGTACAATGGTTAAAGACTGGGAACTAGGAGGCAAGAAGACCTGAGTTCAGATTCTGCCTCAAAAGCTTACTAGCTGTGTGACTCTAGTAAGTCATACAACCCCTTTCAACATTAATTTCCTCATCTGTAAAATTTGGATAATAATAATAATACCTACCTCTTGGAGTTGTTGTGACGACCAAATTAGGTAGCATATATAAAGCATTTTTTTGCAAACCTGAAAGTCCTTTATAATTTTATTATTACTTATTACCTCTGTGGCCTCATCCACGTGGAAAAATTCCAGGTTCCTAGCTTTTTAGATATAAACTATATTATGTCATAAAGGGATAGTAACAGCAGAGGCAAAGTCGGATGATTTGGTTTGGATCCCAAAGCAAACATACTTTATAGTATGGCATGCTGGCTTGGGCTGTTTTGTCAGTGTTAGTTTATTGGAAATATGTCACTTTGATAAAAATTTTCCTCCTTTTAGCTTTGTTAAATCACTGGAGGACCCCTTCTGTGCCATATGCAATCAACACCTGTGTTCCATACTTTCTGAATATAAATGTGATTATCTTTCAGAAAGCAGAACTTCAGGTATTCTCTTTCTATTTGCACATCTTCATTATTAATGAATTCCATGGATGTGCTTAGAATAACCACTGGCAGACAACTTTCGGATATGCTTCAATGTTGTAAAATATATAACATTGGTTATCTTGTAGTACACGCTCTCTGGTTATCTACAACTGTGATCACAGCAGACATGTATTTTGATAAGATTGTATTGACTTTGATAACATTTGTGCAGAAATACCAAAAACATAAAGAATGAAACCCAGCAATGAAGACAACTTTCAATCTTATCCTGCATATATGAAAGGGAATGCCCAGTTCTGAACAAGAGAGATAAGAGATGTGATGTTTATTAGACAAAAACTGACAGGAAAAAAATCTTCTGGAGGTATTACAAAATACAGTTAAGCCATGGGGGTAGAGAAAACAAAATTTAAAAATTAATCTTGCACATGTAAAGTCTATTTCACCAACTAAAGTTAAATTTGTGGTCAATTTAACAATCTTAAAGTCTCTTATTTTCAAGGTACTATAAGCAACATAAAGATGTGTATGGTCGAGTCCTTGCTCTCTAAAAATTTACAATCTAGTGATGGGAGCCAAGGAAGTACAAAATATCTATAAAATACTTCACCAAGAAGTTATGGCAAATGGGATAGAAGAAATCTAAGCAATATGATGGAGGAGGAAGGAGGATATGAGATTAAAGACACTGGGGTTGGGAGGAAATCAAGAACAGATCCATGAATGAGGAAACATTTGAAACTGACCTTGATGAGTGGAGTTACAACATGGAGAGATGACATAGATGCCATTCCAAATGGAAGAAATAGCTTAAGCAAAAATCCAGAAGCAAAACAATCCTGCAGTTTGCCACAAAATACTGTTTTCAAATGATGGTCCAATTTTGAAAGAGCACAGGACACATGTCCAGAAACAGTGGGAGTTAAGTACAGAAAGAAACTGATGCTATTTTGTGAGAGATATTTTAATGGTAGACTAAGCTGTCTAAATTTAATTCTATGGACAGGGAACTAGCCACAGAAGAAATAGGAAGAACTCAAAAGTAGGAATGTAGGCTTAAAGAAACAAGTATCTAGCTTCTGGAACAGGAATACAGAGTGAAGGAATCTTGTCAGAAGGAGACAAGGCAAGAGCACAGTAGCCAGAATTAGAACACAAAATCAGAGTGGCACCACAATTAAAGTTGTCTTTCTGCTGAAACACTAAAGTTACTGTTCCATAGCTTGTTATATTTACTCCTCCTTGGAAATGGATTATCGTCAGACCTTGAAGCAATTTTAGTACTGTAAGTGGGAGTAGTTCAAGCTTTGAGTACAGAAGGGATGAAGGCAGCCAAGGCAGGTGTTATAGAGGGATTTGTGAGATTGGTGAAGGAAAGAAAATAGAGAAGAAAAGTGAAAGACAAAGCCTTAATGAATAATGAATTAAGAGGATCAGAGCTAGAGGGTCAGAATGTCTGAAAAGCAGGAGAGGCAAGACAGTTCAGTGTGATGGAAACCCAAGACAGAAAAGAATATCAAGAGAGAAAGCATCAAATAGTACCAAGTGCTGTAGAAAAATCATGAGAAAATAGTTGAGAGAAAGCTAATGCATTTGCTGATAAACTTATTTTTATTCTTTGAAAAAGAAATGATGGAATAATGAGGTTAACAAATGAGTGGATAGAAAGTGGAAGAAAAAGACAATGCAGTGTATAATCTGTATTTAAAAGTGGAGAGTCAATTATTTCTGATGTAATAAATGGATTCAATAAACGGTATATAATTAATTAATTGTGTTTTAGAGAGCCCATAGAGTCAGGAATAAACTCGTAGTATAGATGACTAACATTCACAGTGTAATTGTCATCCTAAACTCTGAAGGTAAACTCTGTCTCAGCTGCTAATCTTGGGTTTCTCTGTCCTGTTTGCAATAACAGAATCACATTCTTCAAAGCCTCCTTTGATATTTTGCCTTTAATATGCTGTCCCATCTAGTGTGCTATGGACAAGTTTTTCTTAGTTTCATCAGTCCCCATTATTAGTTCTTTGCTTACTATAATCATCACAGAAGAAACACATCTCATTTCCATGAAAGCCTCAAGAGGAGAGCTGTCAGGAAGCTAGGGTTTGGTATCAAAAATAAACAACAAATAAATAAACAAACAAATAAACGCCAGACACTCAATTGAAAGTAACAGCTATCCACCAAACTGACATCACTGGTTAGATAAAGCCCACTTTAGACCTGTAGAATTTACTGTTTTAAGTTACAGGAGAGCTATCTCATTGGTGTGCCTTGTTATTACAGTTTAGTATACAACTTGGTTCAAATTTTATTCCTTTAGACATTCATAACTTCAGTAAAATCCTGAATACAATTGTTTGTGTAAAAGGTGGATGTTGGTCCTAACCCCAATGATAGCATTATATACTAAACTTCTAAGAGGTCACCAAAATTCACACAACTACTACTGAATTCAGGAATTAAAATTTTAGTAATTATCATTCACTTTGGTTTTCTCAGCATGTAATAAAATCTAGTAAAGAGCAAAACCAAGCTTCTGAAAATGAGGTAAAACATCAGGTTATAGTAAAAATAAATATAAAGGGAGAGAAAGGAAATTTGACTTCACAAATATTTATTGAGTTCCTACTATGTGCCTGGCACAATAACGAATGTGTGAACTCCTTTGGGTCAGTTAATCACATCCAAACACTTTTATACCTAACTAAGTCTCACAAATGCAGACAGAATACATACACAAGTATTTCTAACAGATTTGATGCAGGTGGCAGGGGGATATTAGCTTTGTTCAGACTCTCTGCCAAAGTCTTGAAATAATGCCATACCATTCTTTCTTCCATTCTGATGTGTCATTAGGAAATTTTAAAATGGAGCATAGAAGCTGATATGGCACCAAAAACAGTGAGATCCAACCACAGTGGATGTGGGGGTAACTGTTGGTAACATTGTAGAGAAGAGATATGTATATATACATACACATACACATATATACATACATACATTCATATGCTTGTGTATGTATATACAGATATGTGTATACATAATATATATGTGAGCACATATATACGTGTTTGTATTTATATACTTGTGGAGGGGGTACGTGGAGGTGGAAGTGTATGTGTAGTTTTCTCAGTTAAGAATTTCAACAGAAATCTTCAACAATTTGCCTAAAATCCAAGGGAGTATGAGAGAGAGATTGAGGCAGCTGTTGAGAATATACTTGACTAGTTTCAAGATAAAAAATCATCCCTGGGATGCCCTTCTATTAAAAAAAAGAAAGGAAGAAACCTGGCTTTGAATGTAAAATAAGGGGTTGGTCTAGATCAGGGGTTCTCATTCTGACATCCATAGATTCCCCTCAGATCCACAGAGAAATTTCAAGCATGCTGTGTATTTGAATTAGGAAATGATGCATCTTTATTTTCACTAACCTTGAATTGAAATTAAGCATTTCCTTCAGTTATAAATGTAAGCAACAAAAATTCTGAGAAAGGATCCACTGGGTCTGGCAAAGGGGTCCATGATTCAGAAAGGACTAAGGTACATGGATATAGGGAATCTCTAAGGTTTCTTTTAGTTTTAAAACTCATAATCCTGTGAATATATTTTATATACTATCCAACAAATGAATAGGAGATTCTGAACTTTGCCTCTTCGTTCCCATTGAAGTAGAGCTCCACAATCTATAATTTCCAGCTGTGGTTTTGTGGACATCAGTACACACACCTTCTACCTAAACCTCAAGTCGAGAGATGGAAGAACTAGGAGAAGATAAGGGCCCAATATTCGCTATTAAACCCTGGTTGAGCCAGTGATGCACACTTTAGGTCCCAATCAGGTATTGAAATCATGGATACTTTTGGAACAAGGGAAATGAGTTTTAAAAAAGTACTCTAATTCCTACAGATCTCTCTCACTTTTCAATATGCCTCTAATTTACTATCTGGCTACACTTTCTACATCTGTCTTCCCTGACCCTGAAGCATTTTCCAAGAATTGGTTTTGGTTTCCCGCTTACTTGTTTCAGACTTCGCTTACTTAATACTCTGTATTTTATGCCTTGATCTGAGAATCCCCTGTGCATATGCCGTGGGCTTTCTGTAATCAGTATAATAATGCACATCTGCAAATCCTTTCTTCCAACTTTATCTCTGGATAGAAAGGTGGTCTTGAACTTAGGAAGATAGGCATTTAAGTCCCATCTCTGATACATTCTGATTATGCAACCCTGGGAGCAAATTATATGAACTCTCAATACTCTAGGCAGCCCCTTATGATGATAAGTAGCAAAGAAGCCTGCAATAGTAGAGAAAAATTCCTCTCTTGAAAATTCTCTATATCAATGGAATCACAGGTCCAGTTTCTATTTTATGAATGCCTAATGTCCAGGTACTTTCCCTAGTCTTACAGATGGATAACAAAACTTGGTTTTCCCACCCCCCTCCCAATAAAACCTGTGGTTTCAAAATACCTGTAATTTAACTGAAAGTTGGAGTGGCTTTGGTCAGTTTTGTCATTTTTTTTGTTTTTTTTTTCAGTTTATTATTTAATGTATTTAGTTTTCAGCATTGATTTTCACAAGAGTTTGAATTACAAATTTTCTTCCCATTTCTACCCTCCCCCCCACTCCAAGATGGCATATATTCTGGTTGCTCTGTTCCCCAGTCTGCCCTCCCTTCTATCACCCAACTCCGCTCCTATACCCTTTTCCCTTCCTTTCATGTAGGGCAAAACAAATTTCTATGCCTCATTGCCTGTGTATATTATTTTCTAGTTGCATGAAAAAAACTTTTTTGTTGTTGTTTTTGAACATCTGTTTTTAAAACTTTGAGTTCCAAATTCTCTCCCCTCTTCCTTTCCCACCCACCCTCCCTCCCTAAGTCAAGCAATTCAACATGGGCCACATGCATATCATTATGTATAACCCTTCCACAATACTCATGTTGTGAAAGACTAACTATATTTTGCTTCTTCCTAACCAATGCCGCTTTATTGAATTTTCTCCCTTGACCCTGTCCCTTTTCGAAAGTGTTTGTTTTTGATTACCTCCACCCCCATCTGCCTTCCCTTCTATCATCCCCCCTTTTTTATCTTCTTCTTCCTTCTTTCCTGTGGGGTAAGATACCCAATTGAGTATGTATGGTATTCCCTCCTCAGATCAAATCTGATGAGAGCAAGATTCACTCATTCCCCCT
>CM053627.1:61045953-61096579 GCA_028646595.1 Phalanger gymnotis
CGTTCTCAAGCCCCACCTCAATGACCAGAGACCATTGGTTCCTGAGCTGGCCCCTCCTAAGTCACCAATCCACACCCACACAGGTTTCACACCTGACAGGGCCCTGGGCCTGGGGCTTAGCACTTAACAGCTGAAAGTACTTCCACTCAAAAGAAACAAAAGCCATGCTAATGAGACAATTTTGCTTAACAACACACCCACAGGAAAGAAGGAGGAAGAAGATAAAAAAGCCAGGATGATAGAAGGGAGGGCAGATACAGGGAAGAGGTAATGAAAAACAAACACTTGAGAAAAGGGTCAGCGTCAAGGGAGAAAATTCAATAAAGGGGGATAGGCTAGGAAGGAGCAAAATATAATTAGTCTTTCACAACATGAGTATTGTGGAAGGGTTCTACATAATGATACACATGTGGCCTATGTTGAATTGCTTGCCTTCTTAGGGAGGGTGGTGGGGAGGGAAGAGGGGAGAGAATTTGGAACTCAAAGTTTTAAAAGCAGATGTTCAAACAAAAGTTTTTTGCACAGTAAGATATACAGGGAATGGGGCATAAAAATTGATCTTGCCCTACAAGAAAGTAAGGGAAAGGGAGATGGGTGGGAGTGGGGTGACAGAAGGGAGGGCTGATTGGGGAATGAGGTTATCAGAATATATGCTGTCTTGGAGTGGGGGGAAGGTAGAAATGGGGAGAAAATTTGTAATTTGAACTCTTATGAAAATTAGTGCTGAAAACTAAAATTATTAAATAAATAAATAATGATTAAAAAAAAAAGAATGAGAAGATCTACATGAGATTTGAAGTCAGGTTCTCCAACTTGAGAGTCAATGTCCTTGAACCCATATCACTCTTTTGTATTGTTCAGGACTTTGGCACACTTTGCATTTTTTACTTTAATATTTTAATGGTTCACGCATGGGATACTCCTCCTAATGAAGTAGATCATAATCTAATCTATCTTTCTGTCCTTTGTGATTCTTGCACACATTGTCTCATACAGGTTGTCAGTACAAATAATATACTGAAATCATATTCATGTCATTCTAATGATGAGCTTTCTTGTGCCACCATATGAGTATATTGTGTCCCTCTTTCCATTCTCAGCAGAGAAGACAGGATGAACATTTGTGAGAGACATCTCTCTTTGAAAAGCCACAAAATAATATGTATATCAACTATAATTATCCCTTGAATTATTACCTTTGGTTATGATGGTGAATGACACATAACTAGCACTCAGTATGCTCAAGTTATCTATCACTGTTAGCTGATTTTGTTGTTTTATCTCATCAATATAACATCAATAAAAATGAAACCCAACATAACTAGGGCACAGCATATCACTTGTTAGATACCTGAAAGCAATTATCATGTCCCTCACAGGTTATTTTGTCAGTTGAAGAAATCCCTCCCCCAGAAATCTTTCATTAAATCTACACATTACATGCTCCTGAGATCTCAAAATTATGGTCACTCTCTTCTGAATGGTCTCCAGACTATCAACGTCCCTTGTAAGATGCACCCTTTCATCCCAAATCTGAACAGAATATTTCAAATGTGATGTAATCAGGAAGAGTACAGTGGTATTATCATCTTCTTTGTCCTTGATATTATGCCTCTCTTCTTTCAATGCAACCTAAATTTTCAATCATTTTAGATTTATATTCAACATCCAATCCACTCATACCCAAGTAGTATCTCCTTCTAAGATGAAACACCAATTTCTTTCAGTTCTCTCTTTCACTACTTTCAAAAGTGTGTTATTAACACTGATATTCTACTCAAAATGACCCATTCCTCACCTTTCTCTGCTTGTCTTCTTAGAAGTAAGCTGCATAGCCTTCCCCAAAGGATTAGACACTTGCCTTCCAGGGGCTGCTAAGCTAATTCCATTGTTCCTTGGTTCTCTGCAATAGGGAGCCAAGGAACACTATGCAAATTATAATGTTATTGTACACATAAAAAAAAAAAACAAAGAATTCACAAGGACCACCTTATATAAGTATTTACATCTGAAAGGATTTTGTGATAAGGTAAGGGTCACAGTATGAGAAAAGCAATTTAAGATTTATTCCAAGATCATACTGTAGTGGCACTCAAATGAGAACAAATTTATTGGAGAATCTATTTGCACACTATACTGGATTGCAGTATAATGCATTTTGTAGGCAGTCTAAGCTAGTAACAGAAGGATGAGCAGGTCAGATGTCAAAGAAGAGTGGTGATGAAGAGGACTAAAGGAGGCAGGGAAAAAAATGATTTGATTGTAAGGTCCAGTGGCAGGAAAATTCAAGTAGAAAGAGTCAAAGAGTCATTGAGTGAATGATAGCTTTTAAACAGAAATGAGGAAAAAGAGATAAAGAGGGTTTTTCATACTTTAATATTTTAAAATCTTGTTGAAAAGATTTGGTGCATTCATTTTCTATGTAATCATTTTCTAATTTCACAATGTAACCAATTGGAATATAATTTCCTCACTATTAATACTAGCATTATTATTTAGTCCAGGTCTAGGATTTCATCTGTGTGTGAAAATAATAATGTTGAAAAGTTCTCCACCAAGAGAGATTGGCAATTCATCTGAAACCTTCATATTTAAGGAGTAGCCTTGGCCACTGAGAGTTAAATCAGTAAGTCAGGCAATAAGCATTTATTAAAGGCATACTATGTGCCAGGCACTCTGTTTAGTAGGAGGGCTAAAAGAAAAACCAAAGATAGTACCTGTCCTAAAAGATCCCACAATCTAAAAGGGAAACAATATACGATCAAATATTTACAGATGAGTTATAAGCAAGATAAATAGAAAATAATCATCAGAAGAAAGACATTAGAATTAAGAAGGATTGGGAAAGTCTTCCTGTAGAAGGTGGGATTCTAGTTGGAAGTTGAAGAATGAGGTAGATATGAGGAGAAAACACACTCCAGGCATGGATGACAGGCAGAGAAAATGCCCAGAGCTGAAAGAGATGGCTGGAGTTTCTTGTTTATGGAATAGCAAGGAAGCCAGTGTCACTAGACTGAAGGGTATGTGGGGGAGTAAGGTATAAAAAGACTTACCTATAATCAGAGGTAGATATTAAACAAATTCTTAGCTATAAGGCTAGCTTCCTCTCTACTACAACTTAACACTCTAATTATCATTAATATTAGGGGGAAGGTGTATTCCTACAGTTTGATCAGGGTAGGGAACTCTCAATGAAGAAACTCCCTCTGTTAATGCTAATCATTAATTATTCTGGAGATTATAGTCATAGTGAGTTGCCCAGGGCTACAGAGCCAATATGCAGAGGAGGGAATGGGGGGAGGGGTAGAATTCTGGAACAAAGATATTCCTGACTCCAAAGGTCATCTGTATCCACCAAGTCATGATACTTCATTGTTGTGGTTGTTACTGTTATTGTTGCTATTGCTATCATTATGGACTAGACCAGTGATTTAATGAGTATAGGGAACTCCCAAGGGAGGAAACTTCCTCTATCAATACAGGTCAGCACTTTTCTCCGAATTTTATAGTGTAAGAGATTTTCCTAGAACCTTGAGAGGTTAAGTGACTGGGCCAGGGTGACACAATATTTATAATTGATGGAACTTGAAACTATCTGATTTAGAGACTGGCTTTCAATCACTGCGTCACATTGCAAATCTTACCACTTATATTGTTAATTTAAATGTGAATTTGTTGTCTTAGGTGAAAAGTTTATTCTAAACTAGTAGGCATAAACTTTGTTTCAATTACTTCAAAGCTAAAATGATGAGTTAACAATTATCTTGGATTTCAAACTGTTGACAGCTAGTCCCGATAATTTTCAGACTGCAAAATGCACTTCAAAATAAAATCCCATTTAAGAGAGATAGTGTCGAGAATGGTTATACTAGTAAATAGAATCGTCTGTGTCCACGCACAGTACAGCAACTAGCTAGCTTCATGGACGGTGTACCGGACTTGGAGCCAGGAAAACCTGAGTTCAAATATACCTCAGATACCAGCAGTTTAACCTTCAGCAAGTCATTTAACCTGTCTTCTTCAGTTTTCTCATATATAAATGAGGAAACCATAGTATCTACCTCTCAGGTTCCTTGGAAGGATAAATTGAGATAATATTTATAAAATACGTTGAAGACCATTAAGTATTTTACAAATGCTGGCTACTATTATAATAATTATTATAGCAAATAATTTTTGTTACACAGTTTGTTAAACTACTCTTCCATTCATAGGGAATAACAGACATAATATTTTTATAGGACAGATCAAAACACAGGAAATACAGTTATTCTACTCACTTCATTGATCACTATAGAAGAACAGATCATGTTGCCATGTTATTTGTTAGCAATGAAACCAAATTGCCTGGGTTTGACACTTTGGATAAAGTCACATAAATTTTGAATCCAGAATATACAACAATATATTTTTTTAAAATGATTAATCCAGAATAAGCAAATGATGTAAGCAAAGGTGGTGTTAAATACCACCTACTTTGTACTTGGTTTCCTTGCATAATACAAAGTTAAGCCAAGGTATGACTAATTTTAAACTTTGCCTATTATTGCACATTATATAATTGAAAACTAAGAAACACATGTCATAAATTAGCCTAAATAAATCAACAATTTATGTAACACTCTGATCATTCTGTTTTCATTTAACTTTTCCTCTCCTCCTACTAGTATGTAACCTCTATTCTCTAAACGACTAATAACAAAAGCAAGTTCTGTTTAGATTATGTTTCTTAGAAAATAGTTTTGTTAAGTGTCTTGATTTCAGTAGCAAAAAATGAAACACGAAGATCCATTCTATTCACCTTACTTAGAAGCTGACTTCTTTGAGCCCCCTGAAATGTAAACTAATAACATTTCCATTGGGTTTACATTTTTAGCAAGGAAGAATAATGAACAAATGCATGCAACTCACTATGTGTTTCTGAATAAGTCTCCCATTGCTATCTTATTGAAATATGGAAGGGACCCTGAGTTCCCTAAAGCTATGCCAGAAGAAAGGACCAGCTCTGGCAAGTCCTATAAAATAAGAAATTTTTTGTTGTCGTTGTTGATTTTTTTTTAGCACTAGCCCAATGACACTGTTTCTGTCACATAACCATACACTCTAGAATCTAGATTTCTAGATTGAGAGTCTTGCGCTATCTAGTTTATCCAAATTCTAGAATCTAGAGTGCTTTGGAGAGGCATATCACCAGGAAATAAGTCACAGGAACTCATGAGGAAACCCTTCCATCATGATGGGCCCATCCTATACTCTGTGTCTCAAAATCCTTATCAGTATTCCTTTTCTTCTCCTTTGTTCTAGTCTGTGGTGGGAAAAATGTCTCTTCTCTTGCCAAAGTCAACCATTTCACTTGATTTCATGATTTTATCCCCTCCCATCTCTTCCAGTCTACAACCTTTATCATTCCCCTCTTCCTTTCACCTTCAGTTTCTCCTTACACAGTGGTTCCTTAACTAAAGCCTATGCATATGATCATGTCTCCTCCATACCTAAATAAACAAAAAACACATTTGTACTTAATCCTAATACTCTCTCAGCATGGGATATCCTCTTTCTTTCAGGGCTGAACACCTTAGAAGTGTCAGCAAGATTTATCAACTACCACTTCATTCTTAAACTCTATTGTCAGTCAGTCAACATATTAAGCACTTACAATATGTTTGACACTGTACTAAGTATATCAGATACAAAGAAATATAAAAACACATTACATGTCCTCAAGGAGCTCAAATTCAAAGGGAGATGACAACATACGAAAGTGTTAGATGAATAGTGTAAATGGGAGAGAAAAGACATTAGTAACTGAGATGGGGTTGGAGTGGGAAAGTCCTCTAGCAGACAGTAGGATTTTATCTGAGTTTTGAAAAATGCAAGGGGATTTAGGAGGCACAGGTCTAGAAGGAGAGCAATCCAGGCATGGGAGAGAGCCAGTGAAAAATCACAGATTTAGGAGATGAAGAGAAATGAATGAGGAACAGCAAAAGTTAATGTTGGTGGATCCAAGAGCACTTGGAAAGGAGTAAAGTGCAAGCCGACTGAAAAAGAAAAAAAATGCCAGAATCTGAAAAGCTTTAAAAGCCAAACAGGATTTTATATTTTACTCTGGAGGTAATAGGGAGCCATGACAGTTTGTTGAGTAGAAAGCATAAACTGGATGATAAACTGTGGTGGGATTAGACCTGAGACAGGGAGAAACTCAAAGTGTACTCTAATAATGCAAATGTGAAGTGATGACTTTTCTGGGGTGATGGCTGTGTAAGTGGAAAAAGAGGGATATACACAAAAGATGTTTTGACAAAACAGCAACAAATTAGATGTGTGGGCTGTGTGAGTAACTTAGTTTGACACTACCATTGTAACCTTGGATTACTGGGAAGATAATATTACCCTGTACAATAAAAAAAAGTCAGAAGAGAGGTAGGTTTTGTGGGAAGATAATAAATTCTGCTACTAAATAAATTCTAAGTATTGAGTTTAAGAGTTCTACAGGACTCAAAAGTTCAAGAAATCCAAAAGCAGTTGGTGATATCAAACGATGTAGGAAAACAGTTTGGGGCTAGAAAAATAGATCTGAGAATGATCTCCATGGAGATAATAATTGAAATCTATAGGAGCTGATGATATCAATAAGGAGATAACATAGAGGAAAAAGAGAAGGGCAAGGAGGTAGTTTGGTGGGAAAGAACTACTCTTAGTGAGCATTCTCTGGAGAAATGTCTAGCAAAAGAGATTGAGAATCAGTCTGACAGGAAAAACAACTAGAAGAGGACAGTATCATGATAATCTAGAGAAGAAAAAATATGTTTCCAGTCATTTGGACTGTCCCTTTCTTCTTGGAAAAAAAATCTAAATGACTCCCGATTGCCTCTAGTTTAAAATATAAAAACTTCAGGCTAGTATTTAAAACGCTTCACTGGGGTGAAGCCAAGATGGTCAAATAAAGGCAGGAATTAGCCTGAGATTTTCCCTAACCCACTCCGAATACCTTTAAATAAGAACTCTGAAAAACAACCTAGAGCAGCAGAACCCAGAAAAAAGATGGAGTGAAACAAATTTCCAGCCCATGACAACTGGAAAGGTCAGTTGTACGAGGGTGAGAGAAAAGCACAGTCTATGCCAGGGCAGACCTGGCCCTAGTAAACCAGGAGCAGGCCTCAGGATCACTGTATCAGTGGCAGCAGTAGCAGTTTCGAGACATCTTAGCCCACACACATCAAAGACAGCTTGGAAGTTCAGCAGGAAAGGAATGTTGCACCAGGGTAAGAGTGGAACATGATCTAGTACAGGCCATATCAGCATAGCCCAGGCCCAGAAAACCAGGAGCAGGCCTTAGGAGACACTGAACCAAGAGCAGTAGAGGCTGCTTCCAGAATTCTCAGCCTACAGATGGTAAGGGGATTGAACAACTGGTCAGAAGGAAATTGCAGGGGTCTCTTCATTAGTACTGAGGCAGAACTCTGTTGCTTTGCCCATGCTTGGGTCTGGGTCATAGTCCTGGGGGCAGTCCCAGGACATGGAGGATCATTAGCACACCAAAGCTTATAGCCACAGTGGAGGGGGCACCTTCCTCACAGTTCCAGGGCAGAAAAGAATGCTTGTGGTCACTCATAGACCAGAGCACTGGCCAGAAGATTAGTAAATACCTCTCCTTAGATCATACCAAATTAGAAGAACTAAAAACTTACAGGTGTCTAGAATTATCTCTGAAAACAGCTGCACAAAACCCCTGAAGTAGAGCCCTACTGTAGCAAAGACTTTAAAAGTCAAGTAATAGGCTGGGAAAATGAGCAAACAACAGGGAAAAAAAAAAAAAAAACTCTGACCATAGAAAGTTATTATGGTGACAAGGAAGATCAAAACACACACTCAGAAGAAGATAAGAAAGACACAGTTCCTACATCCAAAGCCTGAAAGAAAAATATGAATTGGCCTTAGGCCATGGAAGAGCTCAAAAAGGATTTTGAAAATCAAGTAAGAGAGGTAGAGGAATAATTGGGAAGAGAAATGAGATGCAAAAAAAATCATTAAAAACAAGTCAACCGCTTGGTAAAGGAGACACACACACAAAATACTGAAGAAAACACCTTTAAAAACAGACTAGGACAAATGGTAAAAGACGTCCAAAAAGCCAATGAGGAGAAGATTTCCTTAAAAAGCAGAATTGGCCAAACAGAAAAGAGCTCAAAAATTCACTGAAGGAAAAAAACTCCTTACAAAAATTGAATTGGCCAAATCGAAGAGGAGGTACAAAAACTCACTGAAGAAAATAATTCCTTAAAAATCAGAATGGAGCAAATGGAAGCTAATGGCTTTATGAGAACTCAGGGAACAGTAAAAAAAAAAAATAATAATAATAGAAGATAATGTGAACTGTCTCCTTGGACCAACAATTGACTTGGAAAATATATCAAGAGAGAAAATTTAAAAATTATCGGAATATCTAAAGTCATGATCAAAAAAAGAGATTAAACATCATATTTCAATAAATCATCAAAGAAAATTGCCCCAATACTCTACAACCAAAGGGTAACATAGAAATTGAAAGAATCTACTGATTACCTCCTGAAAATATCCCAAAATGAAAATTCCCAGAAATATTATAGCCAAATTCCAGTGCTCCCTGGTCAAGAAGAAAACAGCTAGAAAGAAACAATTCAAGTATCATGGAGCCTCAGTCAGGATTACACAAGATTTAGCAGCTTCTACTTTAAAGGATGAGAGGGCTTCAAATATGATATTCTAGAGGGCAAAGGGGCAAGAATCACCTACCCAGCAAAACTGATTATAATTTTTGTAGCAACAATTTGGCTAGCAGCTGCTACTGGGGTGTAAGACCCAACAAGACCAGCAACAAGAGCTGCCAGCACAGGTTCTTTTGATCTGCTTTACTAAGTAAAGCAATGTTAAGGGGTTGACAATCTTATTTCAATCCAACAGACAAATATCATTCACTTAATTCAGGGTAAAAAGCCAACACCTTTAACTTCAGAGCAAATACAAATAAATTACAATCATACAGTATAAACAGACCAAATACAAACCAACATCCGGGCTAGCAAAGCCAGGAGGGTCTTAACAATCACTTGCCCAGAGTCTCCACATCAACATTCCTCCACTGACAGAGGCCCAGACAGAATGCTAACCTTTGAGCTTTTATATTCTGTTTAGGGCTCAAAGTATTCACATCAGTAGCAAAAAGGTGTGGTCTTGGGGAGTTAGCACCTAGCAAGACTCAGTCAGAGACACTTAATTCATTTAGCATTCTAAAACAGTAAAAAAAAAGTCCCACCTTAATTACTAATACAATCCTTCATGGGGTAAGGGGAATGGAAATTCAATGAAATAGAGGACTTTCAAACATTCTTGATGAAAGGACCAGAGTTGAATAGAAAATTTGACTTCCAAATTCAAGACTCAAGAGAATCATAAAAAGGCAAACAGGAAAGGGAAATCTTCATAAGGTTAAACTGTTTACATTGCTGCATGGGAAGATGATACTTGTAACCCATAAGAACTTTCTTATTATTGGGACAGCTAGAAGGAGTATATACAGACAGAGAGCAAGGTGAGAATTGAATATAAAGGGATGATATGTACAAAAATCAAATGAAAGGTTAAGAAAGAGGAATGTACTGGGAGAAAGGAAAGAGAGAGGTAGAATGGGGTAAACTATCATGTATAGAAGAGTTATGAAAAAGATCTTAGAGTGAAGGGGAAGAAGGAGGTGAGCAGGAGTGAGTGAACCTTCCTCTCATAAGAATTGGCTCAAATAGGGAAAAACAAGCACACTTGATTGGATATAGAAATCTATAGGAGAGGAAGGGGATAAGAGAAGGGGGAAGGGGTGACAGAAGGGAGGGCAGATTGGTGGAGCGAGTAGGCGGAAGCAAAACAATTTTGATAAGGACAGGGTGAAAGCAGAGAGAGAACAGAATAAACTTTGGGGGGAAGAATATAATGCAGGGAAATAGAGTTAGCAATAGTAACTGAAAAAATACTCTGAAACAAATATCTTTGATAAAGGCCTCATTTCTCAAACATAGAGAGAACCAAGTCAAATTTATAAAAATAAGAGCCATTCCCAAATTGATGAATGATCAAAAGATATGAACAGCTTTCAGACGAAGTAATCAAACCTATTTATAGCCATATGAAAAAAAAATGCTGTAACTAACTATTGACTGGAGAAATGTAAATTAAAACATACCTAGTAGATTGGCTAATAGGACAGAAAAAGAAAATGACAAATGATGGAGGGGATATGGTGAAAATGAAACATTAATGCACTGTTGGTGGAGTTGTGAACTTATTCAACCATTCTGTAGAGCAATTTAGAAAGATGCTCAAGGGCTATAAAACCATGCATAACCTTTGATCTAGCAATACCACTACTAGCTCTATATCCCAAAAGAGATTAAAAAGAAAACAGGAAAAGGACCTTCATGTACAAAAGTACTTATAGCAGCTCTTCTAGTGGCAAAAAAAAATGGAAATTGAGGGGATGCCCATCAATTGGGCAATGGTTAAATAAGTTGTGGTATGTTATTTTTATGGAATATTATTGTGCTATAAAAATGATAAGCAAGATGCTCTCAAAGAAACCTGGAAAGACTTACAAGGGCTAATGCAAAGTGACATGTACTGTGTACAAAGTAACAGTAACATTGTAAGATGATCAGCTATGAAGAGCTTAGCTATTCTTAGGAATACAATGATCCAAGACAATTCTGAAGGACTTATGATGAAAATTTCTATCCATCTCCAGACAAAGAACTGATGGTGTCTGAATACAGACTGAAGTACACTTTTTGAAGCATTTTTTTCTTTTCTACTTTATTTTTTTGGAGAGTTTTTAAATATATTTTCTTTCACAATATGACTAATATGGAAATGTTTTGCATGATGACACATGTATAACCTATATTGATTTGCTTGCTTTCTCTATGAGGGGGGTGACAGGGGAAGAAAGGAGAGAATTATGAACTCAAAGTTTTAAAAATGAATGTTAAAAATTGTTTTAAGTGTAAGAGGGAGAAAATAAAATATTAAATAATTTTAAAAGAGAAAAAACCCTTTCCTCTGACTGCCACCAACAAATAAGTCATATTTTAAACTCATCTCCTTTGTATACTCTCTATTCTTTTCAAAATGATGCAATAGCTATTCATCACACATTACATTCCATACCCACTTCCAGGTCTTGGTACAAATGGTTCCCCAGTTCTAGATACCACTCTCTCATCATCCTTATCTCTAAGAATCCTGATCTTCCTTCAAGGCACTATTCATGTGCTACCTCATACAGGAGGTTTACTAATTCCTGCACTTATATCCTCCTCTTAAAACATCTTCTTTTCCCCTTGAAAATATTTCGTGGAATTTTTAAAAATACTTTTAAAATTTTCTCATCTGTGCACATATTGCATTCCATCACTCCCCTTTCCCCAAATGTAAGTCACTTAAAACAGGGACTGCTTTATTTGCATTTTATTCCCAGTGCCTAGTATGGTGCTTTACAACAGTAGGTATTTAAAGTTTGTTGCTTTTAACTAAATTGACCACGGCCCTATTTCTGTCAAAAGCAGAAAAGATAATAATGCATCTTGTCTCACTGATCCCCTTCCCCTTAGTTGATGATTTTCTCCAAAATTAGTTTCCATTTACTTAGTAATATATTTAGTTATTACCTTAAATTATAAATTCCTTAAGGGAAGAAATTATTTCATTTTTGTCTTTCTATCCTTTGTGAATGACCTACAAGTATCTTCCCCTTTAATCTATTACTATTGTACTAAAATTGTAATTTAATAATTTATCATTAGTAAACTTAATAATAACAATAATAATATTAAGAATAATTTTATCTATCAGAAAGGCAGAAGGACCAATAAGTGAAGAGAGTGCCTGGATCTGATTTTAAGAGCACAGAGGGACCATTTTCTGAGGTAAAGTTGATCAAGACTGGGAAATTGGGATAAATGAATATCCCCTACAACAACAGAGAGAAATCATGCGCAGTCTAATATTCACCCTAGATTCTGGGAAACCATATTTCAAAGCATTTAGGAGAAGGGAAAGTAGGATTTCATGGGCTAAAAATTTTAGATAGTAAATCAGTTGAGTAAGAATGGGAAATTCTCAGGATTGAAATTCTGAAAATACAAAAATAGACAATTCCAGTCATGAAGAACAAATGGAATGTTTGTGAATAGATTGCTGTGGATGTACAGAGAACTCCCCAACCAACTTAGGTTTTTAATGAGATGTATAGAAGTCTTTGGCAAAGGATACATAAGAGAGGATTAATAGGAAAGCATGAGTCTTCTTGCATGCATAGTATCAGGAATGCTAAAATTTAGACTAAGTTGAGTGTTAAAATAAAACATAAGGATAAGAAGGTGTATGGCCCTTGATGTTTTAGAGAAATGAAGGAGGAGCAAAAGAAAATCAAAACTGGGATTGGACTACCACTTAGGCTGAATGATATAATGATGGCTCAAAAAAGAGGCTAGAGCTACTCATTTTAAAATTTTGCATCTTTTTTCTCTGCCTAGACAAATGACCTCTGTACTGGAAGACACATAACAGACATGGCTAATAGGGGCCTGATACCCCATATAGTTGAGAGAGGAATGAGAAGATACTTAACCATTCTTGATGAATTCAACTCACCTAGCCCAGATAAGCTATATCCCCTGATAATGAAAAAAAAATATGAACGTGAGTCTTGAATTGTTGGGATACTAGGAAGGGTTCCACTGAACAGAAAGGCAAGCATCCTGATTTTTTAAAAGGAATTAGAATGGAATATGCAAATTACAAACCAATGAGTTTAACTTTGTTGTTGATTTTGTAATTCTATATTTATAAAAACTTCATTCATAAATATTTAGAAGACATTATGGTGACCAAAAAGAGTCAGAATCATCAAATATGGGTTATGCTAGAATGACCTTACTTCCTTTTTAATAGGGTGATAAAGGTGGTCACTGAGAATAATCTAGTTGATATAGTCCTAGATTTTAGCAAGTGCTTGAAAAAAACTTTCATGCTACTTGCTAATATTTCTACATATGTGCTAAATGATAGAACAATTAGATTGTTTCAAAAATGGTTAAATGACTAAGCTCAAGAGTAATCATTACTGATTTGGTACCAGTTTGGAAGGTCTCTATTCCCAAATGATAAGTCTATGATCCTGTGCTATTTGACATTTTTATCAAGAATTTGGAGAGCGTCATAAATGACACTAATCAAGTTTTCATATGGCATAGTTCCAAAAAGATCTTGACAAGCTAGAATGCTGACCTTAATTTCAAGAGGTTAAATTTACTATGGATACATGTAAAATCTTACACTTAAATTTAATAAACTTCAAATGTATACATGTGAGTTCTGACCAGACAGCAGATTCTCTAATCAAGATAAGGCAGATTTTATTGGACTGCCTCCTAAGTCAGATTCAACAGTGAGATATGTCACAAAAAAATAAATAAAAGGAAAGAAAGAAAACTAAGGACCTCTTGTATTTCAGTATGGGGGTGTAAAGCTTCCTGGAAAACAAATGTGATAACCTGGCAATCCTTTTGTACTCTTTCTTATGCCACGTGGAATGTTGTGCTCAGTTTGGAGCACTGGAGTTTTAGAAAAATATCAGTAAGATGGAGAATGTCCAGAGAAGAGTAACCAAAATGTAGAGGATCTTAAGTTAGGTTTACATGACCATCTCCCACTGCATCTGGGGCCATCTCCAGTCATCCTGATCTATATCTTACCACCAGACCTAGATGACTCTGGAGGAGAAAGTGAGGCTAGTTACTTTGCACAGCTCTCCCTCACTTAAATCCAATTCACCTGCAAGTCATGACGTCACCTTCCTGATGTCACGGTTCTCTTTGAGAACAAAGGACTAACAACAACAACATGAGACACAGCTTAATGAACTAGGAATGTTTAGCTTGAAGGGGAAAAAAAGAATCCTGGGGGTGAGCACATGATTGTTATCTTTAAATACGTAGGGGATAATATACTTAGAACTGGAAGGAGCCTTTGAGGTCCAACTCATTCATATTAAATATTAGGAAGCTGAGGCCCAGGGAAGTTAAATAACTTCCCCAAGGATCACACAGTTAATAATCATGTATCAGTATTTATATGGAGTTTCAAAGTTTGCAAAGCATTTTTAATCTCATTTGATCTTCAGATCAACCCTGCAAGTTATATATTACTCTGTCCCCATTTATTGAAGAGAAAAATGATTCCAAAAGAGGCAAAGCAAGGCAGCAAGTATTTATTAAAGAACTACTATGTGCCAGGAACTGTGCTAAGCATGGGGTATCAAAATAATAGTAAAAAATAAAAAAAATAAAACCCCAGTCCTTACATTAATTCACCTGTAGTAGAAGTGAGGAGGCAGCATGGTAGAGGAGATATGGCAGGGTGAAAAGTCCTCAGGCCCTGATGGAACTTGCAGGATGTGACAACAGTTGAGGCATAGTGGCAAAATCCATAAAATTGGAAGCAAAGAAAGGATCTGGCACATTAGAAAGATATATGTCGGGGCACCTAGGTGAGGCAGTGAGTAGAGCACTGGCCCTGGAGTTAGGAGGACCCGAGTTCAAATTCTACCTCAGACACTTGACACACTTACTAGCTGTGTGACCTTGGGCAAGACACTTAACCCCAATTGACCTGCCTTTCCCCCTCAAAAAAAAGTAAGAAAGATATATGTCATGGTGAGAAAATCGCAAAAGCAAATTGATGTTCCATAGTATGGAGGTGCTAAGGTGGCTACTGTGGTAAGACTAGCTGAGGTTTGATTTTTGAATTCCAGAAAAAAGAAGAGCCGAAAGGGGAATAAAGGTTGGCTGGCTTGAGATTCTCCACAAATTTAGGCCCTGGGAAAAAAAGGGAGCTAGTGCAAAAGAAAAAAGTTTAAATTGGTACTAGAAGTAATTGGGAGCTACAGAACTGGAGTTTAATTAGTAGGCGAGATGAAATAGTCAGGTCTGCATTTTAGGAAAATCACTTTGGCAGCTGCATGAAGATTAAATTGGTGAGGGAAAAGATCTAAGGTAAAGAGACCAAATAGTGGTCCATTACAACAGTCCAGGTGAGAAGTGATGAGGTCTTGGAAGAACATGATAGCTACATGAGTGAAAAGAAGACATGGGACAGAAGTTGTAGAGACAGAAACTATAAGGTTTGACAACTGAATATGTGGAGTGAGAACAAACAATTAGTAATAATAATAATAATAATAGCATTTATATAGTGCTTTGAAGTTTACAAAGCACTTCATAACATCTCATTTGAACCTCACAAAACCCTATCAGATAAGTTATTACACCAAAGTGTGACCATAAAAGAAATGGGGAAGTTTGCAAGATAGGTAAATTTTGGAGAAAGGATGATTAATTCCATTTTGGACAGGAGGAGATTAAGATGCTTAAATGACATGCAGTTCCAAGTGGACATTCCAATTCCAAAACTCTTCAAGTATTACCCACGTTCCTCCCTATTCTAACATAAACAAAATTCTAATTCACGAAGTTACTCACTACTCTTCACAAATCCACCAATTACTCAATTCAGCAATTCAAAGCATCTACCAAATATAAAATCCTATGCTTGTCACTGGATTGCTAAAAAACACAATTTGTCCCTTTTAAAATGCTGAAGCTAAATGTAGAATTACTAAGAGAATATCTAGCAACAACCTTCAATGAGTTTAAGTCATCACAATCAGAAAAAAACCCCACTCCCAATGTTGTTGTGCTGAGACACTAGCAAATGTTATCGGTGTACCTTTGTTGGTAAACTTTGAAAAACACCAATATTCTCAAATTGATAGATGACCAAAGAATATCTCAGATGAAAAAATAAAACTATTCATAGTCATATGAAAAGATGCTCTAAATTGTTAATGATTAGAAAAATTCAAATTGAAACAACTCTGAAGTACTACCTCACACCTATCAAATTGACTAATATGACAGAAAAAGGAAAATGATATATGTTGGAGAAGATGTGGGAAAACTGGAACACTAATATATTGTTGATGGAATTGCAGCCTGATCCAACCACTCTGGAGAATAATTTGTAACTATGCCCAAATGGCAAGCAAACTGTGCATATCCTTTGAACCAGCAATATAATATTAGGTCTGTATCCCAAAGAGATCATAAAAAAGGTGGCAAAGAATTGGAAATTGAGAGGATGCCCATCAACTGAGAATGGCTGAACAAGTTGTAGTATGTGAATGTAATGGAATACTCTTGTGCTATAAGAGATGATAAGCAGGCAGATTTCAGAAAAACCTGGAAAGACTTAAATGAACTGATGCTGTGTAAATTAAGCTGAACCAGGAGAACATTGTATATAGTAACAGCAACACCGTGCAAAGATAAACTATGATAGACTTAGCTCTTCTCAACAATACAATGATTCAAGACAATTTCAAAAAACTCATAATGGAAAATGCTATCCACATCCAGAGAAAGAACTCTGCAGTCTGAATGCAGATAGAAGCATGATAATTTTATGGGTTATTTCCTTTCTTGTGGTTTTTCCTTTTTGTTCTGATTCTTCTTTTACAATATGATTATTGTAAAAATATGTTTTACATGATTATACATGGGCAGCAGAGCCAAGATGGCTGAGTAAAAGTAGGTACTTGCTTGAGGTCTCCCCCAAATTCCTCCAACTACCTGTAAAAATGGCTCTAAACAAATTCTAGAGCTACAGAACCCACAAAATGACAGAGTGAAACAAGTCTCCAATCCAAGATGGCCTGGATGATCGCTGGGAAGGTTCTGTCACACCCTGCTGGGAGTGGAGCACAGCCGAGAGTGGGCCATGCTAGCACAG
Organism: Phalanger gymnotis; assembly: GCA_028646595.1. Taxonomy (NCBI): domain Eukaryota; kingdom Metazoa; phylum Chordata; class Mammalia; order Diprotodontia; family Phalangeridae; genus Phalanger; species Phalanger gymnotis. Next base: position 61,062,826 of record CM053627.1, read on the forward strand.
ACCAGGCCAGAGCAGACCACTGGGGGAACAGGCCTCAGGGCAGTGAATCAATGAGCTGTGGCAGTTTCCTGACTTCTCAACCCACAAATGCCAAAGACAACTTAGCAACTCAGTGGGAAAACTCTGTTGGACCAGGGTGAGAGAGAGGCATGGTCTGGCCCCAGCCCAGGGGCAGCAGAGGTGGTTGCCGCAGCAGCAGGGGCTGCTTCTGGAGCTCTGGCCCCACACATGGCAGGGGGAATCAGGCAACTGATCAGAGTGGGAGTGTAGGGTTCTCTTTGCTGGCACTAAGGCACGATTTTCTTGCTTTGCCCTGGTTGGATCTGGGTCTCACTCCTGGGGGTCTTGGGGTGAGGAGGAGCACTGGTGTGGCAGAGCTTGTGGTGGCTGTGGAGAAGGAGTCCTCTTAGCAGTTCCACAGCAGAAAAGAGTGTTTGAAGTTACTCACGGACGAGAGCACAGGCCAGTAGAGGAGTAAACACCCCTCTTTGGATCATAACACCTCAGAAGAACTGAAAATTTACAGGTGCATACAAGTAGCTAGGAAAACATCAGCACAAAACCCCTGAAGCTTGGGACAGAACACTCTCCATTCTAGAAGCAGTCATACCTTGACGAAGAGCTCAAAAGTAAAGTAACTGTCTGGGAAAATGAGCAGACAAAATGAAAAAACTCAGACTATAGAATCTTACTTTGGTGACAAAGAAGATCAAAACACAGCCAGAAGAAGACAACAAAGTCAAAGATCCTACATCAAAAGCCTCCAAGAAAAATATAAATTGGTCTCAGGCCATGGAAGAGCTCAAAAAGGATTTTGAAAATCAAGTAAGAGAAGTAGAGGAAAAATTGGGGAAAGAAATGAGAGAGATACAAGAAAATCATGAAAAACAAGTCAATAGCTTGTAAAAGGAGACTCAAATACATATAGAAGAAAATAACATGATTACACATGTATAATCTATCAGGCTGCCCTCTTGGGGAGAGGTGAGAGAAGGGAGGGAGGGAGAAAATTTTGTAACTCAAAATCTTATGAAAAAGAGTGTTGAAAACTATCTTTACATGTAATTGGAAAAAAATAAAATACTATTAATTGCAAAAAAAAGAAAAGAAAAACAACAACATTTGGGGAAGATGGTGTAGGTTTGGAGACCAGTAAATATCCCAATTCTCTAAGTGCCATTGGACAACAGACTAAGAGCTGATAATTTCTGTAGAGAGCATTTAGTGCAAACCTCTACTCAAAATGAGGCAATGGGTGGAAAATATTTCACAAAATTTAAAGCCCCATTTAAATATCACTTTATTATAATATAATTAATAAGAATTAATGTGGATTAATCAAATTGTATGCTGGCAAAACTGACTCCAATTATTGCCAAAATTCTAGAAAGTGTTACAGAAGGGATGATTACTGAACATATATAGAAAGAGAAATGGAAAATAAGGTTCGAATCTTGTTGTTACTTAACTGCCTATAAGACCTTGATATAGTCACTTAACAAAGGTTTACCTTTATAAAATGAGAGCTGACTCATGTGTTCTTTAAGAAGTCACCCAAATAAAATAACCTTATAATTATTGCTTTCCAGTAACCTACTTAAATTCCAAAACGTAATAGCAATGCTGATATCGAACAATCAATGGGGAGATAATCACTGAAATGAACTGGCAGACCAGAAATATAACTAGGAATTCCCCATGCCCAAGATAGGTACCAAACCCATGCCAGGAACAAGCAGCATGAGATATGCATTTAGTTGTGCTGAAGAGACTTGATGAAAACCTGGAGGAACACGGGGAAGGGAAGATACTCACCCCACTTACCACAGTAACTGATTATTATTATTACCAAGCTTTCTTCTTTCTCCCTGTAACTACTATTTCTAATTTCCCACTAACTACACTGCTTTTGGACCTCTCCATCACACCTTCCTCCCCCAGGAAACTCATCGTTGGGAAATTTCATTATCTGGAAAGATTGAATCTGCCTTGGTGCTTATATCTTATCAGTGTAATCTGCTCTTCTAATTAGGCACTCTGATTGGAGGGCAAGGCCATAGGCTCCAGGGCCTCCATTTAATGAGGGGATGCAGCACAGTCTTCTCCCCATTTCCCATCAGTTATACTGCTTTTGGACTTCTTTGGATTTCTCCATCTTGACCCTCCCCTTCTTCTGCCTACTTTGCCCCCCTTCATTCCCTTTTCGGTTTCTGTTTATGCGTTATCTTCCCCCACCATTAGATTGTAGGCTCCTTGAGGATAAGGACTGTATTTGTGGTTGTGTTTACATTTCCAGCACTTAGCACAGTTCCTGGCACATGTTGCTGTTGTTGTTTTTCATTTGTTTTTCAGTCACTTTGTTAAGTCTTCATTTCTCCCTCCTGGACTCCAAAGATTGGTAACCTCCATAGAATGTTACTATCGTGAAGATAGTTTTCCTTGATGCACATACGTTGTTATTGGCATGTTTCTCAATTTCCTTGGTTTTTTTAGTAGACCTATTTATCCTTGGCAAATCTTTCCCCAATCCAAGCTGGATGTGTTGTCTCCTACTAAGCATTCTTTTGAGTGTTATGGTTGGTGTAGGTGGGGTATATGGCATGTTCAAGAAAAACTAGAATCTCTGGTGTTAGGGCTTGCCAGGGCTACTCGTCTACCTTTGGTGTCTACCTGTCACCCAGATCTCTGTCTACTACAAAAAGGAAAGTGAATCTTCAGAAATTTTTCTGTGTACTTCAAAAATAGAAATATATGAAAATCCCATAAACATTAGTAACGACAACAATACAAATCAGGGACAATGTTTCCAGAGAAGCAGTAGCTGATGACAATATATGCATTGGAATCTGAGAAATATAGTAAAAACAATGTATGTACATCAAGGAAAGCCATCTTGAGGACAGTAGCATTCTATAGGGGTACCAATCTTTGGAGCCTAGCAGGGAGAAATGAAGACTCTACAAAAGGGAAAAAAGGACTTCTAGGAAACCTTTTGCTATATGGATTCCCTATTCTATTATCATTTTGCTTTAATTTTAAGCCTGTTCATTGCAAGAGCATTGTATGCACAAGGAAAGTGAGTGTCTTTGGTTTTGAGGGATTGTCTCTATAATGACAGTCCTTACTATGTGTGCTTAGCAAATGCCCTTTCTAAAAGTTAGTTAAGTATGACTAATAATCAATAGGAATCATCCCAATGGAGGCTTATAAGCAGTATTAATAGAAACCCGAGTCTGTCAAGGTTACTCCAAGAATTCAGAGGGGAATTTTAGTTAGTCACTCTCCAGGGATTTGCCCCATCAATGCCAACAGGTAATGGGGAGGGAACCTGGAGGGTTCATAAAGTCTTTATTTTTTATTTCCCCACCAAAATGTTTATACCAACAATATTATTAGCATAAAATTATACCTTGAATCTAACTATTACATCTTCCATGAGAAGATATGATGAAGAAAAGACCTAGAATGAAAAATATAGGGGGATAAATGATTGAAAATGGAGATTATTATTTAGGAAAATGTAGAGACTCTTAAATAGGTCTACTTTTCTCTTCTTTTCTATGCTAAATCATTTATTTCAGTAGATAAGAAGGTTTGGAAATAAGTATTTAATAGAATATTTCACCTTCCTGTGAAAGTCAGTGCCCTAGGCACTTGCTATTTGTCCTTGGTTCTCAAAGAGGACCATGACACCAGGAAGGTGATGTCATGACTTGCAAGTGAATTGGATTTAAGTGACAGAGGGCTGTGCAAAGTCACCAGGCTTACTGTCTCCTCTGGAGCCATCTGAGTCCAGTGGCAAGATATAGGTCTGATGCCTGGAGGCGTTCTGCAACATTCCCCTTTATTCCTCCCGACCCCCCGCCCAGTAGAGATAGAAGAAATAATGACACAGTTTCTGCCTTCAAAGAGCTTCATAGTGGGGCCGGGAGAGAAGTAGAAATGCAATATGTAGACAGACAAATAAGTGCAAGAGTGTTCTTTTTTAATTTGCTTTTTTTAACTAAAAGAAGAAAATAAGCATTTATTAAACACCAAGCATGTTCCAGGCACTGTGCTAAGCATTTTACAAATATCTCATTTAATTCTTACAATTCTGAGAGATAGTTGCTATTGTTACCTCCATTTTAGTCAACTTCATCTGACTTCATCAGTTCAGGGAGATTATGGTAAAGAACTTTGTAACCAAGGCACATTGGCATGTTCTCTGAAATTATATTATAAACTAAGTAAGAGAGCAGCCTGGGTCACTGAGAGGATGAGTTAATTATCTCAGATCAAATAGTATGTGTGTGTACATATATATATATATATATATACACATGTATATGTGTCTATATACATATACATATATACATGTATATATATGCACACGCACTCACCCCCCTCCACACACACAGATATAAATACACACACACACACACACACACACACACACACACACACACACACACACACATTTACCTCAGAAGGACTTGAATCAGGTTTTGCTGATTCTGTGGCCAGCTCCCTATCTACCATACACTGCCTCAAAAGTAGAAAGTGTTAACAAAGTATTTACAAAGAGAATTGCTTTAAATGGTAATAAGTATCTGTGTGTGTGTGTGTGTGTGTGTGTGTGTGTGTGTGTGTGTATAGGCCTTATAAATGCATTATTCAGGACATATGACATTAAAAATCCAGTTTTCCTGATTTTTGAATCACATATGAGATGTATTCTAACCATCAAAAATGGACTTGAAGAATAGTAGTATCCCCTGGTCATCCTCTTTACTTGGTATATGTTTAACAAGGACTGACAAAGTGTGCTGGTTTAAGAATTTTCAATGCTTTTGAAATGTCCCTCCTTCTAGGGGAAAAGGTTTTTTATTCACTTAAAAGATTTGAGGAAAAGGTTTGAAGCCATTAACTCCTTTACAGAGTATTTCAGACTTAATTGATTGTTAAGGGATATTACAAGGTAGTAGACTTGCTAGAAATAATCCCCTCTGAAGAATGGTACAGTTTGATGTATTCTGCTGAAGCAGACAATGGTGACCCTTATTAAGCCAGGCACTTGAATAAGAAGGGTAGCATAAAAGAGGTATTTTAAACAATGATATACTGAAAGCAAAGCACGAGAGAGAAATGACATGAAAATCCCATTAAATAATCTCAATTGAACTCTACACATAATGTGTAACATGAAATATTGGGCACTGTATTTTTATAATTTTAAGAGAAAAGCTTTGGGCATAGATACAAAGACAAAGCCCAGCAGAAACAAAGAACTATATTGTTTCATCAGCCATATTATTTTTTCTCGTGGAAATGGTCCTTCCCCTAGAAGGAAACAACAATATAGAATTGGATGGTTTGTGGACATAAAGACATTTATTTCTCAATCTGGGTCTATCACAAAGGACATCCATGTTATGGTGCCAGCATAGCTCTTTAAACAACATGGGTTACACTTTAACAGGGCCTGGATCAATGGGTACATGAAGTGTCCCAATCGGTATAGCACAATATAGGGAATAGGATGTTGTACCTAGAGTTAGAAAACTCAGGTTAACATGTATTGGGTTTTGTTTTTTAAGAAATGACTTGTTTTGTTCATCAGAAATTAGTCATTCAACCAACACTGAGAGCCAACAATTTGTGTAGTCATTGTGCTGTGTTGTGGAGTGTTTGCTTCTTAATAATGTCAGAGACCTACTTGTAGGCAGCAGGAGATGAGCCATTAGAAAGGAAAGATTAAAGATTCTAGGAGTAATATGCAAGAAGAGAAGGGAATTGATAAGTTCAAAGATAAAAGCAAATGGGTCATGTAACTTCTCTGAGTCTAAATTTACTCACCTATAAAATGTGGATAAGACTACTTTTAGAAGTGATTATATCACTGAAGTGTACTATGGACACTTTATGTTCCTGGTTCCTGGACAGAAAGAAGGAATACTTGGGGCCTTCAGGAAACAAGTCAGAAGCCAGTATAGACACATGATACCTTAGTAATTGGAGATTTAAATTATCCTGACATCTATTTATTAAAGTGAGCCTTCCCTCTCTCTCTCTCCCTCTCCCCTCCTTTCCTCTCTTCTCCTCTCTGCCATCATCTCTTTGACTTTGTGGAGTCATCAGCCACTGCATTGAACAAAATTCTTAAATTTTCAAAAGTTATTTTTTCTTTACTTGTTATTGCTACATAAATTTTATTCCAATTTATATTGTTTTACCAAATATTTCAGAAACTGTTTCATTTTGTCACTTCTTACAGCACAACAGGATTGTGTTATGTTCATGTACCATAATTTGTTCATCCAACCCTGAATTGATGGGCACCCCCTTAGCTAGCAGTTCTTTTCTACAACAAACAAAGCTGCTATAATAAAGATTCAAATGAGATAATATATGTAATCGTAATGCTAATACAATTTGAAGATTTTCCCAGCCATTAACAGGCCCATGTGACCTGCTTGAGTCACACGGAAGCCTGAGTCACATGAGTCTGTGGTGGAAGGTGCTTGCTGAATGGATGGAGCAGGAAGGGGTGGAGCAGGAAGGGTGGAATGGAATTGAGAGGAAGTCAGACAGAGCAGTCAGAGCTGGAAGAGAGATTGTGGGAATTGCAGCTTGGGGAGAGAGGAGGTAGTCAGAGAACAGAGCAGCTAGCGTGGTTGACAGAAGGGCATTTTTGCCTCAGAGTGCTTGGTCTGTGGGAAGGCCCAATGGAGGGAATGCTTGGGAATGTTGGTGCCCCCTGCACTGATTATATATATATATATTTTCTTTATTGCTATGATGGATTTGGCTTTCTGGTGTTTGAATAAATGTTTTGGTTCTGCCTTCAATGAAGAGAATATGCTATATTTTGCAATTCAGAATTATGTCGCCATATTCATAGCAGCTATAGCCACTGTGCATATTGCATTGCCACTACAGTACTTCATTTTGCAAACTTAAACGTGCTAATGCTAGTAATTATACAGATTATACTTCACTAAAAATCACCTGGCTTCAAATATCTCTTCTGCTATGTGACTCTGGAAAACAAGTTTCTGAACTTCAGTTTCATCATAGGTTAAATGAGGTGCCTAAACTAAATGGAATTTAGCTTTTTCTTTTCTTTTTTGCTCTTTCTATTAATCTATATTGTTACTTGATCTTAATTTATAGACTCATAGCATTTGAAGGTTGAGAGGGATGGCATAAGTAGTGCACTGTATAGAACATTGACCCTGCAGTTAGAAAGACTTGACTTCAAATCCTGACTCAAATATTTATTAGATGTATGGTCCTCAGAAAGTCACTTAGCTTCTGTTTGCCTCAGTTTTTTATCTGTAAAATGAGGATAATAATAGCACCTACTTCACGGAGATGTAAGAATTGAATGAGATGATATTTGAAAAGTTCTTTGCATATCTTAAAGGCCTATATAAATGCTAGCTATTATTTTAATGAAAAGATTTGAATTTTAATACAGATAATTACTGTAATACTTTATAATAACTGTATATATAATATGCATATTATATATATAATACACATATAATATACATATTATATATACATATATACAATATACATATATAATGTATATAATATATAATAGTAACTGTAATACTTTATTGTTTATTTGTGTGACTTTGGCAAGTCCCTTGACCTTTCTCTGCCTCATTTTTCTCATTTATAAAAGGAGAATGTTGGAATGTATGTTCTTCCAACTCTTAATCTATGAACTAACTCAACCCTTTTCCTTCTGCAGGTGAGCTAGCTGGGTTTACCTCTCAGAAGTCATAAGGTTATTTAGTGATAGTCATGAGCCTACACAAACATCTGTTCTTTCTCTACACATTTGAAATTTGACTCTTCAGCCTCTTGGGCACGTGATCTTCCTGGTGTGCAGATCTAAATTGCTTATGTTTCTTACTTGATGGCAATTAGAATCTCACACCTATCAGATTTGTCAAAATGATTGAAGAGGGAAATTACAAATGTTGGAGGGAATGTGGAAAAATTGGGACACTAATACAAAATTGGTGGAACTACGAAGCAATCCAACCATTTTGGAGAGTAATCTGGAATTATGGCCAAAGAGTTATCAAACTATCTACTCCTGGGCCCAGAAATACCATTATTAGATCTATTACTCAAGGTGATAAGCAAAAAAGGAAAAGAGTCCAAATGTTCCAAAATATTTATGGCAGCTCTCTTAGTAGTGGCAAAGATCTGGAAATTGAAGGGATGCCCACCAACTGGATAATGGCTGAACAAGATGTGGCATATGATTGTGAAGGAATACTACTATTCTGTAAAAAATGATAGCTGGTAGATTTTAGAAAAAAACATGAATAGATTTGAATGAAATAATGAAAAATGAAATGAGCAGAACCAAGAGAATACTGTATATAGTAACAGCAATATTGTTTGAAGAATTATTGGGAATGACAAAGTAATTCTGAGTATTATAAATACTCAAATCAACCACAAAGGACCAAAGGAAGAAAGATGCTTTCCACCTCCAAAGGGAAAAAATGATAAATAAAATATACATAGACTGGTTTATATATACATATATATGTATATATGTATAGATATATTTATAATATAGATGTATTTATAAATCTGTGTCAAATGGTAACTTTCTCTAGTGTGGAGGGGAGAAAGGGAGGAAGACAGCTTAGAACTTAAAATGTAACAAAAATAGTTTAATTGAATTTTCAAAAAAAGAAATTTATGCAACCATTTTGAATGAGTCCACTACAAATTTAGGTTATGTAACACCTACTGGGCCCTCATTGATACTACGAAATCCTTCTATGCCTGCCTTATCAACTTATTATCCCACTCTCCACAATGATTCTTTTAAACATTTTCATCTCTTTTCAAACCTCTCATGGCTTTCCTCCCCTGACTCTCTCAGCTGAGAACCTTATCTCATATATTACAGGAAAAAAGTGAGGCCATTGACTTTGAACTCCATCTTCTATCCCCTTCTGATCTCCTCTCATTCAGATGCCTTTTGCCACTATTTCCTCCCTCATCTCACACAAAGAGCTAGCCTCACACCTTACCAAGGTCCACCACTCGACTTGAACTATGAATAAAATGATCCTTTTTCATTCCATCTCCTCCAACATATTGCTCTTCTGTCATCCCTTTCTATTACTTATCTTCAATCTCTCCCTGTATGCTAGTTCATTCCCTACTGCCTATAAACATTCCTATGTCTCTCTCATTTTCAAAAACTCCTCACTTGATCCTTATATCCTTACTATCTTCCTGTCTTTTTTTCTGCCTTTTGTGGCCAAATGCCTTGAGGAGATCATCTACAACAGATGCCTCCACTTTGCTCTCACTCACTTCTTAACCCCCGCCCCCGTATATCTGGCCTCCTACCTCATCATTCCACTAAAATTTCTCTTTCCAAAGTTATCAATGCTCTCCTAAATGACAAATCCAGTTCCTTTCATCAGTCCTCATTCTTCTTGACTTCTCCGCAGCCCTTGACACTGTCAGTCATGCTATTCTTAATATTATCTTCTCTCTACATTTTTGAGAACACTACTGTCTCCTAAGTCTCCTTACCTATCAGAGCTTTCTTTCTCAATCTCCTTTGCTGAAAATTCCATACAGAGAATATTTTCTAACCATAGGTGTCCCAAAAGCTTCTGGGCCTTCTTCCCTTCTCCCTCTTTAATATTTCACGTCATAATTTCATCACCTCTCATAGATATAAAAAGCATCTCTTGCTCTTCCATGAACAAGACACTCCATCTCTCAGCTCTGGTTATTTTCTCTGACTGTTCCCCATACCTGGAGTGCTCTCCTTCCTCTTGTCTGCCTACTGGCTTCTCTGGCTTCCTTCAAGTTCCAACTAAAATCCGATCTTCTGTAGCTTTATTGTTGTCATTCAGCTATTTAAGTTGCATTTAACTCTTCATGACCCCATTAAGGTTTTCTTGGCAAAGAAAAGAAAGTTTGCCATTTCCTTCTCTAGCTCATTTTACAGATAAAGAACTAAGGCAAACAAGGTTAAGTAACTTGCCCAGTATCACACAAGTAGTAAGTATCTGAGGCCAGATTTGAACTCAGGAAGATGAGTCTTCCTAATTCCAAGCCCAATGCTCCATCTACTGCACCATCTAGCTGCCCTATCTTCTATAATAGGTGTGTCAAATACGAGGCTATGGGTACAAGTAGCTCACAATACTTTTGCAAGTGGTTAGAGCCAGATTAAAATGTAATTAGAAAATATTTAACCAAATAAATAAAAATACAATATACATAATAAGAATTTGTAATTTCCTAAGCCAATAAGTGGCCTTCAGGGATCTTTATATACAGTTAAGTGGCCCTGTCTCTATTAGAAGATCTACAGGAAGCCTTTCCCAATTCCCCTGAATTCCAAAGCTTTCCCTTTTTAAATTGTCTCCTATTTTCCCTGTATAAAGCTTTCTTGTACATATTTATTTGTATCCCCTATTAGACAATGAATTCCTTGAAGAAAGGATTTATTTTTGTTTCTTTTTGAATCACCAGTACTTAGCACAGTGCCTGGCACATAGTATGCACTTAATAAGTGATTATTACCTGACTGACTGACTGACTGACAGTTACAAAATGACATACATTTGAATCAGAAATTCATTTGGCTTTCAATTTCTTTTCAATTCCATCTTCAGGTTGTACTCTTAAATTCACTGTTTATAGTAATGATGGTGAGTAATATTCACTTCACACAAGATCAACACAATTAGATGAAAAGTGATACTTCTAAATAGCTAGTTATTTGGAAATTATGAGGTTAGCCCATGATGCTAATATATACAATGAAGAAGGAACAATAAAACATGAGGAAGTCATAAGAATTTTCTGAGGTCCTCCAAAGGTGTTCCATAGGGGAACTCTATTCTGGAGGCCAGCAATTCAGGACAGGACAAAACATGTCTTCCGAAGGCTGATTAAATAGTCTAGTGATAGTAAAATGTAGTGGTTGGTGGGAGACTTGAGTCACAGGCCCATTCTCAGCTCCTGAATCAGCAGGAGATGGAAATACCACAGAAGCCATGTTCTCAGACCTGTAACTGGTAGGAACTTTGCAAGGGGAATAATTGCTTTTCATCATTCCACAACAGCACCCCAAGCCAATTTAGAAACACTGTGGAGGGGCTTAGGAAAAAGTTGCTTTGCATTATCTTGGAGTAGAAGAAATTTTATTTTGATGGATAGTGAGAAAAAGCTCTTTCATAGCTGGCAGAATTTTTTTAATGCATTTCATTAAAGAAGGAGCTTGCATCTAATCGCAGGAAACTAAGAGACATGAGCATATGACATCCCCATTTGGAAGTTGGTACTTAGAAGTTGATACTCTACTGCATTTGAAATCTGACTCCTCACAGTCTCTTGGGTACATGATCTATACTCATTTGCAGCTTCAAATTACTTATATTAGGCATATTTGGCAGCAGTCACAAAAATACCTAAACCGGAAATGTAACCGCAATTGGTTTTCCTATTCTGTTCATTCTTCATATGGTATTCTTAAACTTTGCTTTCTAGGAATGATGACCAGGGACTTACATTCCCTAAAGATATACCCTTTGCTTTCAATAGTAACAGAGGAAATGCATCTGTTGTCCAGTACAGTGCCCTGGTATTCTAGTCCTCAGCCTTGCACATAGTAGGCAGCAAATAAATGATCATTGCATTGAATCAAATATTCTGATTAATAATCACATTTGTTATTTTGGGATTGTCCATTTCAAGACACTGGAACACAGTAATTGAACTTCAGAGATTTTTGGTACTTAATGAATGTGGGGATTGCTCCCCACTGTGACAGTCATAGGTCCTCTAAGACTTTCTTTCAGAATTTGCTATGCCTAGAAGATGCACCATGCTGGAATCAATTTAGTAATGAAACTAGTTGGACTAGTCCTTGGATGACAGACATGCAGTTAATGGGCTAGTACTTGCAGCATTTCACTCTTTTTCCAACTTGAAAAATGCAATTTCTATACCTTAATTCTATACACTGATAAAAGGTTGAAGGAATGACGATAAAGACAAAGTTCGTAGAGAAATTTCCATCCAAATCAAAATTTATTTGTAAATATGTTAAAACTGTATCTTGTTCTAGTCCCCCAGACTATTCTCCCCCTCTAGTTGGTACAGTAAGTTTATGAGTAGCCAATCTAAAGTGGCAATAGCATGAAGTGAGATTGCAGGGGGGAACTTAGAAGTCATATAGAAACCATCCCAAAGATCAAATGAGCATAATTCACAAACTTTGTCATAAGGTAACCAAAAATCACATCCCGGTAATACGTGCTGAATCAGGAGATGCCCTCTAGATGCTTCTGTAAGGACCTTTTGGTCCTCTGATATGTAAATCTCAGACAAATCCGAGACATCCCCAGTAAAGACTAGCATAGCCAATCTCCAAATGGTGCTGTTAAATTTGAGATAATGTAGACATACATGTTAACTTTAAAGTTGTATTGACGACATTGAAATGAATTTGGTATCCTAATGAACTAACCTCAAAGTGACACAGATGAGTCTATTCCCCCCAAAACACTATAAAAGTGTAACCTCAAATGCCTGCCCCTGTGGTACCCTTACATCTCCATTAAATCCATGTTACCGAGTACTCCGAACTCTAACCCATGGTTACCTGAGCAATTGTCTGTGCCTTTCTCCCTCTCCCATCCCTTTCCCCAATAGTGCCCGCCTTCCTTCACCACCCTATTTCTTTCACCCTTGACATCTGCCTCTGTACCCCCATTCACTGCTTGTCCCTGTATTTTCTGTGCCGTTTTCCCTGCACCCTCTATTCCTTATTAAATTGTGATTATATCCCTGTTTTCCACTGCCATTGTGGTCTCTCCCAGTGAATACCCAAAAAACTGGGCTGAATACCTAAGGAACTGGGAATGCCTGCCATATTTCATAACTTCATAAATTAATTATCAATTTAGTTAGTTAACTAGTCATGTTTCTATCTAACCACAAAATCATCTATGCTAAATTTGTCCTAACATTGAAAGGTATTCCATCGTATAATGGGCTGCCCTGATAATCATTTGTCTTGGCTATGTGGTAGAGGGAATATTTTGGGGGTGTGGAATGGATAAAAATCCCTTGAGTTCCCTTGTTACTCTGTAATTCTGTGATTTTGTAAGATTGTATAATCCCCAGGCAAGTCACGATAGATAGATAGATAGATGGATAGATAGATAGACAGACAACTATATAGTGAACATATATATAGATTTATCTATTTATATAAATATAGATGTGTGCATGAGTCATGATTAGAGGAACACCTCAGTTCAAGTCCTGCCTCTGACTTGCTGTGCATCTCTGGGTAAATCACTTAACTTCTCAGTGTTCCAGGTAACTCTAAGACATTAAGTTGTGGAGAAGATAATGGCCTGCCCTTGTAGAAGTTCCTCACCAAGTACTTTCCCATTCCAATGAAAGCATAGACAGTTCCAGCCACTATTGCAAATTCCCTATTCAGTACACATCCAAGACCTTTTTTCGATATTAGCATGGAGAAATATAGAGACATAACAAATCAACCAAATACTTCACTGTGTGTGTGTGTGGTTAGTGGGGGTATAACATCTTTACTTATATAGTAAGATAGATTGATTGATAAATATAGATATAGATATACACATGCATATATGTATATATATCAAAGTATGTATATACGCACATGTATAAATAGATAGATTGATGTGCATATAAGTTCACATTTATATAGAACTTAAAGTTTGTAAAGGTCTTTGCAAATATCTCATTTTATGCGCATCCTTACCTTGGCAGGCAGGTACAACTGTTATCCTTATTTTATATACAAAAAACGAAACAAAACAAAACCTGAGGCAGACGGAGGTGGTAAGACCCCTGTCCAAGGTCATACAGCAAATAAGTGCCTGAGACCAAGAAAGAAGTCAGATATTTCTGACTCCAGGCCCAGTACTGTATGAAAGTATGTATATAATTTTGTTTGCATATATGCAGGTATGTATGCACATATGTATGTGTGTGTGTAAAGTAGAACCACCTCACATTCATCTCCTACTACCTTTATCTTTCTTTCATTGCATACAAATAAGAGAGATTTAGACAAAAGTATTCTCTAGCAGGAAACAAAATGTGTTGTTTGAAATTTATTCAGTGTAGAACCAGAATTGGCTGGTCTGACAGTTGTTTAGCATTGCATTATGTTGGAGATAACCTTGGCTATAAAGGCAGGATTATCCTTAGATACATTTGTAAACCATTTATAACAGGTAGTTCTGAAATTCCTTCCTTTAACAGGATTTTGGCACCTTCTAGAAACAGCTAAAATAAATTGGTTTTAAACATTTTATGTCACCTAACATTAAGTAGGATTTTCTGGATGTCTTCTACATCAGGTGAAATAATACAGATCTTCACAAACTAGCAGCAGGCAGACTAGAGTGGAGGGGTGGAGGAAAAGGGGAGAAAAAGGAAATGCAAAAGCCTCAGCAATCATTTCCTGGCCTGACCCTTCCTCAAAACCCTTGACCACCACCACCAACACACACACACACACAAACACACACACGCACACACACACATTTCCCACTTCATTCTTGCAAACAGTAAATTATATTGAACTCATATTAATTGCCACATAATTCCTGTTCATCCCATGGGTAGTGGGGCTGAGCTTGAGGTCAAAAATACTGGGTTCAGTATGTCTAGGATGAGGGTTAGTGTGAAGTTTGAATGAAATGATAGATTTAAAGCACTTTGCAACCCTTAAACCACTATATAAAGATCAGTTGTTAATGTTGTTATCAGCCTCTCAGCACCAGGCTTCTAGTCTATTCATATATTCATTCCCTGGCCTTCTACTTCATTTCTGCTGAGCTCAAGCAATGTTTATAGAGCAATACAGGGGTATGCTGGTAAATGTTTAACAACTGGGCTTAGAAAAATAGATAACACATGTTTTAAAGTTTAATTTGCATTATTGAAAATTTCTTAAGTGTAAACAGTTAATGAAACAGTAAATGAAGTCCTGAATTGTAAAGATTTTGATATCCAAGATGAAAATGCTCCCACTGAAACCTTAGCAGTATTCTCCCAAGGCAGTTAGAATTAGTTCCAGCACAACCCCGTCTAAGATACATACTAGCTATGGACCCCTTCCACCTTTGTGACTCTGGGGAGGTGACTGAATCTCTCAAAGTCTTAGGCAAGCCTCTAAGACTAGAGAGTCCACAGAAGCTGATCTCCATCTGAGGTTGGTTTCTCCCCCAGGCTTTTCTAACATCAATGAAATGATAAGTTCAGAGATAAGAAGCTGGAGCCCTGGAGCCAAGGTGTACACACACACACACACACACACACAAGCACACACATACACACACACACAAATGTTAAATAAAGAAACAAGGCAGATAAGTTAGTTTAGGTTTCTTACAGGTACTACTGATATCTGGCTTTAAATGACATATTTGTTTTTTGATGTTTTTTTTTTTTCAATTCCAGAAACTCAGATTACTCACTTATAACCGCTGTATAACATAACGTAATATAACATAACATAACATAACATAACATAACATAACATCTAATATCTAGTTGAAATATTGTTTTCTGGGTAAGAGTTATTATGCCTCTTCCCAAATCCTAAATGTACAGAAAAAAATTAGGCACATGGCTTCATGATTGGACCAGTCGTTTCATGAACATCATTGATACTGAAAAGATTTAATTCACTTCCAAATGTACTTAATTTTATCCTGATGGAGTGACTTACTTCAGAGAATTTGTATTGAACAGAGCCTCTGACCATTGACATATTATTATCTGATTTGACTGTTATTAATTTCCCCTGGCCTATTGTGGCTTCTTATTTTCTCTTCTCTTTTAGACCCGCTCCTTCAGTATATTTTTGATATAAAATGTGTTTTTAAATATTTACTATTAGAAATATTTACTATTAGAAGTTTGGGGGATTTTTTGGCACATTTTACAAATTTAAAACATTAAAACACACTTCAGTGTGCTTTTTCAGAGACTTTGTGGGGAAGACTACTGGTCTTGGAGTCAGAAGCTGTGGGTTTGTAGAGAAGATCTGACACTCTGTAACTTTCAGTCTATAGGAAAATCATTTAATGTGTCTGATCCTAGTTTCCCACCTAAGAAAGGGGGCAGCTAGGTGGCACAGTAGGTAGAGTGCTGAGCCAAGAGTCAAGAAGACTCATCTTCCTGAGTTCAAATTTGGCCTTAGACACTAGCTGTGTAACTCTGGGCAAGTGACTTAACCTTGTTTGCCTCAGCTCCTTGTTGGTAAAATGAGCTGGAGAAGAAAATGAGAAACCACTCCAGTATCTTTGCTAAGAAAACCCCAAAGGGGTCATGAAAAGTTGGACACAACTGAGACAATTGAAAAATACAAAATCCTCACAAAATGTGGATGGCAACACTTCACACAGCTGTTATAAGTTAAGTATTTTATAAACATTAAAGCACTTTATAAGTTGTGGTTTGCTAAATTTTGAAAGTCACAAATATTTATCTCAGGGCTGTCCAAAATGGGGCCCATGGGCTGTATGAGGCCTACAAGCATAGAAATTCACGTAAATGTTTTAGTAAACAAAGCCGAGCTACCTCAGAGCTCTCACTAAAAAGACCAACCAAAATATATTGTCTATTGTTTCAATAAAACTAAGGTTGGAAAACCTGGACTTATCTGAAGTTAAAAGATATAGCACTAGGCATTAGGGATCTAAAAACAAACAAATAAACAAAAACATTCCCTGTCATCAAGGAACTTGCATTGTTCTAAGGGATAGAATATGTAAACATATAAATTAATATAAGTTAAGGAGGGAAAGAGCACCAGCAAACTGGGGTTCCAGGAAAGGCTCTCCAAAGGAGGAGGCATATGAACTGACCCCTGAAGGCAATGAAGGATTCTAAAAGATTCAATTGAGGAAATAAAGCATGGGAGAAATTCTAGGCAAGAAATTCTAATGCAAGAGATGGGACATTAAATTTGAGTGATAGCAAGTGTGTCAGTCTGGCTGTGATACTGAGTATAAGAAGGTGAAAAGCAGAAAACAAACATGGAGAGGGAAGCTGAAGCAATATTGAACAAGATTTTAAATGAGAAATTGAGTAATCTGAATTTTCTACTACAGAAAACAAAAAGTCACCAACTATCCTCGACTGAAGTGACATAGTTAGAATTTTATTTTAGAAAATTCATTTTGTCAGTTTTGTGAAATATGGATTAGAGAGTCCGAAGACCACATGGCCCTACGTTTCAGGCAAACCATGGCATACTATTGATATAAATCAGCCTATGCATGATTATTTGCCTTACACATAGTTTGAATTGTCTACACAATGAATGCTCTGCACTCCTACACAAAAAAACATTTTCCCCAGAACAATAGTACTTAATGATCACAAATAATGGCATAGTTAGTCACAGAAAAAAACAAAAACAAACTATGCCCTTATGTTTAGGATCATATGTGTGTTTGTATATAAGCTCTAGACAACTCTTTTAAGATTGCATTAAGTGTAAGGAGTTTTCTGAGAATTGATCAGTTAAATCAAATCAAAGATATGGTCCTTATCCCTATGTGTATCTTTATGTATGGTTATGTTCCAATAGAGTGTAAACTCCTTCGGGAAAGAATCTTTTCATATTTGTCTTTGCATATCATGTGTCTAGGATAGAGAAAAGTTGGCACTTAAATATGTCTGTGTGTTTGATTTAAATCTAGACCAACCCCTTCTTTTCAGAGACAAGGAAAAATAAAGGCCAGAATTTAAACGACTTACCCAAGGTCACATAAGTAGTATTGGAAAAGGGATTTCGTCTTAACAGCAAGTGCTACTTATGTTATGTTTCTCTGTCTCTGACATTCTGAACAGATCTCCATTTAGGAAAATGCTAATATGTTTCCTACTCAACATTGCTGCATTCTGCCACCCTAAAATGAGTTAATTTATGTAAATCAATTTATAAAATTTAAAAAGTATTATATAATAGATAGCTCTTAGTAATATTTTTCTAACAAGTAATAATAACATCCACACAACTTTTCACATACATTCAAGGCTACCTCCAAACAAGCTAATTACAACATCTTGTTACTGGGTTAATTAATTTAATAGTTTAGCAATTCATTTAAAAGCATTGCACCAGTCTGTGTGCATATAAAACCTTAAACCTGTGCTTCCCTGGAAGCTTCCTTTAAGTAATACCCAAGGACAGGTGTTATAACCATGTAACTAACCTTTATGTCAAAAAATCTTAGGGAAAGGGGGCAGGGTATCTCTAGCTGAAGTTCAGAAGGAAAAAGAGACTTCTTCAGTTCTCTTGCCTCTAATGAGACAAGAAACATGGATAAATCCTGCGTTGTACCAAATTATGCTGATGTTAATGGTCAACTTGAAAATATGTTTGTAACATTTTAGAATAAAATTATTTTATTGAAAAGATGAGTAAAAACAAGTCAGAAACCCTTGAACAAGCACCTGTTCTCAAAGTTTCCACATGTACAAATCACCAAGGTCACTTATGATCAGTGGTGGGATTCAAATGAATTAACAACTGGTTCTCCACAGAACCCAACCGAGTTGCCACCCCCACCACTGACATGATGGGTACAGGCTCCGCACCCGCTAACAACCTGTTCTTGCTGAACACAATCTAAAATTAGGTACCGGTTCTACCAAACCAATGCAAACCGACTGAATCCCACCACTGCTTATGGTCTAAAAGATGAAGATCTTTCCAGATGAGGCCCTTTTATATAGTCAGTATATAGTTTTTTATACGCAGTAATTTACATACTGTCTTCTTGTGAGGCATGACTCACAGTGAAGTTCCCCCACTGGAACCTCCCTGCTTCACTCTTATCTCTATCTCTCTGCTACACTTTACAAACAATTTTAGTTTCGTTTTCTGAATAATGGAAACCAATGATTTCTCCGCAACGACGAAAAGAAACTCAAGTTTAGAAGTGGTGGGTTCCCTACATGGATACAGTATGTGCAGATTATAGGTTTGAGATCATTACAATTTTGATTGGGAAAAGCATTCTCCGCCCTTGGTTGCCCCAAATTTGGTAACAGGAAATACATAATGAAGTTTTGAAAATTGCTCTCCTCTCATAGGGTACAGATTAGTTATGAATAATTATGGTAATGAAGGATAGAAATTGCTTTGTGCTGATTAGTTAGGCTTAGTAGGAAGATTGTGAGCCTCCCTCACCAGCCAATGGTGAGGTAGGACAGGGGTTAGAGGTGGGGGTTGAGATTAGGATAAAAGAAGCCTACCGGCTTCCACATTTGGCACTCCCTGGCTGACTCTGCTTGAGCAATGAGGGCTGTGCCCTTTCTCATGAGAAAGAACAAAGACCTTTTCTTATCTCTAGTTCAGACTCAGCATTTGTGACTTGGTGATCAATCATCCCACTCATTCTCATTAGAGTGTAAGCTTTTTGAAAGCAGGAGCAGTGGCTTTTCTTTACATCCCTAGAAATCAGTACAGTGCCTGGGCAAAAAGTAAGCCCTTGATTAATTCTTGCTGAAAGTTTCTCCTGGAGTGGTTCTATAGCAGGTTATTACTAGCTTGCCATCACTATGTTTCTCTATAGCAATTTTTTCTATTATTTATTTGCTTGCTTGCTTATTTATATTTATTCATGATTTACATATGTAGTATTCATTTATGTATTTAATTCAATTCAAAAAAACATTTATTAAGCATCTACTATGTCTGTTAAAGTGCAGGGGGTACAGTAAGAAAAAGCAACAGTGCCTACTCCAAGGAATTTACAGTCTAATGGGGGAAGACAAGATGCGAAAGAAACTGAAAAGGTATGTGAGAGGGGGAACTAGTGTTAAGTTGTATCCTGGAATGAAAGAGAAGTAGAGTAACTGATGGAAAATGGAGTTGAGAATTATTTATTTGTCTCTTTCCTTCTTCATTCATTCCTTTATTGATTGATTGTATTTTGCCACAGCTTCTCTGGGAAAAAAAGGAAGACAAGGCTTTAAGAGTTCTCTATCTTTGTCTCTATAACCATGCAAGTGAAAGAAAAAAACAGATGCAATAAATCCCATTATCATGGTCTTAGAAAAGACATCAGTTGGCATGTAATCCTATTCATAATCCTTCCAAAATCTCTAGTATAATACATCCATCATGAAGTTATCCAGCTTTTCCTTGAATACCAAAAATGAGGGGGACATACTATTTCCCCAGGCAATCAACAGGGAGCAATTCATGGAAGATATGTGAACATCCCCTGCCCCTGCCCCTGCCCCTGCCCCTGCCACACTTTTACATAGCTTCAATTGTCAGGGAGTTCTAACCCACACAACTTGACCTTTCTATAATTAAATTAAATGTCTATCTTTAAAACTTCTACCCTTTGCTCTTGGGTTTGCTTTCTGTAGCTAGAGAAGTCTAATCCTCCTATCATGTGATGGAATTTAAATATTTAAAGAAAACTATAATCTTCCCCTGAACCTTCTCTTCTTTAGGTGTAATGTCTTTATTATTCTGGTGTTATTACTTCTTTGACACAGTTCTAGAAACCTAGTTAAGACTGAGAAATTCTCTTTTAGTTGAGGTCATTCCCTTTGTCTGCTTCCTGCTCAACTTTACCCCATGTGAGCCTGTCTCTAGCAGAACTTGAGGCATGTATACATTTAGTCTACTCCCTTCTCCTAAAAGGAGAGTGACTAAAAAGTCTTGGCAAATACTATAAAAGTACATGAAAGGATCATTACAACTGCCATTTTGCAAATGGAATTCTGCCATCACTGGGGCAGTACCCAACAGCTACCAGGCAAAGCTTTTCTTCCAAACTAGCAACTGAAACATGAAATTATGATTCACTTTTCCTTTCTTGTTCAGTAAGATTGAGACTGTCCATCATGACTGAAACATTCCCCAAGGCATTTCACAGACTTATTAGATCAAAAATTTAAAGCTAAAAGGATTCTAAAAGTAGTTGAGACCAATGTTTTTATCTTACAGCTAAGGAAAATGAGGCAAAGACCAATTATGTGACTTTCCCAGAGTCACACAGTTAATAAGTGCCAGGTACAGGATTTGAACTCAGATTG
Source organism: Phalanger gymnotis (assembly GCA_028646595.1). NCBI lineage: Eukaryota > Metazoa > Chordata > Mammalia > Diprotodontia > Phalangeridae > Phalanger > Phalanger gymnotis. The sequence goes on from CM053627.1 coordinate 61,083,958, forward strand.
TCCTGTCTTTAAATTCTGCCCTCTATCTACTATGTCACCTAGCTACTTCCTTCTTCAAACAGTCCAGGTAGGGACTACACCCTTGAGGCCACATGTGACCCTCTAAGTCCTTAAGTGCAGCCCTTTGAATGAATTCAAACTCCACAGAACAAATCCCCTTAATAAAAGGATTTGTTCTGTAACACTTGGACTCAGTCAAAGGGACATAGCCAAGAACCTAGAAGGTCACATGTGACCTTGAGGTTACAGGTTCCCCACCCCTGGTCCAGGATATTATAGAGCCTAAGTTTGGAAATAAAAGAATTCATATCATCATGAATTTAGAGCTGAAAGTGCTATTAGAGATTATCTAGTCCAACCCAATAATTTTACAGCTGGGGAAACCAGAGAGGTTAAATTACTTGCTAGCTAAATATTACACTAATAGGGATAGAAGCCTAATACAGAGAATGGTTGTAAGGAAAGTACATTTGGAAATTCCTTTATGGGCAGTAGAGTTTTCATTTTATTTCATTCATGGTGGTCAATAGAACAGAGCATCGCTGAAATTGCTCACTGAAATTGTCGTGGGGCATTTGATGATAGGGTATTGACTCCAAATAAGCTTCTTGGCATAGAAATAGAAGATCATTTTATTAAAATACAGTGACATTAAGCCACCATTTTAGCTAAACCTTTGCATTGAGAACGAGCTAATCTGAACTTTGCAGGCCTTTAATAACATCCATTATTTTAATTTTGTCAGGGCCTGATGGGTACAGTCATTAATTAACCATATAGACAGTTCTACCTCATTTACCAGGACATTAATCCTGCAGGAAGCAATGTAGTGGCCTGTGGAAAATGTGCAGGTATCCAATCAATACCACTAGTTTAGCTCTTCGCAAACCATTAAAGATAATCAACATTCAATTTTATGTCACTTAGGTGGCTCTACACACACTTCAAACATATATACGTATACACGAGTATGTATATATATATATATGTATACATATAGAAATATGAATACATAAACATATATGTGTATATATGAGTGTGTATATACCCACACACACACACACACACATATATATATATATACACACAAACACACATATAAATTGCCACAACAATTTAGTTTCTTTGATTATTCCATGCTTAATACTTAGCTTCCATAAAATTGATACTAATTCAATAGGGAAATATTCATGGAAGATATATGCATAACCTCCCCCACCCCTCCATCCCTGTCCCTGCCCTGCTTCACACACACACAGATACACACTTACAAACATACACAAAACACCAATGTCCTTTATACTGTCCAACACACTGTCCTTCAACCCCCATGAAGAGGTTTTAGCAACCCTCTGGATTGCCAGTAATGACTAAAGATGTAATAGAGGCACAGACATCTATCTGCTTTCCCCCTGTATGCAAAAAAGGCTTTCTAGGCAGACATTTCAGTTCAGCACATTCATTACCTTTTAATTGCTTCTAAATTGCATTGTGACATGTCACATCAATAACCAAATCCATCTAAGGGAGCCTGGCACAACTGGGCTATGTGTGTTGTTAACAAGCTTTACTACCTACTGTGAGTATGTGTGTGTGTGTGTGTATGTGTGTGTGTGATATTCGTGATGACATTTGATAAAAGAGGACACTAAGTAAATGACAAGATCATCTGGGGATTTCATTTATCTATTTTGTTTATTTGTTTGTCTAATATGTTTTTAGATTACCTCTGAAATACCTTTCTGTGTAGCTGGGTTTAGTACTGAAAAATATAATAAAATAAATCAAAGATATATTCATTTTAACCCTTGTATGGAACACAGATAAATCACAGCCATCTTTAAAAAGTAAACTAAATAAAAACAAAGCCAAAACTTTTTCCCCTTACTAAATAAGTCCAAAGGTTTCCACTGCCACATGTTCCATATGAGGGCTGCTACAGAAGATGTACTTGCATGCAAATTCACAGCTGAATAACATGTTTTATTTAAGATTCTGAGCCATGCAGCAGAAAAATCCCCCTTGGAGAAAAGATAAGTCGAACACTTTCAGGCAGGGCTGCAGCTAGCACAATGACTCCAATAGTAAGCTAGCATGCCAACCACTGTGAAAACTGAGGCCTAAAAATCATTTCTCCCCTGGAAAGACTTATTCAAAACTATCGCACAATCACTTATCGAATGTCCACATGCCTTCCCCACTGTCAGATGATTTCAACAGGCAAATGTGATTGCTTTTGGCCATTGCTTTCCCTTCGTTGGCAGACTGTGAGGAGTAATGCCTTCAACTGAAGCCTCAAGCCATACTTTCAATCTGCATGACCAGTTTTTGATTCTTCTCCATTCTTTTTTCCTTAATGTACATACATAAGAAGTTATTTCAGTTGCTTTCTCCTTTCTTTAGTCATGTCTGAATATCCAATTGAACTGTTTTTTTCCCCCTGGGGAGGCAGAAGGGGGAAAGGGCATTTCAACATAAGGAAAACCTTGCTCACAATTAGTGCTATCAAAAAGTGAAAAAGAATATATTGCAATGTGATGTGTTTTTTGTCACTGCAGGTCATCAAGTAAAGTTTGAACGGCTACTTGCCAAGTATTTTATAAAGGGATTTGTTTCCCCCAGTTACAGCTTGGTCTAGGGTAGTGATGTCTGCAAATAGAAATGGGGCCACTAAACAATAAATAAGGATCCCTGTGAGATGTAGGTTGGCTTAAAAAACTACATATTCACATTATTTACATTTTCTTTTACATTTTATTTTATTAAATATTTCTCAATTAAATTTTAATCCAGTTTGGTGGCCCTTGAGTATGCTGTGGGCCCAGTGAAGCTTAAGCTGAGTGTCAGATACTTCTTATATAGAAGGACTCTGACTTCCTTTCCAATGGTATGACCCTATGCAAGTCACTTAACCTCTACCTCTCTCTACTTGTTGAATTTTGATTTATGCTTTATGTTTTAATGAAGGAAAGAAAAAAGGAAGAAAGAAAGAAGCCCATTATGTGTCTGTGCTAGGCACTGGAGAAACAGTTGTTAGAAATGCCAAGAACTAATGTCTCAGACACTGGAGTGGATGAAGGAAAGTTTTAATGAGATTGTTGAGAAGCTGGCCATCTGGGCTGGAATATACCAGGGGCCCAGATACAGGAAGGAAACAAGTTTATATAAGGTTAATCATTCCTGGTCCATCCCTTCAGAGCTTGTTGGTCCTAGCTCTTCCAGCTTATAATGTCCCAGATATTGCCATTATGTATTGCTCCTTGACATGACCTCCCTCCCAGTCATGCGACACATGTACAGATAATGAGGCTCTAATTTTATGTGGAGTGCGTCAGTTACTATGCATGAAGCTATTAAGCATGTGTGCTACAGGTCTAGCTTACCCTTTGCCTTACTTTTGATTACAGCTTTACTTCTGAGAGTTGTTTCTTCTTTTCTTAGTACTCCCTTCTAACCACATGACCCTAGATATCTCTTTTTGTGAAGGCCAAACTTTATCCCTTTTTAACATAGTCAATAGTACTTCCATACTTATTATGGGTTACAAGCATCTATTTATTTATTTATTTATTTATTTATTTATTTATTTATTTATTTATTTATTTATTTATTTATTCTTCCCTTTTCTGTCTAAAAAAATCTAATTTACCCCCCCCCCCAAAAGAAAAGTTAAGTATTTTTGACTTTTGCTTTTTCTTTTTCTTTATGTTGCAAACCCTTAGCACAGTGGTCAGGCAAATAATTTGGGTTAAATAAATGTTTGTTGGGTTCTTGATGATTTCTTCCATTATCCATTATAACCATTCTATCTCCATCACCACCACCATCACAATTTTATTCTTTATGTTATTGGCCCCTTTTAGCTAAGGAGCTAAGTTGCCCTTTACATCAACTGCCAATTTCTCCTCATCCTAAGATTTAATTTTCTTTACACAATTCTCATAGGAATGAGTCATGTTTTGAACTCAGTATTTAATAAGTGCATACACATATAAGAATACAATACTTCAGCTGTGGTCTGACCTGATTTTGTCCTTATACAACCCTGAGAGTTAGATGATGCTATAATTGCCATTTTACAGCTGAGGAAACTGAGGCAGATAGGTATTAAGTGACTTGCCCTGGATCACAGCCAGTAAATATGTGAGGCCATATTTGCATCCATATCTTCCTAAAAACAGGCCCAGCTCTCTATGCATTGTGCCATCTCAATGCGGCCAACAAATTGCTGCCTAACCGTGACTCTGATCTTGTACTTTTGAAGTTTGTTGTGGGAAGCAAAGTATAAATTTATTTTATGAAAACAAATTTCATCTTATTAGATTCAGCCAAATACTCTAACTGGCCAGTATCATTGAGGATCCTGATTCTTTTATCTGGTTACTAGCCTTCTAGTCTACTGAGTTTGCATCACCTGAACATTTGATAAGTATTCCATCAGGGAGTAGCATCTTGGTGTAGTAAATATACCAATATACAAAAGTGTTGAGCTTGATGTCAGGAAGACATGGATTTGAATCCTATCTCACATAGCAAGCCCTCTGTTCCTTATCTGTAAAACGAGAGAGGTGGAAGTGATGACTTGTAAGATCCCTTGAGCTCTATATCATGAATACTATAACCCATCTATACTCTTATCTAAGTCATATTTATAAGAGTGGGGTGGTTGATTTTTACTTAATCAAGACATTCCAGCTCACTTGAAGTGAATTCAATCACTCAATGTCAGGCTTCAGCCTAAGCGCCAAAATTCTCTGAACTGGAGTGGCACGGATATAAGAATCTGCCATTCTAGCTATATAACACGAAAGGGAGCATGAAGAGGAAAGACAGTCCTTCACTTTGGCACTAGACAACCACCCCCTGTCCCATTTTGTTGAGAACCTTGCCAGCTTCAAAAGGTATGGAAGATTTTTAATTTCTCAGCAGTGTCTCCAGATAAACTGCTAGCGGCAAGTATTAGGTGGCAAGGGAAGACTAGATATAGATTCACAGTTCTATAAGGAGCCTAGCAAGAAAGTATACATAGCTAAGGGGAAGTTCTTAAGAAACCTAGGACCTCAAGCTTGAACAAACTTTCCCCTGGACTCTGTACTGGTGAGGGGCGTGCTGTGGCATGGATTACATTGTGCCAGATATTCATACTTTAACACTTTATTAAAGATTTCTTTATAAAATCTAGTTAACACTGGCTAAAATTACTATCAACGGATAATAATAAGGGGAAAGCACAATGGTGGAAGCTTAAATCAATAGATTAGAGAATCACCCCTGACTCCTCAGGGGTTTGCCCCACTCTCCCAGAACCTTGAAAGTAAGATGTAGCTTTGCTCTAAGTCTCAGTCTTGCCTTTGAGACTGGGAATTAGGATAAAATTCTTAAGAGCTAGCATAGGCTACATATTCCGATATAAAAGTCTAAAGTACTACTCTAGTATAAGGGGTAGAGTTGGAATGAAAAACAATCTGGTAGTTCTAGTAGACTACTTGTTCGATATGAGTCCATAGTGTGCCAAAAATAATTAATACAATCTTAGGCTGCATTATTTAGAAACATATTAAAAATAATCCAAAATTGGAACTATTAAGAAATAAATATTTTTTCTAGCCTAAATTCTCTCCCAGACTTTTCTATTTAATAAAATGCATAATGGTCAAGAACAAAAGCCAAGGTCCCAGGGAAAGAGATTAAGGGTAATAACCACACTTTGGACCAAAAAAAGTATCTCTGGTTTATTTAAGATATTAGGCTTTCTGAGCCCTTGAATGGATGAGAATTATAGCCTGCCTAAAGGCAGTACCCTCTTTCCTAATTCTGAAAAGATTAGGGTATTGATCATAGGAGAGGGGTCCCTATGAATCATTAACAGGAGTCATCAAAGAAGAAACTGAGTAGTTTTAGAAGAAAAATGACTATTGGATGGAGTAGAATTTTAACTCCAGCCTGTATTTTAACATACTGTAACCTTTTCCAAAAATGTTCAAGTTTCCTATAAATGAAACTTCAAAAAGTCCTAGATAAGAAAGATGTCAAAAGGCACATGGGGACTATGTCACTTTACACATTTCTCTCTCTAAGCTAAAAATGCTTAGATTTAGAATAATGTTAAATTAATAAATCCCATTAATGACATATATGACATAATAAAGACCTATTTATTGCCTAATACATAGAGTACATTATTGGAACAACAATGCTGCTGGCAGCTGTTGTGAAGGTGAAAGACCAACAGCAAGAGCACAGAGAAGGGCTGCTAGCACAGGTCCTTTGATCTGCTTTTCTAAGGAAAGCAACTTTAAGGGGTTAACAATCTTACTTTAATTAAACATACATATATCATTCACTTAGTTCTGGGGAAAATGCCAGCACCTAAGCTTCAGAGCAAATACAAACAGAAACTACAAAGAGATCAATAGACAGGCTTTGTCTCATCAAGACATCACATACATAGTTACCAAAAAAAGAAGCACCAACATCTGGGTTTTCAAAGCTGGGGGTTGGGGGAGCACTGCTTCAATGGCTGCCCAGAGCCTCTCCACCAATACTCTTTCAATGAGTGTATCCCCAAAGGCAAAATGCCAACCTCTGAGTTTATATACACTTCTTCAGGATCAAAGGGCATCACAACCAGGGGACTCAAACCCACAGCCTTCTCTTGACATAAGCAGGTCATGAAAGACTCCCAATTCAACCAAAGATTCCTCAGTACTGAGCACTCCAAAATAAAGACAACCAAAGGTCCCACTTTACCTGTGCTATTCAAACAAAGGCAAGACTTATTAAAGGCACTTGATTGCCTTAGCATTCCAAAAAAGAAGACAACAAAAAAGCCCCACCCTAATTACCATAACATTTCCATCCCTTCCAGAATCTTTGGCTTTACACAATCTAAATGGCCTTACATCCTGGAACCAATAGAGGTTTTATACATTGTGATCCCATCAGGGAACTAAAGCATAACATTCACAACAACATAACGAAACATATCATTCACTATCATTCTCCAAAATACTTATTTACAATACAAACGCCACCTACCCCTAGTTCACAGCAAATTATAATCTCTTTATTCAATACAGTGTCCAAGTAAAGTTCTTCTTGAGAGTATGTCCTTCTCCCATACTGCCATTCCAGGCTTGCTCCTAGTACCCCCAGGTACAGGCATGCTTTAATTAGCAAAGTCCCAATGCAAACAAAAAAATTGCAACAAAAACTCCACTTTGCTTGCCATTATATTTGAAAGCAAAACTCATTAAAGGTACTTGATTACCTCAGCATTGCAAAAGAGAAAACGACAAAAAGTCCCACCATAATTACCATAATATATATTAATATTTTTTTCTTTGACAAATAAAAGAAGACAAATATCCAAGACTGGAGAGGGTGATAGTTCCTTTTTACCAACTTCTTTGGGCCTCTTTGGAATATTGTATTCAGTTCCAAGACATTGATGAATCATGGAGAATCAGGAGGGAGAAGTCTCTCTTAAGCATATCAGATGAGAAGTAGATAAAGGAACTAAGAATGATTAACTTCTTAAACTATACATTATGGTTGTTCTACTTGGTGCCAAGCAGTAGAAATGGAAAAAAAATCAAAATTTCCAAGTGATTTGGGGAACCTGATCTAAGGAATAATTTCATTATCATCAGAGTTAGGATGTAGTTAGTGGATGAGTAGCAGATTCTCCTGTCTTAGAGGTCCTCAAAGACTAGATGATCATGTGTCATGTATTTTATACAGAGGATGCTTTTTTTGCAGGCACAGATAATAATAAATATCTTCTCAGGTTGTTTCCCACTCTGAGATTTTGAATTTCTGCAAGGAAATACCACCTACCTTAAAATTATACACAGTTATTTCTGGTATATTCTCCAAATGCAATGAATGTAGAAGAAGTAAGATAGATGGCAAAAAAAAATCTTGCACATTAGACTTTTGTGGACAATTAATTGCATTTTTCTTGGATAATAAAATCCTAGATCTCCAAGTGATGACATAGAAGTTGCAGTATATCTAAATTAACCAAATTACACTCTAACCTCAATAAAACAAAGTGGAGGAGCAATGAATGCTTCCCAAAGAGTACAATTTATGCAGACCACTTGAATACAGAAGAAGTATTAGGATATGCTTGTCTTACACATGAACTTCAAAGGATTGTAACTTGAATGGATGGAAAATTGATTTAAAAAAAAAAAACAAAAACAAACCTCACATTGTGGTGAGGATTAACTTCATTTATATTCATAAAACATCAACAATTGATGAGGAGTCCATGAAGACTGGGAAAAACTATTCTCCATTCCTATAGGAATCTACACATTAAATAATGCCCCTCTCCCCAAAAAAGAATAATATATAGACTCTTCCTGCATGATCATATCCCTTTTTCATGTTATTCAACACATCACATATATTTTGATCTGCGTTTTTTGAGTTGAATTAAACTCAAAAATGAGGAGATCCATAGAATATCAGAGATCATAGATGAGTTGAAAGCACAAAAAGGCACTGGATAGGCCCTGTGATAAGAGTGATGGATGATATGAGGACTAGCCTAATACAGAATTGAGACTACAGTACCCAAATGACTTAACAGGACATCAAAAATAGAAGACACAAGAGGGGACAGGTTAGTCTGTCTACACCCAAGAAGACCACTCTGAACAACTTCAGTGATCTCACCAATTGTCATTGGGTTAGGCCTTGTCAATTGGGCCCAAAAAGCATGCTTTAAGATCTGAGCAAGATAATCTTAGGGGGAAAAATTATGTCTCAGGTTTCTATATTAATCTTTTCTAAATAATAGATTGCTATGTAAGTTATTGCTAAGCTGTGTGTGTCTCTGTACCATCAATTAGGTTACTGCTTCAGAAATCATGTGTTTTATTTCTTTTGCTTTTCACAAAGCACTTAGCTAAATGTTCTTCATGTTTTTTAGGCCCACTCATATTTTAATAGAGTTTCTATTTGAAAATACATTATCATTTTCATGGTGGTTTGGAGCACTAACACCATAGCTAAATATATATATATATATGTTAGATTCTATCACTTGCAAAATACTTCAGATATCATAGAGGTAGTATGCTTAAAAGTACTCAACAGTTTGGGAAATTATTCAGAAAAGAAAACAATATCTCTCTCTAATACTCAAATGAGTGCAGGTTTAGAAAAGAAACAAAAACTTGTGGTAAACTCTGTAGTTTTATAATTAATCTCTCTAAGAAACTGTCTTTTTGGAGTCAGTGTGGAACTGGATAATACGCTTTCATCTTATTGTCCTAAAATTGATGGGATGACATAATTCTAAACCTTTGAGATTTTGAAGGCAAGTAGACAAGGTGAAAAAATATATATCACATGTATAACACATGTGTAAGTTATATGTATTATATATAATATATGCATATATCATGTTATTTTATGTATCCTATGTGTATTTCTATAAACACACATATCTTATCTCTTAACAACTTGCCTTTAGATATCAAAGACTCAGAATCTTATATTAGAATAATATGATATATACATGTAGAATACATACATATGTAACATATTATATACATTTTCCCCAACAAAATCACAAACATCTCATGATTACATAAAGTTATAATATATTGAACTTTAGAAAGTTATTATAGACCTGCCATGAGATTTTTTTTTACTCAGCAAAATATTGTGTATTTTAATGAGAGCCCATGATGGATTAATTTGTATTTCAGCCCTCTGGAATAGTCAACCTTTATCTTCATGCTACCAAAACTCCAAGTTCAGCTGAATCTATTTTATTTCTTAAATGGTTTTTTGATTTGTTTTCCTTTAGATGAATGAGGGAATGCTGAGCTGTCATTAATGCTAGCATTCATAAACATTAGTCATTATAATTTACCATTTCCCAACTGGGCAAGTCCACATTTCCAATGGTCACCCAATTAATGAATATCTAATAGACCTATCTACAAATCTTACAAAGAAATACTTTCAGTAAATAAATTGAGCTCACCCTGCAAAAAAAAAATGATGGAGGACTGTGGAGGTACAATTAAGTATACAGAGGCATAGTTGCTCTCTAAGGCCCTAAGGTTAATCAATAATTAGTTTTTCTCCTGAAATTGTTAGGTTATTATGGGCATCAGACAATATTTCTGAATCCAAAAAGATTTCTTTTTTTTTTGGATCAGAATGGCAAATCAGGAGCAATCCAAAGCTTCCTTGCCTAATAAATTTCCCAAAGTATCCCAAGATTAAAAATAAGTCAAATAAACCATCAAGAACTAGTTGTTTTGTAACATGTTAATGTATCAATGATAACAAAAATGGAGAGCATACTAATAAATAGTTTATGTCTCTCTGATGTAAATGTAGACTGTAATAGTATTTCATTTTATAAATCGTTTTAGAGTAAAAAGAGGAAATCAAGTGACCTGATTGGCTTATAAGAAATCTAAGCTGAGACTCTGGACATTCATGGCCTGGAATTTATAAGTCTCATTGCTTAATTAACGTTAAGAATTCTGAGCACAGTTACTATAATCAGCACAATTCATGTGGGCTCAGTATTTATGAGTCTCATCAGTTAGTGAGGTAGACAGAAGGAACTGAATACTCTGATAGACTAATAAGAATTCCAAAAGTAGGGACTCTAATATAGTACAATTCAGAGAGCTCAAAATATATGATTAGCATATGCTATGTAAATAGATTTTTTTAAACACAATTTTCTAGCCTTCATGCTATCATTTGATTTTAGAGCCAGAAAAAAAAAACCCTATTAAATTAGTGGTGTAGTCTCTCTCTGACAGTGGGGGAGGGGGTTGGGAGAAGGCGGATGTCTATAAAAGTAATTTTAACTTCTTGCTTCCAGTTTGCAAGAGCACAGTTCTTCCTTCCTGCATATTCAGTGAGACCAGACACACCTCTAATAACATGTTAAATAGAAATAGATGTGAGAAAGGGTAGGAGGAGTTCTTATTGATTCATTTCCTTTGTGATCACAGATAATCCAACAATCAAAGCATTAAATCCACCCAATCTAATTATAAGCAGCACCAAAATAGAGAGGGAAAATGAATGAGGGAGCCATAAATGTTGGCATCTTAACATTTAGAGCTGGAAGAGAGAAGATTTTCTAGTCTAAAACTGTCATTCTACAGATAAGGAATCTAAGGTCCTGGGATATTCAATAACTTGCCCAAAGCCAAGCAAATAAAATATCAGAGCTGATTTTTTTTTTATGAGCTCAGTTTAATTTGTAGAGATGGTTAAATTTTTACTAGTCACAGCCCTCATCACATGAAGAGGTTCACCACAACATAAAAACAACACAAACTGTTTCGTCTATTATATTTAACCAAGTCAAATGACCACTGCTCAACTCATAACATGTCTGAAAAAAAATGAAATCAGCATTATATCACTATATCAAGCCATAAATGTCTGTATTTACAATACAGGGAATGGAATGGTTTGCATAAGGATCATAATAGAGAGGGTACAGATTACAAATTTCCAAAAAGTTAGATTGCAATAAAATCCACTCAACCCTAGAAGACTGAACGTAACTGAACCTGCCTTTGATGATTCAAAAGGCACTTCAGAACCTGATGGGCCTCATTAGTATGGATATCAATTTTTACTGTAGATGTAGAAGATGGGACTGACTCCATGACACACTCCACAAGGTGTGGCTTCCAGCAAGCTGCTTATGAGAATGATGGGAGTGGGGATCAGTAGACCTGGCCCCCAGACCTGGCTTCACAACCTCGGACAAAAGTACAGAGTCCCTGTGACTGCCCTAGTAAAATGGGGTAATATCTATTGCTGGCATGCCTGACTTAACAACTGCTTTGTAAAACTGCAACTGTGCCATAAAATGTGAGCTCTAGTTGTTGGGGGTCAGAAAGTAAAGACTTAAAAGTTCTTTAGACTTCAGAAAAAGATCAGCTGGACCTAATGTTATTTACTGGTCTTGCTATTTGTTATCTGGCTTTCCCCTCTTATTGACTGCTATTACCAGAGACATAATCTAGAAAATAAACTATTTTTTAAAATAGGTCTCCTGCAAGTCATATGAAGTGCTTTATTTCTTGTGACTTCAACCATTAAAAGGAGACAAGTTCAGATCAAAACAGGCTCTAGTTAGGTGTCCTGCCCATGGTGCTCTTTATTCTAAACTTTTCAAACATGAACAAACAAACAAAAAAATCTTATGACTTCTTCGAGGCCCCAGCAGTGTGCTGGAGATGACAGTACTGTTTTAACTACTGGCCTGAGCCTCCAGAAAAAGGATGTCCATAGCTCTTTATGTCTTCAAATTGGAGATCCTAGGCAATGAGCTCTTCTTCAACATCACTGATAATCAGCTCTGATTCTTTCTGTGGGCATGGCCATTGCTGTTCCTATCACCTGCTCCTGTATCACTTGAGACTGGTCTGCAGCATGGTCTTGGCCAGGAAGTTGGGAATAAATGCTTTGCAGTCTAAACAATTAACGACTAGGGCGGAGTCAAGATGGTGGCTAGGAAGCAGTGACTGGCGTGAGCTCCCCACCAAGTCCCTCCAAAAACCTATGAAAAAATGGCTCTGAACCAATTCTAGAGCTGCAGAACCCACAAAGT
>CM053627.1:61097079-61121852 GCA_028646595.1 Phalanger gymnotis
GGGGGGGGGGGGGGGGGGGGAGGGAAGAGGGGAGAGTTTGGAACTCAAAGTTTTAAAAGCAGATGTCCAAAAAAAAACAGTTTTTGCATGCAACTAGGAAATAAGACATACAGGCAATGGGGCATAGAAATCTATCTTGCCCTACAAGAAAGTAAGGGAAAAGGGGATGGGGGCGGGGAGTGGGGTGACAGAAAGGAGAGCTGACTGAGTAATGGGGCAATCAGAATATATGCCATCACGGAGTGGGGGGAGGGCAAAAATGGGAGAAAATTTGTGATTCAGACTCTTGTGAAAATCAATGTGCAAAACTAAAATGTTAAATAAACATATCTTAAGTTCAGAATAAAAAAAAGGAAATAAAACAAATATTTCCATAACATAGTAGAATAGAAAAAAGATACTTGCACATGGAACTGCAGATCTATTATGTACAACTTGCTATTCTTTTTAAACATATAATAAAATTATTTGTAAAAAAAATACCTTAAAAAGCCTTTGCTTTTCTTGAAATGTATTCCTGAAATGTAGATGACCTCAAACCAATAGGAGCTCCCGTTTCTCAGGTAGAATGAGTAACAAATAAGATAGCTGAAGGACACTTTGTACTGAAAGCTATTTTCTTGAGCTCCTAGTTAAAACAAACAATTAAGTATATTGTTAGTCCTTTGTTGGAATGAAAAACTCAATGAAACAAAAAAATTGAATCACAGATTAAAATGATATGGTAGAAACCTCCTAATTCAATTCCCTCATTTTAAGGATGAGGGAAATGAGGCCCAGAAAAGTCAAGCCAATAGTCCAGGGTCACACATCTAGTTAGTGCTATGGTCAAAAGTGGAACTCAAGCCTCTTGACACTTAGTCAAATATTCATTCCACTATACAAATAAATAAAACCAGAAAAGACAACATAATAGGTGGCAGCATGTTGTCAAGGATATGGCACTTGAATTAGAGCTGGGAAGAACTGTGTCCAAATCTTGTCTATATAACTTAACTAGCTGTGTGACTCTGGGCAAGTTATTTAATCTCCCTAAGTTTTAGATTCCTCATATGTAAAATGAGGATTAGAATATTCACAGGACCTAATTTCACAGGGTTCTTATAGGGATAGAATGAGCAAACATCTGTAAAGTACTTTGTAAAGCCTTAAAAAAAAGAATCAAACATTTCATTAAACAGCTAGTATTTACTAGGCACTATTGTACAGGCATTATAAATATTTGCATTTGAAGATCGACCACCCTGGAAAATAAGGCTATTATTACACTCATTTTACAGTTGAGGAAACTGAGGCAAACAGAGGTTAAGTAATTTGATCAAAGTCACACAACTGCAGGGTTTCCCTAAAGTCTGGACACGTAGGCAAATATACATATTTTGAAATATTTGGAATATTAACAGACCTTATCCCCCTTGACTTCTTTTTCTGGGGTATGCTAAAGGAGGTGTACTCAATAAAAATCACGGATGCAACACACTTGATTAACTACATAAAGACTGAATGTGCTAAAATTCACAGCAATGTGGACTTATTGAATAGAATTCATGTGAATCTTGCAAAGCACATCACAAATGATGGAAATTATATTGAAGATGTCATTTGTTAATATTCCAATTCAATAAAATTTTGAAAATTTCATTCATTTCATTTATTGAAAATATACATTTTTGTCTATGTGTCCAGACTTTAGGAACACCCTGTATTATGAATCTAAAGGTGGATTTGAAATTAGCTCTTTCTGGCTCCAAGTCCAACACTCTATGTACTAGCTGGCTGGCTTAAAGGATGATAAATGTTCTTGTTTTGCTTTTCTTCTTCCTCCTCCTTTTCCTCTTCTCCTTCTTCTTCTTATTTTATTATTAATTATGCAGAGTTTTATTTGTACAGAGTTTTAAGATTTAAAATATACCTTAAATACAACTCATTTGATAATTATGGAATTGAGTATTATTTTAAATCAATGTTTTCCCCCCTTTTCTCATTTTGTATGTTGTGGAAGAAAACATTAAAGCGATGACAATTTTAATAAGTTAAAAACCAAATTGCTGTCCAAATATAATTTTTTCATTAAAATAGACATAGAAAAAATAAGCATCATCTTCGACACCATTTTCATTACATAACACATAGTAAACACCATTAAATACAGAAAAGAAACATTGAAAAGACTGAAAATAAGAATGCTGTTTTGTACTTAGGTTTTAATCTCAATGAGGTGTGAATCCCAATTAGAGAAGTGACTCGATATCTGAGTTTCTTGTTGGGGGCGGGGGGAGAGAGTTCTATTACAGATCTTAGTTATTTGTATTCAACTGGAATTTTGAATTTAGAAAATAAATGTATTCATGTATTCATTCTTCAACTCTGATATCAATTTTGTATCAATTTATTTGCATATTAAAGTTGCATTCACAACTGACAGTCTGACTGTCAAGGCTGAATATGAATGTTCTGATAAAATATTGAGATAACTATAACCTGCTGATAAACAGGCAGCCCATAGATTGTGGTTCAGAAACCTGGCAATCATGCGAGATGTTTCCTACTGGCTTCCTAAAGGTTTCTGAAATTGGGCTATAATTTGCAATTGCCTAGGAGATAAATGAGAGTTTTATCTTTTACACAGGAATGATAATGCAAGAATAAAGGAGACTGGAAATGCTTCAGAGTAGAGATCATAACCCTTTTTGGAGAAGAGACTACTTTTCAAGGGGAATGGAGAGGAGAAATTTTGAAAGTGAAATCTTTCATATGCATATGAAGGGTAGGTGGCATGAGGGAAAAAGGCCAAAGCGAGGTTACTAGATGCATCCCTCTCTGACATTGGAAACCTAGTATCCTAAAAAAAAAACCTTCAGCAAAAGCATCTGGCTTACTTAATACCTTAATACAACCAGATTGGACTTTCACAAGTCATAACTTTATGATCAGCAGATCTAAGTGAATTTTTCAGGGTTCTGAATGTTCAGTTTTGGAAATCTCATTTCTCTTCTGGGTAATCCAGAGAATTTCTCTCTTTTTTCTTCTTGGACAAGGCCAATGCATTTAGGTTTAGGAAAAGTACTACAATATTGTGGAAGAATAATTCACAGAAAGTCAGGAATTCAGCATGCTAATCAAGAATTTGCTATCTAGGTTGGATAGTGATCCAGAGAGACTGTCATACCTCAAGATTACAAAGAGAGTGATTATGGCTGTGAAAGAGCTCCACTATAATTGTATAACCCTGGAGATTCTTGGCTGGTCATATTACAAAGCTGCCTGAGATGCGATTTATGATGAACTAAACAAATGTAATTGTTATTGTAATAGGAAACCTCCATCCTTGCAAGTGTGTCAGCAGCAGAATGACTTAATGGAAAGGGCTAAATCTCTAGTCAGAGAACTTGTTCAATTCTGGCTCTGCCCGTCACTTTCTATGTGACCTCTGGGAAGTCATAATGATGGGGTTTAGACTGTGGGAACCCCCTTCAACTCCATCCTGAATCTTCCCACCTAATCTGGCTTTTCTTGCCTAGACTAGCCTAGCCTTCCATTGTCCAGTTACCTCCAGATTGTCTTCTGGCCAATTCTCACCCTTGATCCTATCAAAATATCTATTCCCAAGTCTGTTACACTAGCCCTCTATTATCTGTCATCTCCACGTACCCTTCAGCTATTTCCCACCCTGGAGTCTGATCTCACCCCAGTCTTCCCTAAACCCCTCCTCTCGTAACCCCAGACTACTTCACCGCCCTAGATCCTTCCCACGACCTTTCTGTATAAAAAATCCATCTTGCCTCCATGAAGGTACTCAGATTCAATAGCTCAGCTCAGATTAATCTGGCCCACTGGCATCAGCCTCACAAATGTTCAGGCTCCCTGAGAATCTACCCAATATGGCAAATCTTTAACGAACTTTGTTTTTCTTTGGCTGAGAAGGCTTGAGTTGAATTCGTTCAAGCAAGACCCGGAATGTTGGTATTTTTGGGGTCTTGAACATCCCTCAACCCCTAACCTCAACAATTTCACCTCAGTTATATCAGATGTAAAATGAAGGGGTTAGACTAGATAACCATTAAGGCAATAATAGTAATAGCTAACATTTCTAGAGCTCTTTAAGGTTTGCAAAGCATGTTACATATATTAATACATTTGATGCTCATAACAAGATTGTGAGGCTCATTCTTTTATTATCCTTTTTTTTAATATGAGGAAATTGAGGCTGGGAGAGGTGATGTGACTTACCCACATGAAGATTTTCTTCCTTATGTTGATTGTGGGAGAAACTTCCCCTGTACCGCTAGGAGGTCTAAATTTTGTATACAAAGCTTAGTCAAAATAGTTTCAGTAATTGTAGAGGATGACTACTTTGCTTTTGGTGTAAGTATCAAGTCAGTAAACACTGAATAAGTGTTTACCATGTGGCAGGCACTATGCTAAGCCCTGTATATACAAAAAAAGGCAAAAACATACCCTGCCTTTAGGTTGCTTACACTCTCTCTGTTATTTCAATATACGTGAATCATCTTAATCATAATGTAATACAACCATGAAATTAGTCACACCTGCTGTCTTTGAGATTTTACGAACATTGAACCCCGGTTCTTAAGAAAATCAGTCAATTTTGTTGTCTGTAGCCTCAGGGACTGTACCATTGGACACTTTCATTGTGCTGGGGACCATTAACAATTTCTACACTTCTCAAGATGTTTCCCTCCCCATTGGGCTCTCAGTCCTTCGAATGCTGCTACCCCTGAGCACAAAACTTTGTTGTGCTAACTCTCTTCCACCCAATATGAACTTCCCCTTCTGAATTATAAATTTTCTCCCCATCTCTACCTCCCCCCCCACTCCAAGATGGCATATATTCTGATTGTCCAATTCTCTAGTCAGTCCTCCCTTCTGTCACGCTACTCTCTCCCAAATGTGTATCATTATGCAAAACCCTTCCACAATACTCATGTTTTAAAATATTAATTATATTTTGCTCCTTCCTATCCTATCACCCTTTGTTCAATTTTCTCCATTGACACTGTCTCTTTTCAAAAGTGTTTGCTTTTGATTGCCTCCTCCCCCTATCTGCCCTCCCTTCTATTGTCCCCCTTTTTTATTTCCTTCCTCCTTCTTTCCTGTGGGGTTAGATATCCAATTGAGTGTGTACTTTATTCATTCCTCAGGTCAAATCCAATGAGATCAAGATTCACTTATTCCCCCTCACCTGCCCCCACTTCCCTTCCAATGAACCGCTTTTTCTTGCCACATTTATGTGAGATAATTTACCCCATTCTTTCTCTCCTTTTCTCCCTCTCTCAATATATTCCTCTCTCATCCTTTAATTTGATTTTTTTAGATATCATGCCTTCATGTTCAACTCACCCTGTGCCCCCTATATATATGTATATATGTACATGTATATGTATATATATGCATGTATGTATATGAAGGCTCTTTTTTGATCATGGCTTCCAGTTAGTCCAATAATTTTTGAATTATCTCTCCTGGATCTATTTTCCAGGTCAGTGATTTTTCCAATGAGATATTTCCCATCTTCAATTTTTTCATTTCTTTGGTTCTCTTTTATAATATCTTGATTTCTCATAAAGTCATTAGCTTTCACTTGCTCCAATCTAATTTTTAAGGTAGTATTTTTTTCAGTGGTCTTTTGGACCTCCTTTTCCATTTGGCTAATTCTGCATTTCAAGGCAGTCTTCTCCTCATTGGCTTTTTGGAGCTCTTTTGCCATTTGAGTTAGTCTATTTTTAAGGTATTATTTTGTTCAATATTTTTTAGGTCTCCTTTAGCAAGTCATTGACTTGTTTTTCATTGTTTTCCCGTATCACTCTCATTTCTCTTCCCAATTTTTCCTCCACTTCTCTAACTTGCTTTCCAAATCCTTTTTGAGCTCTTCCATGGCCCGAGACCAGTTCATGTTTTTCTTGGAGGCTTTTGATGTAGACTCTTTGACTTTGTTGACTTCTTCTGACTGTATGTTTTGGTCTTTGTCACCAAAGAATGATTCCAAAATCTGAGTCTGCATCTGAGAATATTTTCTCTGCATGTTCATGTTCCCTGCCGACTGCTTGACCCTTGAGCTTTTTGTTGAGATATGACTGCTTGTAGAGTATAGAGTACTTTGTCCCAAGCTTGAGGGGCTGCCCTGTTATTTTCAGAGCTATTTCTACACAGCAAGCTCTGCCACACAAGCACTTCTTCTCTCCCAAGAACCACCAACTAGGACCGCGACTCAGGTCTAAGCAGCCTCTGCACTCCTGGTCTGATCCGCCCCTTAATTCCTCTCACCAGGTGGTCCTGGGGCTGGAAGCAACTGCAGCTGTAGCTCTGGAAGCAGCCTCAGAGCTGCACCACCTCTGCTTCCTCTGGGCTGGTGGCCAACCAGGGACTCCTTTCACTCTGTCTCTGCAGTTTTTTCCTACTAACCTTCTCTGTTGTCTTTAGTATTTTTGGGTTGAGAAGTCTGGTAGCTGCCACAGCTCACTGATTCAGAGCACTAGGTCCTGTTCTGCCTGGCTCCCAGTCTGGTTGGTCCCAGCACAGCCCATGCTGGGCTCTGCTCTGCCCTGTTCCCAGCTCTGTGGGTGATAGACCTTACCCAGCAACCATTCATGCTGTCCTGGGCTGGAGCCCTACTTCCTTCTGCTATTTTGTGGGTTCTGCATTTCTAGAATTTGGTCAGAGCAATTTTTGTGCGTGTTCTGAGAGTCCTGGAGGAGAGCTTTAGGCAAGTCCCTGCTTTCCAGCTGCCATCTTGGCTCTGCCCCTCCAAAAACGTAGGACAAACAACTTTGTACATAAAATACAAACATAGTTTCTGCAAAAGTCTTACCACAAGACTTTGGAAGACTATATGCAGGATAAATTGGAGATAATTACAGAGATGAGTCACTAGCATGGCAATATGATCATTAGATAGATATAGATATAGATATATAGAGAGAGAGACAGAGACAGAGAATATGTATTGTATATATATGCATAGTATATACTTACATATATATGTATATACAAACATATGTGTATGTGTAGGCTAACATTCATGTATAATTTATCATGTGCCAGTCACTGTGGTAAGCACTTTATAATTACTATCTTCTTTGAGTCTTACAATGCTTGGTGCCTGATTACTTCTGAAAGTAGCAATTTCAAATCAAAATCAAATTGATAAACTTGCATTAAAATACATACTATGTGGCAGATACTATATTACATGCCAAGGACATGAAAAAGGAAGGGAAAAAAGGAAAGAGGAAAAAGGCATTCCCTGGCTCAAAGGAGCTATAATCTAATGGGAGAAACAACATGCAAACAAATACTTACATAGCAAGTTATATACATTCTGAGCAATTGTAATATTAATTAAGTTGCAACTTTTTTACTGTTTTAGAATGCTAATGTCTTTGAGTCTTATTAGGTGCTATACCCCAGACCCATGCCCTTTTACTACTAGGTGCAAAGCCCTAGGCTGTTTAGCAAACTAGTTCCCTAGTTTGAGACATGTGGGAAGCCCCCAGGGCCCTAAGGGGAGTGGCTAAGACCAGAGCCAATAGTATGTGCCTAAGTTCTGATTGCTTAGATGACTTTGATGATATCTTAAAACTATAAAAAGAGAGAACAGAGCTATTTGCTTGAGACTCTCACTCCTGGAGGAGTGTTGGTGTGGGACACTGGGCAGCCACTCTAAGAGCCTCCTGGCTTCTCAACCCAGATATTGATGGTTTTTTGGTAACTATGAATTGTGATTTGTCTGTTTATATTGTGTGCGTATGTAATTTGTTTGTATTTGCTTTGAAGTTCAGGCTTCTGGCTTTTCCTCATGAACTAAATGAGTCTATATTAATATGTTAGATTAAAGTTAGATTGTTAACCCTTAACATCACTTTCCTTAGTAAAGCAGATCAAAAGAACCTGTGTTGGCAGCATTCTTGTTGTTGGACTTGTGTTGGTTTTGCAAGACCACAACAACTGCCAGCCAAACTATTGCAACAGCAATTAGCTTTTTTTTACTCCTATCTTAAGATCCTACCAGATATATCTGTTACACATCTATCTAGCATGCTCTTGATGATGGACAAAATTAAGTGGAAACCCTGGGTTAAGCAATTATGCTGATGATAATGTGGTATCATTTACTGAACAACTGTTAACATTTTAAAGCATTTAAAGAATGATTTTTAGTCATTTTTGGATATACCATCTTCCATCACAGAAGTGGTAAATGCCATTGCTGGCCTTCCTTCTTGAAGAAGAACATGACATCAGGGAAATGATGACATGACTTGCAATTGATGTTGATTTGAGTGAGAGAGGGCTGTGCAAAGTCACCAGCCTCACTCTCTCCTCCAAAATCATCTGGGTCCAGTGGCCTGATATTCACCAGTATCATTGGAGATGGCCCAGAATGCATTGGGACACCCTGGCCCTTTCAGGCTAAGGTCTTTTCATGTTCTCACTTTGAGTTATGGCACAATTTCCCTGATGTCATGGCCTTCTTCAAGAGTGAAGGATAAACACAAACTATGAATACTCTCTCCCTCTCCCCCGACCACCTCCCTGCCCTGGCTCCCTCTCCCTGCTCTGCAAAATAGGAATGTGCATTTCTACGGCTGAAAGCTGCCTCCTTAACTTTGGGTTTACTGGCTAGATTTCCTTCTCAAAAACCAGGACTTAGACCCAGTTCACTCTGCTGCTCATAGACTGGGCGATAGCTCCCTGCTCTCTTGGCACAGAGTGAATGTAAATACCAAATTATAACTGTTTTTCTTTTGGGCAGGAACCCTGAGGGTCTTCTCCTCCCAGCTTGATTTTTTTTGAGCTTTGATTAAAGGGGCCATCCCCTTGATTAACTTCTTAAGAGACCCATTCACCGAATGGGCATTACCTCACTCAAAGTGAGAACCTTTTGGGGAATATGTCAATGATTTTTTAACATTCCAAAGGCATCTTTATCTGGATGCAATACAACTGAAAATATTTTAAGTGCAGTCAAATCAGTGTATTACAGGGGCAGCTACTATAGTGCCCCTTTCCATGTTACCTGGTGGGTTTAATGGCTATATTTGTATAATCTAATAAAACCTGGATGAGTCCATGAGGTAGAGGTGAAAGGGTTAAGGAAAACCACCAACTAAATACTAAAAGTGGGCATAGGACCTTGCAGCTAGACAGACAGAACTGGAAATTTCCACAGAGATGACAATATGCAGCTTGCTCTTCCTACACAATCAGTCTGTCCCCCAACCCTACCCCAATCTTAGGTATTTATCTGATAACATACTTTATGTCACTCCATTAAACAAAATTTTTCCTTTTTTAATGAGTTACAGACTGATCACACCCATCAACTTGTAAAGAGTGGAATGTTCCCTACAAAGAATAGGTAGGATGTTGCCATAGTGATCCCTGGGTCTCCTGGAACAAGCATAATGGTACTGGGATGAAGGATTGAAGAAAAAGAATGGAAACAAAAGGGAAATGAAGGAACACTTAAAAACAAATTTCTCCTCTCTCTCTCTGTTTTGAGGAGGTCAAGCTCTAGAGACAATAGGACTGACAGAAATTAAGCACAATATAACATGTAATCAGAAAAGATCCTTTCTTCATCTCTCACACCAGCACTGAGAGTAATAAGATAGTGTCCTCTAAGCTATTCAACTGATTTTCACTCCTAAGTAATCAAATTGTGCAAGATACTCAATAGGATATTGAATATATCTCCTATATGTAGATATGAGATGTATATGACTTATTTTTATGCTATGTTATTTCATGTTGAGATCACACATATTTAAATGTGTTGTGGAATATGACATAAGGTATTGGTCTAAGCCTAATTTCTTCTAGCCTGTTTTCCAGTTTTCCCGGTAGTTTTATTTTTAAGCAAATAGGAGAATTTCTTTTATAATTTGATTGGTATAGCATTAAAGGTATAAACCAACTTTGTTAACATTACTATTTTTATTACATTGGCATTGTCCATCCATGAGTATTGAGTATACCTTCAGTTACTTAGGTTATTCTTTATTTCTTTAGATAGCACTTTGTCATTGAATCTAAACAAGTCTTTCTTATGCTTCATTAGATTAATCCTCAGATACTTTATTCATTTTGTTATTATTTAGAATGGACTTTTCCCTTTTATTATTGACTCTTTTATTATATAGAAATGCAGTTGATTTTTGAGAGTGCCTTGAAATTTTGCTGAGGCTATTAATTATCTCAAAAAGTAACTTTACTGGTTCTATACTGTTTTTAAGTAAACCATTATAATCATCAACAAATAAGGATGGTTTTATCTCCTCCTTAATTGTCTTTATACCTTTAATTTACTTCTCTTGATTTATTGCTATTGCTAACATTTTCAGAAGGTACCTACTGTGGTAAAAAGTAAGTGAGAGAGTGATCATCCTTGCTTTAATCTTCTTTTTGTTGGGAAAGGTACTAGGGTATCCCTATTTTATATGATGTTTGATTGTGGTTTTAAACAGACACTGTTTAAATATTACAAATGATCCCTCTATCACAATTTCTATTGTTTTAGCACAAATGAATGTTGTGCTTTGCAAAAGCCTTTTTTTCCTGAAACTCTTGAAATAATTATTGTTTTGGATGATTCTGTATTTAATATGATCAATTATGTTAGTTATTTTCCTAATGATCAACCATCTTTCCATGCCTTGTGTAAATGTTAATTGCCGATGATGAATAATTTCTTGGCCTACAGATGGTGGGGGGATCGCACAGCTGATCAGAGGAGCATTGCAGATATTGCTTTGTTGGCACTGAGGCACGATTCTCTTGCTTTGCCCATGCTTAGATCTGGGTCATGGTCCTGTGTGGCAGCCCTGACGTGAGGAAGAGTACTGGCCTGGGGGAGCTTGTGGTAGCAGTGGAGAGGGAATCCTCCTTACAGTTACAAGGTAGAAAAGAGTGCTTGTGGTTACTCACAGGCCAGAGCACAGGCCAGGAGAAGAGTAACACCTCTCCTTTAATTATACCACCTTGGAAGAACTGAAAATTTACAGGTCCCTAGAAGTTTCTCTGAAAACAGCTGTACAAAAGCCCTGAAGCTTGGACAGTACGCCCACCACACTAGTAGCAGAGTGCTACCTTAACAAAGACCTGAAAAGTCAGTTAATTGGGTTGGGCTGGGAAAATGAGCAAACAGTGGAAAAAAATCAGACTACAGAATCTTACTTTGGTGACAAGGAAGATCAAAACATGTGATCGGAAGAAGACAACAGAGTCAAAGCTCCTACATCCAAGGCCTTCAAGAAAAATATGAATGGGTTGCAGGCCATGGAAGAACACAAAAAGGATTTTGAAAATCAAGTAAGAGAAGTAGAGGAAAAATTGGGAAGAGAAATGAGAGTGATATGGGAAAATCATGAAAAAGAGTCAACATCTTGCTAAAGGAGACCAAAAAAAAAATAATACTAAAGAAAATAACACCTTAAAAAACAGACTAACCCAAGTGGGAAAAGAGGTCCAAAAAGCCAATGAGGAGAAGAATGTCTTAAAAAGCAGAAATGGCCAAATGGAAAAGGAAGTCCAAAAGACCACTGAAAAACATAATTCCTTTAAAATTAGAATGGAGCACATGGAAGCTAATGACTTTATGAGAAATCAAGAAATTATTAAACAAAAAGAGTCTAGACATCATCTTTCAAGAAATTATCAAGGAAAACTGCCCTGGTATTCTATAACCAGAGGGTAAAATAGAAATAGAAAGAATCCACCAATGACCTCCTGAAAGAGACACCAAAAGGAAAACTCCTAGGAATATTACAGCCAAATTCTAGAGTTCCCAGATCAAGGAGAAAATACTGCAAGCAGCCAGAAAGAAATAATTCATGCATTGTGGAAACACAATCAGGATAATACAAGATCTAGCAGCTTCTACATTAAGGGATCAAAATAATTAGAATATGATATTGTGGAGGTCAAAGGAGCTAGAATTAAAACAAAGAGTCACTTACCCAGCAAAACTGAGTCTAATACTTCGGGGGAAAAATGGTTATTAAATGGAATAGGAGATAAGATTAGGGACGGGGGAGTGATAGAAGGGATGCCAGATTGGGGGAAAGGGCAATTACAATACATGCTGTCTTGGGGTGGGGGAGCAGAGTGATGGAGAGAAAATTTGGGATGCAAAATCTTCTGGAAGTGAATGTTGAAAACTAAAAATATTATTTTTTAAAAAAAAGGCAATTGAAATACACATGTTGAATGTAAGTTGGCTAGGGTAATATAACAAAGAAATATAATAACTGACATTTTGCGGATATGTATAGCCAGACAAGGCAGTAAATTTCTCATTTATCAAGATTGGTCAAATACATACACTTTATGATACACTGGAACCTCTACAGAGGCATAGAACGCTGGATCCGAAGTCAGGAAGAACCAAGTTCAAATCCAGTTTTACATATTTACTAGGTGTATGACCCTGTTTGCCTTAGTTTCTTCAATTGTAAGACAGAAATAATAATAGTATCAATTTTACAGGGCTGCCTCAGTTTCCTCATATGTAAAAATGAGCTGAAGTGATTGATAAATCACTCCAGTATTTTTGCCAATAAAACAAACAAACCCAAACAGTCATGAAGAGTTGAATATGACTGAAACAACTGAACAGCAAATATGTGAATGAAAGATAAATACATATATACACACACATATATGTGGGTATATATGTATATATAATATATATTTATATCTTTAGCATTACTGTATAAGTACAGTAAGAGATTCAAAATAATCAAAGAGGCTCATTAAAATTTTATGCCAAATAAGTACTAAAATTTTTCTACTCAATGGAAACTCTTAAGGGAAGGAAATGAAGGCTATGAAACTCTTTATGCTGCTGGCCCTTATCTATAGAAAATGACACATCACCTCACAAGGCTATTACTATACAGTTGTTATAACAGATGTTACCTCTACTAGAAAATCTTCTTGCGTATTAGATTTGTGTGCAGCTATTAACCATATAGGTGGCATGACAACGAGAAGAGTGGTTTTCTCTAGCATTGACCAGTTCTTTGCAGGTTATCTTAAATTTTAGTCTGAGCCTTGTATTATTCAGTTAGTGGAGATGCAATTCTAATGAAGCCAAGATTATGGTATGAATCTGTAGGTGAGAAAATTCCTCTGAAAGAGAAGAAACTACATCCCAGTTCTCAGCCACTCTTCCTACAAATGCACATCGCTAAGCACAAAGGGAGGATAAGACAATACAAATAGCTGAGGATAAATTCAAAAATTTCTACTCAAAAGTAAGATTAAAATATTGAACTAGTGATGGTCTAGTAGTATGATTTTTTTGTATAAATGGTAGAGATGTATAATACTATTTGGCCTCTTTGTAGAATCTGAAGGTTTACAAAATATGTTACATTCAAAATCTTATTTAATCCTTACAACAACCTTTTGAGGTTCATCATTATCAGCATTATACAGATGAGGAAACTGAGGGTGAGAAACTAACTAACATGTTCATGGTCATATAGATATTAGGAGTGGGAGTCAAAATTTGAACTCAGGAATCTCCTGAGCCCAAGGTCAGAGCAACCTCTAGAATATTGTTCAAAACATATATGTCTGTACACAGAAAAAAATTATATGTCATACATTTGGTCTACCCATAAAAGGGGTAGACAAAATGCCTTCTACTTCAATAGTTAGGAAGATAGGTCGATAGGGTAAGTAAGATACAGATAGATTTTGTCATTTTTAAGTCATTTTGTCTGAGTCTTTGTAACTCCATTTGAGGTTTTTCTTGGCAAAGACATTGGAGAAGTTTGTCATTTCCTTCTCCAGATCATTCTACATATGAGAAAACTGAGGCAAACAGGGTTAAATGATTTGCCAAGGTTTACACAGCTAGAAAATGTCTGCAGCCAAATTTGAACTCAGGTCTTCCTGGTGCCACACCTGGCGCTCTATCCACTGCACCACCCAGCTGCCTAAATAGATAAATAGATACATAGGTGACATAGAAAATGTATTGTATGCTTACTATACTTCCTCAAAGAGAGGATCTGTGAGGAATTCAACAATCAGAAGAAGAAGCCATAAGGATGGAGGAGTAGCCAGTATGTGAAGGCCATTGGAATGGAGGTTGAGAAGTTAGTGGTTTTAAGTAAGCCTGGTTAATGTGTGTGATTCCTCAGTACAAGACATATACATGATGTAAATTATTCAGAAATAATTAAATTATTACTAATCATTAGTGTGGTGTAATGTAAAGATCACAACTTAGAAGCTTTAGAGAGCCAGGTACAAATCCTACCTCTGACACTTAGTTGTTTTGTGACTATGGAAAAAGCGAACTCTTTGCGTCTCAGTTCTATCATCTATGAAAGGAGAATGAAAACGCAAGTCTGGATCTCAAAATTGGAATATTAAATATGTAGTATCTACCACAAAGGGTGATTGTGTGACTTAATTGAGATGACATATGTGAAAAATATTTAGCAAATCGTAAAACATTCTGTATCTGTTCTCATTCCTCTGTATCTGTATAGCTGCATCAATATTTACATCTTTCTATGTCAAGTATTATTACAAGATTATAATTATAAAGACTATATAAGATATGTAATATATAGTGATATATTATATATGCTATAATATATAGTATATAAGCTATATAATTATAATAACTATATAATGACTTTCTTTATCATGGCATTTGTGTATGAAGATAGTTCTTGCTTTACATAAATTCACATTAGGCAAATTTAACTTCAAGTAAATAATTCTGAAGGAAATCCGCATTCCAAAAAAACTGTCTATGTCAACTTTATTATACAGTAGTCATTTCTCTTTCTCCCTCCTACACCTCAGCTCAGAAGTCTCCTACACTCCCACCAAAAACAAACAAACAAACAAACAAACAAAAAAAAAAACCTCTTTTAAGTAAAAGTCAAAGAATGTACTGGCTGGGAGACCCAGAGACTAGAGAGAACTTTGTCTGCTCCTGTCCCTCAGCCCACCTACTCTCATGGCATGTCTATCTTCTGTCAGTCAGCTCTAGGGTCCTGCTTGTCTATCCCTAGCCCTGTGTCACTAGTCCTTTCCTGTCTGTGTCCTTGGCTCCCAAGGTCTGGCCCTCCACCCCCACCCAGGGGCCTGACTGGATCCTGCCTCTTCTTGTTCCTGCTCTTTCTTCTCTGTCCCTGGCCCCCATGAGGCCTTGAACCATGGGCCAGTCCTCTTCCTGCCTCTCCCCTCTCTCCTCACACATAGTGATTTCTCCACTTGTGCCTCTTTAGAATGTTGATGTACTAGATGTTTACCTTTTATGACAGTTCTCTCATCTGTTTCTAGAATGATTTTCTTAGTGGACATAAATTCCAGTTGCAAATAAGTGCAAGTTTGCCACAAAAACAAACAAACGAAAAACCCAGCATTGATTCTGCATTTAGCATGGTCAGAGATACAAATCACTTCTGAGAAGAAAACACATGCACACACACACGCACAATATATTGATAATTAGTCATAACCCTAATAAGTCAGTACCTTCTATCTTAGCACTTGAATAGTTGATACTTTGCATAACAAGGAGACAGGTCATGTGACTCCACATGTGGCATATTAAGTATTTTTCCATAATGTAAATGAAAATTATTCCCATTTTAGCCTATTATCTGAGCAGGGCTGATGTGCATCAGAAAGGGAAAAAAAAATTATACCAGAAAGCCTAACAGCACAATTATTGTCTTCAAGCTTGACTGAAGGCACTGTTTAGACTCATTGGCTAATGGAAAGTGTCTGATCCTAAAATGAAACAGAAGAGGTGCTGATGAATCCTAGACATAAGTTTGACTCATCCCTTACAAATTATTCTGGAAGTCTAACTCCTATTATCCTGTCACTTGTATTTTATTAATCTCCTTTTAATATCTAGTATATAGCATGTCTATCCTACTGCACTATCATATATTTTCCTTTCAATATCTATTGTATTTCATATAACTTAAGGACACAGTAAAAATAATTGAAGTAATTTGGCTGGTCGAGTTAGATAAGATGACAGATAGAAAGTAGATGCATTCAAAGACCGATATATAAAAAAAAGGATGTTGAATCTACTATTTATTTTCCTTCATCACCCACTCATTACAGATCTTCACTTCCTCTAGATAAAATGAGAAGAAATATATAAAACTACTCTATATGTATTTTATTCTGATTTATTTATATTGATTCCCCCATTCACATATGAACTCATATATGCTAAGGTTCTTGTGTGCTCTTTCTTTGTATTTCAAGGCTTTAGCACAATAGTAAGAACCTGGCACACACTTAATAAATGCTGGTTGATATATAAATGAATGGATGATTGACAGAGATGAAACATTTCTTAAGCCTTAAAGCACTATATAAATGTCTAATGTTTTTCTTACAAGCTTAAATTATTTCAATAGCCTCCTGGTCAATCTTTCTGACTTCCTTCTCCCTTTCTTATTCATCCTTCACAAGATTGCCCAATTTATTTTCCTTATGCACTTATCTGATGATTTTACTCCTCAAAATCCTTCAGTTGTTTTATATTACCTATTGAATATAGAACTTGACATGGTTCTCCACTGTTCTTTATCAACTTTAACTTATATGAGTACTGAGTATGATCAACCTTACTTAAACCAGACTATTTTTTTTTAAATTTTCCGTAGGGGTTACCTACATGTCATTCCCCATAAGTGAATATTGAAAATCTACCCAGTCTTCAAGATATAGTCTGAGCAGAACACATTCCATGAAACTTTCCCCAAACCCACTAAATTGAAATAATTTCTCCCTACTCAGAGAGTAGATAAGACTTTATTGAGGTTTTTCTTACCCACTTACCATGTTACATTTAGCATTAGTGTAAGAGTGACTAGCACATAGTAGGCACTTAATAAATGCTTGTTGAATTGTTTTATAAACACAATCTACATTGGTGTTTCTTTTTCTCTCTTGACACCTGCAAAAGAAGGCTGGTTATAAAGGCTGTGTGCTTGGTGGGCCAAATTTATACTAGTTTATTTACTCTTAATCAACAAATAGTTATTATTTACTTATTTATTTACTACTAATAGCCATTGTGCGGGGTGCTGGGAATACAACAAGAAGGGGGAGAATTTCTTTACTATGCTAAGAATTGTCCTATTGTCTATATTCTGATGATCATTATTAAATACCTTTCTATGGAAATTAAGTGATTATTTCTTGTACTCAGCTTTTCAGATGCAGCCAATAGTTTCTAACAGTCTTGACTTCTTCAGCAGACTTAATGGTACAACAGAAATATGGTGGAAGTAGAGGCAGTGTGGGAGGTGAAACTTCCCCCTCAGCTTCTCCTTAGTCTCCAGACTTTTTAACACAGTGAAATCTGTGCTTTTGACCTGTCTCTGAAGAATAACTTTGTAACTTAGGGAAAAGCACTTAACCTCTCAATGTCTTAAGCAACTAAGTTGAAGAATTGAAATTACAGAGGTAATTTATTAATACTGGTGAAAGAAGTTTATAATCTAGGATTTAGTAATCTCAAACAAATGGAATAATAAATTCAGCTCTTCAAAAATTGAACAAATCTATGAATGCATAAAGGCATAACAACTATTTTTAAAAATTGGAAATATTTACATATAGAAGCATGTTTCTACATATCAATAATAATTGAAGACTATGGTAACCAATTAAATGAATATTAAATGTTATAGATTTGAATAGAGTGCTTTCACAAAGGGTTTTGATACATATATAGAGGAAATTAAATGGTAAACACAATAATAGTAGGAACACCACTAACAATAACAATGATGATAGTGGTTGGTATTTTTATAATACTTTTATATTCAAGGCTTGCTTTGAATATGATTATCTCATTTCACCCTATCAAAAATGCCAGGAGAGCACTGAGTAAATAATTTACTTGTATTTAAACATGTATGGAAAATTCACAAAATTGATTCCACTTTAAAGTGTAAGTAACTCATAAATAAATTGAGAAAGACAGGCATTCTAAACACTATTTTACAGAACATAATGTACCAAAATAGTAATTAGTAAGTGGAATATAACAAAAATGACGCAGGGCTCAGAAGCAAATAAATATTAAATAGCTAAATAATAGTCAGACTAAAGATTAAATTATAGAAACAACAAAAATTCTATTAAAGAAATGAAAATATAAATATCACATGTGAAAATTTATAGAATGCAACTAAAGCAGTTCTCAGAGGCCAATTATATTTCTGAAAATTATAACAAGGAGAGAAAAGTATTAATGAGTTCAGTTTGCTAAAAATTAATGTATCAAAACTTGACACACTACAAAAAATCAGTATTAAGGGAAAATTAACAACATTTAAAAGGACAATTTAATTAGTAAATAATAAGCTATGTGGGATAGTGGAATAAGTGCTAGACCAGAAGTCAAGAAGATCTGCTTTGGAAACTACTTTTGTGCAACAGTGTGCAAATCACTCAGTCTCTCTGAGCCTGGGTTTCATTATCTAAAAAATTGAGGATATTCATAACTCCTCATAGGGCTAGTGTGAGGATTAAATAAGACAATCTATATAATGCACTTGCAAACCTTAAAGTGTCAATCATTACAAAATAAAAATAAGAATGGAAAGAACACGGTGAATGGCAGAAACATAAGGAAAATGATCAGACTAGTATATAGAGATATGCGTCAATGAAATACTGAATGAATAAAATGTAATTTTACATAAAAATATAAATTGTCTAAATTGGCAAAATAAGAAATATATAAGCTAAATTAATAGATATGAGAAATATAAACTAAGGAAAAATTAAATGAATTGACAAGTTAAAAAACATGACTAGATAAATTCTTTCTTAATTTTGAATAACAAGTAATCCTTATAATTACAATTTTTTCAAAAATGTAGAAAATTTGAAATATGTTCAAATCTTCATGTAATATGAGCACTGTCCTGATCCCCCCAAAAGATCTAAAGAGCAACATGATTTAATTAATGTTGAAGGAAATATTACATAGATACCAACAGATTACAATATTATTTCAAAACTATTATTATAAAGTTGGATTAATACCTGGAATAGGATAGTTTAATGTTCAGAAGGCAATTAGTATAACAAATCACATCAATAATAACAAAACATTGCACCAATTGATATTAAAAGCCATTTGATGAACCAAAGCAATATTTTATTAAAACACAAAAAAACTCCATAGTAATGGAAGGATTTTACCTGATGAGATAAAAATAATTCATCTAATATATTATTTAGCATTATAATGAAAAACAAAACATTAGAAACTTTTCAACTAAGAATAGGGGTAAAACAAAGTTTTAAATTTTCATTCTTACTTGCTGACTTAGTTCTATAAATGCTAACTATAATAATAAGATATGAAAAAGAAAGTAAGAAAAAAATCACTGGCAGAAAAAAAACATTTAACATACCTACATTTGTGCATGGCATAATAATTTATTTGGAAATCCAACTAGATTCAACAACAACAACAAAGAACAAAGTTGTATATTAGGTTAAACAAAATAGGAGAAAATAAACATAGTAATTACAAATATTTTAAAAATATTTTCACACAATTAAAAAAAACGCTATTTGGAATAATTTGAAAATACATCAAAATCATGAACTAAAACTACAAGAGCACCCATATTATATACAACAGCAATTTCAAAATAATTTAACAGAAATTAATTAGGAATCTATTTAATATGGAAATTCAATATGATCAATAAGGTAAAAGTCAGTGTAAGTATCCACAAAGATTATAATAGGTCAAATTTAATTAGAAAAAAATTTAGTAGTGACAAATAGTAGTCATAATTACTGTTGCAGCTAAGAGACATAGTGGATGATAAAGTGGGGAATAGTGGATAAATATTGGGTCTATTTGGAAACTGAAAAAAAAATATGTCATTGGGACTTACATACTACATACCAGAAAGTTTGCAATTTAGGCTAATCAGGAGAATTCCCTCATAGTTAGTTCTCAATAATGATAAAATCATAGATCTTGCTGTTATTGTGATTGTTTCTTGTTGTATTTCTGGCCTATATGTGATGATTTAATGCTTGCAAAGTATTTTGTATACAATGTCTTCTTAACTATCCAAATTTGCACTCACATTTGCATGCAAAAACAATATCAACTTCACAAGTAGAAGAATTGGCAGTCATGGTAAAACAGTTGTCATTCAGGTGTCTTTAGCTGTATCTGAATTGTTGTGACCCATTTGGTGTTTTTTTGAAAAGATACTGATGTGAGTTGCCATTTGAATCTTAAGCTTATTTTACCGATGAAGAAAATTATTCTAATTCTAGCATTCTATTCACTGTACCATCCATGGTAAGTAGCAGTATGATATAATGGAGCTCTGGACTTAGAGGGTTTAGGTTGAAATCCCACCTCTGTTACTTTCTATCACAATACGAGAACTTGTACAGATCACAAAACGTTTCTGAGACTCATTCTCATTTGTAAAGTAGTGAGTTTAGATGAAATTTCTTCCTATTTACTGCTATGATTCTAGGGACAATGTAATATGGCAATCAAAAAAAGCTAATATACTCTTGCATTTAGAGAAGCATATATCCAGATCCAAGAAAGTGATAACTCTATTCCAACTTGCCCTTTTCAGACTACTTCTGGAACATTGTATTTAGTTTGGAGCATCACGTTATTAGAAAGAATACTGAGAGTAGGAGCACATCGTCAAAAGAGGAAAATTAGGAATGCATAAAGCCTCATTACTAAAATGAACTACGGATTTTAGTAGACTACAACTTAAAAATAAATTAACACAGGCACATCAGGAAATAGGGGGTTCCTTCTCACTAGAAGTCTTTAAGCATAGGCTAGATGACCATTTTTTATTCACGTTGTAGAAAGGATAATTATTCAACAATTGGCTGGACTATATATGGCTTATGAGACTCCTTCTAACTACTTTCCCCCAAAAAAATTTGAACACAGATCTTGACTAGAAATATGACTAGATTTCTTGAAAAGAGCCTTTAATTGATATCCTGAGAAAACTGAAAAGTGTCAGCGAATACTAAAAATTAGAAAGAAATCAAGAGTTATGGAAAAGACTAAAGGTGAATTTGTCACTTTGCTTAATAAATTGTAAATAACTATTTCTGTGTTTAAAGGATTTTGATACATTGTTAATAAGTGATATAAGCAATAACCTTGATGTTTGTTAAGCCTAGAAAATGAAGAAGTTTACACATACATATATGTGTGTTTAGATGTATGTAGACATGTATCTATACACACAAAGAAAGTGTTTGAGAGACAGAGACAAGAACTGAGGCTCATGACAGATTTTATAATTTTAGTAATTAATAAGAAGATATTAATACATACTTCTTAATTGCCTTAGAATCTGATATCAGCCTGAAGAAAGGAAAATAGTTTTAGGTAGAAAGATGTTATCACCTCTGTGAAGGCAGTCAGCTTCTAAATCCCTACTAATTTTTTTAAACAGAAAATCAAAACAAACTAGCAAAAAAAAAAAACCCTCACCAACTTAACAAAGCTAAAAAACTAGAATTAGTTTCTTCAAGAAATAGTGGGGTCCCTCTTATTGGAGATCTTCAAGAAAAATTTTGAATGAATAATTTGGAGGAACATTCCACAGAGGACTTTTGGTGTGTTATGAGTTAAGTGAGATGGCATCTGAAGTTCCTTCCAACTATAAAAGTCTATGGCTCTATGAATTACAGTAATGGAATGTATTAAAAATTCTTCTGATGAACCAATACATGAAAATTATGAAGAAATATGGAAATATAGTGAGTCAATCAATTAGCATTTGATAAGTGCCTACTGTATGCCAGGCACAATGGTAATTGCTAGGGATAGAAAGGGAAAAGATAGTCCTTAGTCTTAAGGAGTTCATAGTTTAATGGAGGAAACAACATTTAAACAATTATGCTAAACAAGCTATAGATAAAATAACCTGGAGATAATCTCAGAGAGAAGACATTACAGTTAAAACAGACTGGAAAGAGCATCTTATGGAAGGCAGAAATCTTGCAAAAACTTGAAGAAAGCCAAAGAAGCTGAGGAGGGACAGGGATGAGGAGAGAAAGCATTGTGGTCTTTAGTGAAAGTCAGTGAAAACACCCAGAGTTGAGAGATAGATTATCTAATTTGAGGAGTAACAAGAACACCAGTGTCACTAAATCATGGAGTACTTGGAAGAGTGGGGATGTTAAAATGAAAGAAGACTGGAAATGTAGAAAAGGGCCATGGTTAAAAAGGTATTTAAAAGCCAAAGGGAAGAATTTATATTTGACTTAGAGGTCACTAGAGTTGATTGAATGGAAAAGGCTGACATGGTCAGATTTGCACTTTAGAAAGACAAATCTGCAGTGACTAGAGCACAGGCCCAGGAGTCAGGAGGGCCTGAGTTCAAATCTGGCCTCAGACACTTGACACACTTACTAGCCGTGTGACCTTGGGCAAGTCACTTAACCCCAATTGCCCTGCCTTGCCCCCTCTGAAAAAAAAAAAAAAGATGAATCTGATAGCTGAGTGGAGAATGCATTGGAATGGGAAGAAACTTGAGGCAGGGAAACCAACTAGAAGGCTATTTGCAATAATCCAAGTATGAATGAAAGAGAGCTTAAACAAGAGTGGTTGCAATGTTAAAGGAGAAAACGTTGCATAAAAGAAAGAAGGTAGAATCAATAGGACTTGACAATAGATTGGATATGGGGGGAGTGAGAGAGAGTAAGAAGTTGAATTTTGTACCTTGGTTGCAGGCCTGGGTAACTAAAAAGATGGTATGCTCCACAGTAATAGGGAAGCTAGGAAAAGGGGAGAGTTTACGGGG
Source organism: Phalanger gymnotis (assembly GCA_028646595.1). Classification (NCBI taxonomy): domain Eukaryota; kingdom Metazoa; phylum Chordata; class Mammalia; order Diprotodontia; family Phalangeridae; genus Phalanger; species Phalanger gymnotis. The sequence continues at coordinate 61,119,948 of CM053627.1, forward strand.
AAATATAATTAGCCCAGTTTTGACTTGATAAGTTTACAATGAAATATCCATTCCAATTTGTCAAACAGTGAGTTGGAAATGCAAGACTGGAGGGCTGGATAAGTAAATCAAGGAATCATAGGGATAATAACTTAAATCAGGGAAACTGATGAAATCATTAAAAGAAATAGTATATCAGGGGGAAAAAGAAGAAATAATTGGTATGATCTTTAAAATCTAGCAAAAGAGAGTAAGATGGAATGGTCAGATTGGTAGGAGGTGTACTAGGAGGCAGCAGCATCATGAAAATCTAGAGAGAAGAGAGTATCAAGGAAAAGAGGGTGATTTACAACGCAAGCAGCTACAAAGAGGTTCAGAAGGATAAGGAAAAGGTCATTGGATGTGGCAATTACGAGATCATTATTAACTTTTAAAAGAGCAGTTTCAGTTGAATTCTGAGGTTTGAAGGTAGACTGAAGAGACTTAAGAAGAGAAATGTGTAAAGAATGGAAATGGATTTATGAACTACAGATGGCCTTCTCAAGGAATTTTGACACAAAATGTAAGGGAGATATAGGAAGATATCAAGCACAGTTTAATAATTATAACAATAATAATAACAATATCAATATTTATATAATGTTTAAGCTGGATTTAATCTTCACAGCAAATTGAGATAAGTTCTATTCTTATCTCCATTTTAAAATTAATATTTTATTTTTCCCAATTACATGTAAAAACAATTTTAACATTTTTTTTTCAAACTTTGGATTCCAAATTCTTTCCCTCCTCCTCCTTGAGAAGGCAAGCAATTTGACATAGGTTATACATGTGTAGTCATGCAAAACACATTTCCAAATAAGTCATTCTGTGAAAGAAAACACACAAAAAAACCCCAAGAAAAATAAAGAAAGTAAAGAAAAAAGTACCTTTGATTTCCATTCAGGTTCTACCAGTTCTTTCTCGAAAGATGAATAGCACCTTACTCTTCCCTTTTTGTTGTTGTTGTTGTCATATAGAGTGGGAAACTGATGGTAAGAGAGGTTAAGTGACTTGCCCGGGGTCATACAGGTAATAAGTGACAGAAGAGATATTTGAACTCAGGCCTTTCTGGCTTCAAATCCAACGCTATCCACTGAACCACCAAGCTGTTCAGAGGATAGATAAAGTGAGCTTTTAATGACAATAAGCTATTATGAAATATGTATTTTTTATTTTCATTTTTCTTATTCAATCAATCAATATTTATTAAGTGTTCACTATGTTCCAGGAATTGTGCTATGTGTTAGATAATAAAATTTATTAAAATAAATTAAATTGAATTTATATTTAAATGATTTTTATTATTCCATTGATATCTGTATAAATTATGGAAATAAATCTAAAGATTTGTTTGGATCTGTTGGTGTATAAATACAGATGACATAAAAGCTAGACTTAAGGGGGGCAGAGCCAAGATGGCAGCTGGAAAGCAGTAACTGGCGTGAGCTCCCCACCAAGTCCCTCCAAAAACCTATAAAAAATTGGCTCTGAACCAATTCTAGAACTGCAGAACCCACAAAGTGGCAGAGGGAAGCAGGGCTCCAGCCCAGGACAGCCTGGATGGTCTTGGGGTAAGGTCTGTCCCACACGGAACTCCCAGCTCCCAGCTGAGGGGAGCGGAGCTGAGCCAAGCAGAGCCCAGCCCGCGTGGCGCGGGCCGACCAGACCACGGACCAACAAGACCAGGAGCCCAGCGGAGAGTGCCCTAGCAGGCTGATTTACTGAGCTGTGGCATATACCAGACCTCACAACCCACAAACAGCAAAGACAACAGAGAAGGTTAGTGGGAAAAGCTATGGGACAGGAAGAAGTTTGCAGTTTGGCCACTGCCCCTGGGGCAGCAGAGGCAGGGCAGCTTTAGAACTACAGCTGCAGTTGCTTCTG
>CM053627.1:61122352-61177672 GCA_028646595.1 Phalanger gymnotis
GAGTATTGTGGAAGGGTTATACATAATGACACGCATGTGGCTGATGTTGAATTGCTTGACTTCTTAGGGAGGGTGGATGGGAAGGGAAGAGGGGAGAGAATTTGGAACTCAAGGTTTTAAAAAAAAATAGATGTTCAAAAGTAAAAAAAAGAAAAAAGAAAAAAAAGCTAGACTTAATTTGAGAAGAAAACAAAGAGGTAATAAAATTCTATGTGAATAGATTTAGTTAGAGCCTTCCCATTTATGAAAGTGAAGAAAATAGGAATGATTAGTTACCAAATTGTTCAAAATATATTTAGTCATGTGAAATACTTTTTTGTAGAGATTCTGTTTGCACAAAACTCAGTACAGAAGTTGGACTACACACTGATTCAACCAGTCATCTATCTAGATGTCCTGCATTAGTCACTGCAGAAAGGAGGGAGCTATGAGATTTAGACCCTTATCATGTAGAAAATCAGCAATCCAAGACCTAGGTATTACAAGAGGCTTGGCCTTTCCAGAATGAATTGTAAGGCAAGCCTTTTTTCTTCACATTCTTAGTACTCTTGGAACAAGAAGTCATGTGGCTGCCATATTAGGGAACAGTTTCTACTTCAATATTAGCTTCGACTTGAGTAGAGAGCAGATTCTCATAGAACACTTATGCTTTTTCAGTACCTGTGGCAAAGGCAGTCAGCCAAAATAAAAGAGGAACAGCTCAATTACAAGAGCTAATTGATAGGTCCCTCATCTGTCTTAAAGCATCATAACAAGCAGCGTAAAAGTATGTCAGATTCTTCTTCCTTGTTCCCTACCCCCACACCCAAAAAGGTTGTCACCAGGTCTTGTTTGTCAGCAAGAATAAAGTAGAGTTGAGTGGAGCAAAATAGCTCCAGAGGGTACAGATTCTAAAAAAAGATTGATAATAAAGATTATAAACTCTGTTCTCAAGGAATGTATAATATAATTTTGAAATATGAGAAATATGCAAAAAGCTGTCCTCTACTACCAGACGATGGTACATGCCTGTCTTCACCTCTGTCCCTGAATTACATTAAAGCCTCCCACCTAGTTGACTCCATTGAGACAGGAACTTCAGCTAAAATGACATCTCTCAGACTTGGGCCATAGTAGCAAAATGAGTAGCAAATACACACACACACACACACACACACACACACACACACACACACACACACTCAAAATAGAAATTCCGAAATATTAATGACCTAAAGGGGGGATGCCTTGGGAGTTCAAATTGAGACATCAATCGATAGGTTAGAAGACATGCCAAAGGATAAATTAAATTGGATCATAAATATACAGAAAGCATCAAAGGAGTGAATTGGTCCAACCATTCTGGAAAGCAATTTGGGACTATGTTAAGAAAATGACTAAAATATACATCTTTTTACTAGATGTCTCTTTGCTAGGTATATACTCCAAAGAGTTTGAGAGAGAGAGAGTCAGAGAGAGGCCAATATAAAACAAAGTACACACAATAACACTTCATAGCAGTAATGATTTGGAAACAAAATTGATATCCATGAATTATGGAATGGCTAAATAAATTATATTACATAAATGTGATGCAGTGTCATGGGATATTACTTCATAGTAAGAAATGACAATTAAAACTAGAAAGAAGTATAGGAAGATATATAAACATATCTAAAATATGCAGATAAAAAACAATATACACAATCTCTTCAATAATGTAAATTTAAATAACAGCAATGGCCACAAAAATGACATTGCAAGTTTTGAGACTAAAATGAATAATCATGGCCCTAAATAAAAGACATGAGAAGGAACCTCCCTTTCTTCTTTTCAGAGTTCAAAGAGGATGGGTGAGGAAAACTGCATATAATGTTAATCTGCCCATAATGACATATAATATCACTGAGTTCAACTGAATACTTTAAATGAATTAGAATCAATACATTTATATTAGAATTGAAGTCCTACGTAAATTCAAAAGGGCCTAACTTTTACATAAGGAATTTTCAAATATATGAAAAAATTGACATAATATTAGCAAAAGCTATAAAACTAAAAGAAAATTGAAAAGCAATGAATTAAACAATGGCAGTCATTAAGAAAAGAGAAGTTATGCTACTTGGAGAAATTAGGGAAGGCTTAATGAAGAAAGTGATTTTTAAATGGTTCTTAAAAGATTAAAATAAGTTGTGTGCATGGGGGTTGGGTATATATTGTAGAGTCATTCTAGAAGAAAGAACAGCATGAGAAAATCCTCAAGAAGCAAGAAACTATGGAGTATTTCTAGAGTCCAGTTTGGCTGTACATAGTGCTTGTGCTTGTGTAGGAGAGTAAAAAGAAACAAGATACTGATTTCCAAACCTCCTCCCCAGGGAAACAAGAACATGGAATAACTATTTTAAGGGGGTGTAGAATTGTACTGCACAGTAACAATAGTTGACATTTCTATTTGATTGATGGTTTACAAATCAACTCAAACACATTTCATTTGATGCCCATGAGGGGTGGACACTATGGGTTCTATTGTTATCCTTTAAAAGATAAGGAAGCTGAGATTAAGAATTTGTTACCCATTACTATGTAGGTTTTCTGAGAAGGAAATTGTACCTTGTACCCTCACGACTCGATGGTTCTACTGTCAACTCCTACCTATGGTGGAAATATAGTCTTAGATTCTGCTGTTTCATAGAAAAATCTGTGAGTCAAGTCTCATCACAGATTGTAATCTTGCTACTGTCTCTGCTTAATAAAAATCCCATTGAACACAACTATCAAAGATAAATTCTAAAAGCTTCACAATATATTGTAGTTCTCTAAGGAACAAAGACAGGACTTCACAAAAAGATTTGGTTCTCCAATGAACCTGTCCTAACTCAGCAGTGTATTATTCCATACCTGGAACCTGCCTTCATGCTAGCTTCTCTGAAAAAAAATCATGTTTTACTTATTTTTTCCCCTCTCCAAATGATCCATCCATTGCTTTGTGACCCTGCATGAACTTACACCCTCTTAATGTGGAATTTGCCATCTAGATTAGGCTGACCTTTTGGTACCAAAAAACAGACTATGAAAAGCTGGTTTTCAGCTAGTCTTTGCTTATCTTGCCTCTGGCTCTACCTTTGGGGTTAAGCGAGTTCCAAAGTAAATGTCAACTATAACTGAATAATGCTTAGCTATATCTATGTCTGATTTAAGTTTGGATCAGCTCCAGAGATTCAAGGATTGAAGATATGAATTAAAAAGACAACATTTATTAAATACTTACTATATGTAAAGCACCCAGCCCCTATGCATACAACCTATTTTAATTTTTCAAGACCCATCTACTAGTAAATAGTAAGTGTTGGGATACAAACAGAAAGCTAGATAGCCCCTGCTCTCAAGGAGCTCACATTTCACAAAAAAAAAACAAATAAGTTTAATCTCTTGCCAGTCAGCTAGAATGACCCAGTGTTACCTGGGGCAGAGAGAAAAGCACATAAAAGTGAATCTTCACCAATGTTACTTCCATTGATAAAACCATATCTACTGATGATGTTAACTCTTTGACAGTATATCTTCAAATTTTTGTTTTCAAATAATAAGTTTATGAAAGGGCTCCATCCTTTGCTATATTTCGTATATCAATAAATACATCTAAATCATAGAGACACCAAGATGGCACAGTGGATAGAACATTGGGCCTGGGGTCAGAAAGACCTGAGTTCAAATCAGTCCCTAAACATTTACTAGCGGACCCCAGGCAAGTCACTTAATTGTAATTGCGTCAGTTTCCTCATCTGTAAAATGAGTTGGAGAAAGAAAAGGAAAATCACTCCAGCATCTTTTTGCCAAGAAAACCCCCACTGGACTTTGCAAACAGTCAGACATAAGAGTGAACAACCATAAAAAATTGTCAAACCTATTTAAAATATGCCTACCACTACATACTAGAGAATAGAGGAGCAAAAACTATCATAGCTACAGGATATCCATCACACACACATACACACACAATATACACATAAATGTATGTATGTATATGTAATGTGTATATGTATATATGTCTATACACACAGTGTGTACTTCTATATACATATATGTATGCATATATTCATATATATTCATATAGATATATTCATATAGACACAATATAAATGCACCGTGTATACACACACTTTGTGTTGTGAGTGGGGGGGGTGTAATTAACAGACAATAATTAACCAAAAATCATCATGTACTTGTAGAAGTTTACAGGTAGCATCTCCATAAGGATTTCTCCCCTGGACCACAGTTACAGGAACAGGGCAGGTAGAACTGATTGGCATTTCTGTTGCCAGGGTTCTCAGTATTAGGGAATGTATGTGTGTGTGTGTGTGTGTGTGTGTGTGTGTGTGTGTGTGTGTGTGTGTGTGTGTGTATGTGTAGGGTGGAATACCTGGCCCCTTCTCCATAGCATTTGTTTCTCTGGATGATGGCTATAAGGGACCAGGATAGAAGTAGGCTTGGAACTTAACAGTACTGTTATGCCTTAGCATTATTCTTAACTCCTTGAAAAATAGCCTCATATTTTACTTTATCCACATTATATGGAATAATCCTTTGGCAGATCTCCATAATTCTTAAGATTATGGAGTCTACAAATTGTATTGACTCTTCAGGATATTGGAAGCATTGCAAAGATGGAATAATATAGGATGAAGAGTACTATAATTAGTCTAAGAAAATCTTGTGTTCAGATTCTGACTTTGGCATTTACTACATATGTGATACTGAATACACCCTTTAACCTTTTTTTAAGATCATTTTTTTAGATCTCATATAGCAATAGTGATAACTGTGCTGCCTACCTCAGAGGGCTATTTTTCAGGCTAATTGAGTGCTATACAAATGGCTTATTTCATTGTTATAGCTGGAATTCCCTCGCCTGTTACCTAACAAGAGGTTAAAAAAAAGAAAAAAAAAACATTCTGCTCACTCTTTTATGGTGTCTTTATTCTCTGCATGCCTTCTCCATCTTGGTAAACTAGATCCAGTGAATGCAGTTGCAGTCTCTCACCCATCATATACACTATCCCTATCTCTCACTTTTTAAATCCAGATAAGATTTTTGAGTGAAGAAATCATTAGTGTAACCCATTTGGGTGTCACTGTTTCACTTTTTTTGGTCTCCTGGTACCTAGCAAATCTTCCACAGAAGGCAATAGAGCAGAATTTGTGAGACAGCTCACCAGAAATAAGTCTATCCCAACTATCTCTAGATTAGAGAAAAGACAGTTGTGCTTTCTCAAAGGCAGTCTGGGGCCAAAAACAACAACAACAAAAAGCCAGGTTCCAAGACACATGAGACAGTATCAGTATTTTGGCACCTTTTTCAATTCCTATTTTCTTCTCTCTGACTTTGTCATTTTGTTTCCAGGAGAAAAGAGAGATGGGAAGAACTAAAGTGAACAAGGACCACATGGAGTGGTTCAAACACTATCACCAAGCCCCAGCCAGAGGAGAGATAACAGGAAGCTACTGCAACCAGGAGACACTTTCAAGTGGGGGAGACAGTGTAGTATATATTGATAATAGAACTGGCTCTGAAGTCAGAGGACGTAGTTTTAAACCTCACCTCTGATACTGTCTGACCATGGACAATTCATTTAATCTCTGCGAGCCTCAGTTTCTTCAACTGCAAAATGAAAAAGTTGTTCTAGACAACCTTTGAGGTCTCTTCCATTTCTAAATCTATGATCCCATGGGGAGTAGATGTAACATGGATGAGATTTACCAGTGAAGACTACCTGTGAGAATTTCTGTGGCTGGTCTATCATAGATGCAGGGAAATCTCCTGCTTTTCCTCTCTCTTTTTTAAACCCATAAAGCTAAATTGAAGTAGATGAATCACAACCCCATCTACCTGTAATAAACTGTATGATCATGGATAAGACATTTACAGCCTGCACAAGAAGAACTAGGAGGAGGAAAGGTATGACAAAGCCTGTTTATACATTTATTTTGTGTCTGTTATCCATGTGGTCAAAATCTCTGTGATCACACCACCCTTTAGTGTCCAGATGTTTAATGAATTGGGATGTGAATCAACAGATGGAAATAGTTCATGCAATGAGGACTCAGGGCTAGATAGTGACCACAGATTTCATCTTTTAACATTTTGAGCAATATTTCATTTCCTCTCTTAGATTAAATTGAGACCTGACTAGTGACAGGTTAATCAAAGTGACTTCAGCACAGTCACTCTCCCATGGGCTTGAGCAGTATGGGCAAAAGCAATGTGTGCATTTGTTGTATGAGTTTTCACTTGGGGACAGCAGGTACTACCTTCTTAAGAAGGCACTATTGCTCAGGTAGGGGACAGAGAGTAACAGACAAGGCCTGAACAGGTGGAGCAAGTATAGCATGTCTCCTAGTAGGCACACCGAACAAATGAAACTCCTTCATTGCATAATTAACATCATAATACAGTTTTCTTGCTGAAGGCTTCAGAAAAATGCCACACAATCAAATAGCACATAGCACCTTCACCCCACGGGAAAGAATGTCGTCATTTAAGGCAGCTGTTTCTTAATGCTTTCTCTCTCTCTCTCTCTCTCTCTCTCTCTCTCTCTCTCTCTCTCTCTCTCTCCCTCTCTCCCTCTTTCTCCCTCTTTCTCCCTCTCTCATTGCTCTTTTACCCTTTCCAACTTTTGTGGGATTAGAGAGTTAGAATATTTCTTTAAGTATGTTGAGGAATATTTCTTTAATTCCTACTAATCTCTGCTGCCCTAATTTCTTCAAGGCTCAGCACATGTTTCAACTTCTCTATGAAGCTTTCACTAATTCTCTGTATCACCAACATTTAATATAGTGCCTGGCACTTAATAGGCACAAACTACATGATCATTGATTGGTTGATTCTTAATGCTATCTTTCTATTAAGTTTAAAATTTGGCTTTATGTCCACATAAAGTGGCTCCTCAAAGACGCTTTCTCTTTCCTTTATTTATAAATATTTTAAGCATTTTTTCCTAAAAAGAATAGATTTTTAATAGTCGTATTTTTATATTTTGAGTCAGGATGACAAAGTGGATAGAAGGATGATCCTGAAGTCAGAATGGCCTAAATTAAAGTCCTACATCTGATATATACTGGCTGACTAGTTATGGACACCTCACTTAACATCTCTGTACCCCCAAGTAACTCTCTAACATTATAAATAACAGGCTGGTCTTCTCTGGTGGAAGGAATTTCTACACTGGGAGTTCACTGCAAGAAGAAAGCACAGGTCTGGTTTAAAAACAAAATCTTACATTGCTATATCAAAAGCATTTATATATATGGTTTAATCTTGAGCCAAGTAAGACAATATTTCTCTACAAAAAAAAAAGCATATGGGTACAAGTAATGTTTTGGAAGAAATGTTACAGGTTATGTGACAAAGGTTTTAAAAATTCTAATGCTTCATTCTATCTTCATTTGACATTTCTCCTTGTCATGTACTTGACATTCCAGATTCCAGCTACCCTGTTCTCTGAATTTCATTTACTCTGTCTGTTGTTTTTTTTTTTTTTTTAACAAACTGGCCACATTGCTTGTAATATATTTCCTCCTAATCTCTGCCTCTCCAAATCCTTATTTTTCTTCAAGGCTAAGTGGATGTTATAAGTTCTCTGTGAAGCTTTTTCTTAATTCCTTGTATCTTGAATACTTAATATAGTGTCTGGCACTTAGTAGGTACTTACTACATGGGTTACTGATGGACTGATTCTTAATGTCCTGTTTCTTCTTTAAGTGTATCAGTGTATGTTCATGTGTATGTTCCAGTAGAATGCAAGCTACTCGAGGGCAAGGATAGTTGCATTTTGTTGTCATTAAATCACTATGTTAAGTCTCAGAATAAAAATATAATGATACTTTGCTCAGAGTAAGAATTTTATTTATGTTTGTGGAATCAAATCAAAGCTAGCATCAGGAGCAAAGAAACAGCCTTTTCTTTTTCAAATCCTCTCTAAAACCTTAGCCAGTAGAGTTTTATTCATGCTACTGTGTAGCATTAATCTGATCAAAGATCTTCCTCACCCCTTCAATTAGGACTCTGGTGGGCCTAGGTAGGAAGGACTGATTATATCTTGGTTTGTAATAGGCCCCAAGCCCTTACTTAGTAGGTGCTAAATGAATATGGGTGCGAAGCCCTCAGGGCCTGAAGGGGAGTTGCTAAGACCAGTGCCAATGGTATATGAGCTGAGTTCTTGTCAATCAGATGATGGCTAGGATTGTATAAAAGGAGAGCCCAGGACTGGGAACAGCAGAACTAGGAGCAACAGAGCTGAGAGCAGCAGGGAGGATTCAGAAGAAGAGAGCCAGCAGCATCAAGAGAGTGCACAGCTAAGAGTGCTGAACAAGAGAGAGTTCGAGGAACTGGGAGTCAGCAGAGCTGCAGGAGAGAGTGCTGAGCTCAGAGAGTTAGGATTCATGAGTGAGCTTTTTATAGGGGGAGGGGGAGCAGCATTGAGGGAAAGCTACAGTATGGCTTGGTTCCTTCCTATAACATTTTGTTATAATTTCCTGGTTACTACAGTGAGGTGGGCTTATTGGTTTTGGAATATTATTGCCACAATATCAAATTGGGGGCATTGGTCCTTGAATCTGATCCTCTGGAGTCTAAATAAATGTTATACTTCCTCTGACTTCTACCTAGAGTATTCCTTATTCTTCACAATTCTGAACCATTCAGGCATGCCCATTGTCCTCTCTGAGGTCATGAATTTTGCCTTATATATACATATGGGATTGCTCCATTATCACTGGGGCAAAACACTTCTCCTTGTGTGAAAGCCATTTTATATTCTGTGGGGTAAAAACATTATCCTCTGTGTTCACAGAACATGTAAAGGTACAATTCAGTCATACCCCAAAATTCTATAATGAATGTGGTCAGTTTTCCTTGTCACTCCTCCTCCTTCTCCTCCTCTTCCTCCTCCTCCTCCTCCTCCTCTTCCTCCTCCTCCTCCTCCTCTTTCTTCTTCTTCCCCTTTCAAATTATCTGTACAATTTTGGAAATAGCCACTGTGCAGCATGAAACAACCCAACAGTGGAATGGATACTGAGAAAGGAGAGAACATGGGTCCAAATCCCTGCTACTCATTGTGTGCCTGACTTTCTTTAAATTGCTTCACTTCACTTTCGTCACCTGGAAAAAAAGGCGTTGGACTAGATTCTCAATATAAATCTATGATCCTATGATCTCTTTGACAGACTCTGGAAGCGATGGGCTATAAAAGATGAAGAGAAAAAATGCATATTCGAAAGAAAAATCAAAGAAATGAAAATATGAAGAATGGCTTATATATAGGCAAATAGATGGAAAACTATTTAATGAATACCTATTGTTCATTTACTCACTCATTAAATAGCCATTTATTAAGTACCTAATATGCACAATTGCAGTGACAGGCACTGGAGATCAATTCTGGAGGTTTTAATCTAGAAGGGAAAGCATGCTACACACTCCCACATATAATAATTCTAAAATAGTAAGTCAATAATAACTCACTAAATACTACCTATTTTAGGTCAGGAACCATGCTAAGTCCTGGGGATACAAAGAAAGGAGGGAAAAACCCTACTCTTGTGGAACTTATATTCTAATAGGAGATATAATGTGAAAAAAAATAAATTAGGTACATACAAGAAATATACAAAGTAGATGGAAGGGAATTTCACAGAAGGATCTAGCAGCAAGGGAAACTTGAAAAGGCCTCTTTACAAAGGTAGGATTTGAGCTCAGTGTTGAAATATAAGAGTGTTGGAATATAGGAGCTTCAACTGAGAAAGAGCATTCCAAGGGCGTGATGATATGAGAAGGAATGCCATTTGCAAGGAACAGCAAGCAGGCCTGTGTAGCTAAGCAATAGAATTTCTGGAGGGGAAAAAAGTATAAGAAAACTGCAAAGGTAGGAAGGTACCAGATTATGAAGAGCTTTAAAAGCCAAACAGAGGTGCTTATATTGGGTCCCATACAATAGTGCAGTGGATAGAGCACTGGGCTTGGAACTAGCAAGGCTCGTGTTCTCGAGTTCAAATTTAGCCTCAGATATTAACTAGCTGTGTGACCCTGGGCAAGTCACTCAACCCCGTTTTCCTTAATTTCTCGTCTTTAATATGAGCTAGAGAAGGAAATGGCAAACCACTGCAGGGTCTTTGCCAAGAAAACCCCAAAGGGGTTATGAAGAGTCAGATATGGCTGAAATGGCTCAACAACAACAACCACCTTAATATACAGACACTAAAAGTCACTGAGATGTGAGGGAGTAGGGGTGGAGTAATATGATCAGACAGATTTTAGCAAAAGCATATTAGCAGCTGAATGGAGGACAGAATGGAATGGGGAAACCAGTTTAAAGGTTATCATAACAGTCTAGGTGATAATAAGGCAAGGTGATAAGAACCTGAAGAGGATATTGGTTTGTGAATGGAGAGGAAGGGATATAATTGAGCAATGATGTGAAGGCCGAAACAACGAAGTCTGGCAAAATATTGGATATACGGGGTGAATGAAAATGAGGAGCCAGAGAGGACACCACGGCTGCAGGTCTAGGCGTGTGAATATATCTCTATTTTTTCTTATCTATATTCATGCATCACCAATTTTCTTTTGAACATATAGAAATGAAGGTCCTATAGGAGTGTCAAACTTAACAGGTCCAAAATATTTTCCCTCAAACCTCTTTTGAATTTCTTTATTACTAGTGAGTGTTTTATCTATCCATTGATCAATCAATCTATTGATCTATCTCTCTATCTATCTAGATATCTCTCTAATATCATCTATGAGGAAGATCTGAGATTCATCTACACAGAGATGATAATTAAACCTTTGAGAGCTTGTGAGATCACCAAATAAAGTAGTATAGACCAAAGCGAAAAGCAAACCCAGGACGAAGCCTTGGGGGATACCCGTAGTTAGGAGGTATAACATAGATGAAGAAGCTATAAAGGGAACTGAGTAGTGCTCAGACAAATAGAAAGAGAACTAGGAAAGAACAGTGTCATAAAAAAAAACTGGTTAGGAGAGAGAAACTGGGGAGAGATGGCCAATAGAATTAAATGATTCAGAGAGGTCAAGAAGAATTATAGTAAATAGCAGGCCTTTCATTTTCATTGGTAACTTTTGAGAAGGCAGTTTTGACTACAGAACTACCCTGCAGAATAGAATGTGTCAATCAGCAAATATTTAACCTACTTGGTGCCAGGCAACATGATAAGTGTAATAACCCTAAGAAGGTAAAGTAGGAAGAGATTTAAATGCCAAATGAAGGAGCCTGTAGTTTATCCTGGGAACAATAAAGACAGTGGAGCTTTGTGACCATGGGAGGGACAAACTCATAGAAAAAAGAAAAAGTATGATTTCAGATTCAAGCAATGCAAATTTATGGCTGGCAGTAGCAAGGTGCACAGTATGAGGTGCTAGGTACTATGGGGGATATAAAACCAGATGACAGACCTTGTCTTTCAGACTTTACTTTTCACAGGTAATCATAATTAAATAAAATAGAATACTATATAGTCATGTGCCAAATCATGCATCAGAGGCTGCAGGGAAAGGTAACAAATATTGATTAGTATATTCCAGGAATTTTTCATGGAAGACACACTGGAATTGGATCTTAGAAAATGGGATATATTTGGATAATTAAAGAAGAGAGTGAAATGTCAGTGCCAAGTAGGATAAAGTGACTTTATTAAAGTTAAATATCCATTTGAGGAGTAGCCGAACATGGACAAAAAATAGCAGTAGTACCTTAGATAATATTACTTATTCTTTAAATCTAATATCTATTGTCAACCAATAATCTTAAATAGGGATTAGGGAACAAAAGAGGTTAAGTTCCAGCAGTGTTAAAAAAATGTAAATCCACAAATTTGAGACACGGCCAATTATAAATCTTTCTGATTCTGATTCTGATAAGAGCTTCAACTGGGAAAGAGCATTCCAAAGCAGACAGCCTATGCCAAGGCACGGTGATATGAGAAGGAACGCCATTTGCAAGGAATAGCAAAACAGACCTGTATACCTAAGTAGTAGAATTTATGGAGGGGAAGAAAGTATAAGTCTAAGAAGACTGCAAAGGTAGGATTCTGATAACTAAAATTCTCTAGGCCTTCCAGAGCCAAATTGGTTATAATATCCTGTGTACTATTGAATGATGTAAGTTATACTATGTTGCCTCATTGTATATAAGATCACTTTGCAAGCATATTTTTCAAAGTTATATTTAATGTTGGAAGGGGAATTAAAATGTTTCTCAAACCAAGGTCACCATTGAAAAAAAAAGGAATCTTTTGGAGATAAGAAAATAAAGCCATTGAGGGCTAAGCATGGATTATATATGTGAAAAATGGATCTTTATTTCACTGGGGAGGTTATAAATGGGAAGAATGGAAAAAGAGACTGTCAAGAAGGACCAGAAAAAAACAGCGAAGATTGTGGGACAGAAATAACAGTAATATAAAGACAAATTGTAAGAAGGTTAAGTTGAAGAGTAAAAGCTTCCAGATATTCATATATTGGCGGCATGTTATAGGAGATTGAAGCTTCCAGTAGAGGTATGGTAAGACATGGAATTTAGTGCTAGAAGGCCATCTAATTCCTCATTTTACAGATGAGGACACTGAGACCAAAGAGGTTAGTTAACTCATTCAGGATCATACAGCTTGATAGTATCTGAAGTGGGATTGGAACCTTGGTCTTCCTGCTCCTAAATTCATTGCTCTATCTATTATACCATGATGTCTCAGGTCCCTTCTTAATCTGAGACTTTATGACTAGCCATTTTTTTATAATGTAGAAAATTGATTGTTTTTGCTATAAAGTTCCTTTTAAAGTCACGAATATACATTTTACTAACATGACACCAAAAGTCTGGTTGAGGATGAATGAACTATTCACAAGGTATACTCAATAAATTTCAGGCATCAAGAAGATGAGAAAGCAGACAGTAATATTGTGCTCTTTGCTCTAAAAGCTGGATTATTTCAAATATCCAAGTTTGAGACAAAAACGGAAGTTCAAATGAGTCATTTAAATATGTCTTCCTCTCACCTTCCTTTCCCCACCCCAAAATAGTGCTATTCAATAAAGCAAAATGAGTAAATAGTCACAATAAAAATCAACTTCTTTCTACTTGAAATCCCAAATCCCATGGCTGAGACATAAACAAGAAATCATTGCATGACCAGTTAAAAGCCACCAATCATGATGGAGAAAAATTGTACAATAAAAACTTCTAGGAAACAATATTTAAAATATGTCTGCATGAACACACTTCATTGAATTTTGATTTGGCAAATGGCACCATCCTATGAAATCGAAGTGCTTCACTGCAGAATATAGAATTTTTAAACCATGAAAAACCACTCAAGGCAACTAGCCTTAAATCACCAATCCTGTACACTAAAATTTCATGCAACCTTTGCCCAACATAGTCTAACAACTAATTACTGATCTGAAATATAAGAAAATACTAAATTTTAGCATTAAAAATCTTTCCATCTAACAAGCAAGGAAATGTTTTCTCCAGAACACCAAATCTAATCAATTAAATTTCAGTTGCACATATAACATATGACACGTTTAAACTTATAGTGAATTGGCTGATTGGTACCAATCAGTCACAAGTCAAATTGGACTCCAATAGTATTATCTTCCCATTTCCAATATAGTCCACATCTGACTTTGATTTTAAGTTTTTAAGATTTCAAGTGGGGTGTGCGTGTGTGTGTGTGTGTGTGTGTGTGTGTGTAGATATATATTACGGAGACTTTGCAGTCTATATATGAGAACTTTCCATCTTGAAGATAGGAACACAAAATTATTCGAAGCAATTCAGAGGCACTGGTAGTAGCTGTGACTGGAGTTAAACATAATAAACAAAATATTCAGGCACATAGGACCCAGCCAGCATTCCCTGTCTTTCAAATTAGCTAAAATCACTACTTTCCAAAGATTTTACAGTAAAAATGTTTTTTAAGACCCTCAAATACAAAATTTGATGTAACATGACAATGTGAGATATTGGTGCAACTGATGGTACAGTGGATAGAGTACTGGGTCTAGAATCAGGAATATGTGAGTTCAGATCTGGCCTTGGAAGTTTATTAGCTATGTGACCTAGGGCAAGTCACTTAATATTGATTTGCCTCATTTCCTCATCTTTAAAATGGAGAAGATAATAGCACTAACATCCCAAGGTTGTTGTGAGAAATAAATGAGTTAATATTTGTAAATGCTCAGCACAATGCCTGGCCCATAGTGCTATATAAATGTTTCTTATTATCATTATTACTGCTGTTGTCGTTATTATCCCTGTTTCAAAATGTCTTATCCTTGGTTGTAGGAATGCAGCATACTCCAATGGGGGGAAATCATCTAATTGGGAGTCTGGATATTTGAATGGCCAATAACAGAGTGGTTTGGAGATATGCCCATTAACTGAGAGCAGTTTCATCAGAGAGATAGCTAACTGATTCATAAGGTTTTTAAAGTTTTTTAATCAACAACTTAATTAAATTTTAATAAGTATGTATTATGCACCTACTCTGTATAAGACAAAATAATGGGTGCTAGAAGTATAGAAACAGAAATCAGAAAAAAATATGTTTCAAAGTAGCCATTTCCTTTGAAGAACTTACATTATAAAAGGGAGCTTACAACATCATAGATATAGAGGGACCTTAAGAGTTCATCTAGTCAGACAAGCAAAAAGATAAATAATGAGTACAAAAAAGAAAATGGGCAGGACCAAGTTAGGCTACCTGGAGGAGGTGAAATATGAGTTGAACCCTGAAAGAAACTGGGGAGTCTAAAACAGATTGTGTCACTGGTTTCAGTCATCTCCCCAGATACTACAATCAAATTTTCATTTGCAACAGTTGTTTCGCAGGCAGAAATGATTAAATGACTCAATGGTGCCACGGTATTTATCATTTTGTGGGCTAAATTGCCGTCTGTGTACAGGAATGATGCAAAGAAGTCTCACTTTTCTGCACATTGGAACATTGATAGGTTAGAAGATTTTTATATGTGCTTAGGACAGCCTATCATTCAGAGCTTTCCCCCATTCACTTACATCCAGACAATGCCTATTTGTCTCTTCCCTGAGTCAGCTTTGCACTGAAACTAAAACTAGACGATGAACAGGGGGAATGTGGCTCGGGAGTCCTGTCCCATAAATTAATTAATCGACTTCCAATAAGTTGCTTGATTCTCTTTGCGCTAAATAATGACATTCTCCAAACAGCAGAGGGTCTCATGCTGTAGCGTTTAGCACTGCTGTAAGTTGCATTTTATCTATACTTTCATTGCTTAAAGCTGACATTTCCCTAATAGTAAAATGGTTTGTCTTGCATTTTATGTCATTGAAAATTATGCACAACTCAACAACAGCCAATCCCAGTTGAGTCATATCAGTGTAAATAAAAATGCAAAAAAAGTGAAGTCAATAATATTACCAAAAAATAGGTGTTTAGGGTATAATATGGGCATTCAGACTGCACAGATGTTCAGCAGAAATGAGATCTGCACCTCAACTGAGTAAGAGTATTACCTGTTTTATTACTCTGACTTGATACAGCAGGCAAGGGTAGAACGTCTGTGACCTTGACTGCACTGGAGGACGTGCTGCTTTGAAAATCCCTGTTCAGAAGCAAGCATGTTGATGCAATGAGCAGCCACAGAGCTGGAAAACATGGCTAGAGCCAATGTTTAAATTTCTGTTAATGATATATAATGCTTGTTACATATGATAATATAATGAGGTATAATGCTCATGTAGCTTACCTTCTTGATGGAGGAGGGAAGGCGAGGGAGAGAGAATTTAAATTGAAATTTAAAAAATAATATATGTAAAAATGAATAAATAAATAAATTGACATGAATGCTTGAGTTGATACAAAGAAGAAGCAAAACACAGCTCATTTCCTCGGAGGACTAGGGGTTCAGAATATGAATTGATTACCTAGAATTTATGCCTTTTGTCCTCACAGCAATTACAAAATAACTTTTCATACTCTCATTGTTGCACAATTTTTTATATTCTGAAAGGGGCAAAGAAACATTGATTTGCAGTTTGCAACTCTGGTCATTTTTCCTCTTCAAATACTGTATTCTCTGTATGGATATAGAATAATACTTAGGAAACTATATAGCATATACATATATGTACCATATAATAGATAATATAGAATAATACTCACCCCATTCTTCTTATGTTGTGAATTAACGTCTAGAAGCTGTAAGAAGAGGGATTTCTAATACCAATAGTTATCAGGTGGAGAATTGTTAGAACTTGTGAAATCGTTTCAGAGATGATTTAGCTCTCTACTTCGGCACAATTTCTGTCATTACCCACAAACCAAAACTCATTCCCAATAACCTCTGCTGCCTTTACCCTTTATGCTCATTTGACCTCAACCAAATGGCCAAAAGGGGGGATATAGCATGGATTCTGCCCCCAAGGGAGCATAAAGTCTAGGTAAGGGAACGTGATATACACATGAAAAGATGATAAAAAAAGAATGTGGATTAGTGTATACAAGCTGACAAATAAGTGCCATGTAGAAGAAGTTAAATGGATGAAGGGAAGAGAGTGGTCTAAAGAATTTGAAGACATCTATAGTGTGAATGAAGAATAATACAGAGAAAGGATTAATGAAAAGAATAAACAAAGGCTAAAGCATTTTGTGCTGGGGGGAGGGAGAAGAAAAACAATGAGGACAGGCAGCAGGAGCAAAGAGTTTAAAGTAAGAATGTATATTAACTGATCTTACACTACATTTTTTTTAATAATCATGCTGCATAGGATGGGGGAGAAAATAGTGACGGTCTACTCTTTCTTGAAAAGGTTATTCACATGCCACATCTGGAGATATTTTCAGTTCTGGACATTTACCCTCAAGATTTAGCAAGGGTATTGACAAACTCTACTGCTTTCTGAGGAAGGTGATCAGGGAGATAATAGACCATGGCATACAAAGATCAGTCTAAGGATTTGGGTAAATGTAACTCAGAGAAGAAATGACTTCAAGAGGACATGACAGCTGTCTCCAAGTATTTAAAATGGTCTCATGTGGGAGAGATATGAGATGTGCTCTGTTAAGCCAAAAGGACAGAAATGTGATCAATGACTAGCAGTTTTGAGAAGACAGATGTCAATTCCAAATAGAAAACACTTCATAATAATTTGAGCTGAGCAAGAATATAATAGGTTGCTTTAGGAAATACTGGGTGTCCCCTCCCTGGAGTTCTGCAAGAAGTGGCCGGTCACTTGTCAGTGATACTGTGGAGAGGATTTTATGTTAACTCAGTTCAGCTACAGGCTAGATTAGAAGACCTCTGTGGTTTATGCCAAATCTGAAATTCTGTCATTTTGTTTGCTTAGGGGATGAAAAGACAATTTTGACTAAAGTGACAGCTTCAGGTAGAAACTTGGTGGACATATGGTTAGAGACTGTAGTAGGAAGGCCGAATTTATAATCTCAAATATAATCATGTATATGTTTGAATGGTTCGAAATTGCAAGGTATGAGAGATTCTCTAAGTAGAACACAACAAAACATCTATTTAGGCCCCACCGCAGCAGGTCCGCAAACCAGCCTCCCCATTTTGACATCCTGACAAAAAGACTCCAGGCCCAGTAAGCCCGCCTCACAAGGGTAACCAGGAGGCCACAGAAAAACAAGATAGTATTTAGCCAAATCATATTTACTGGCCTCAAGTCCTTGCTCGCACTCCTGGATCTACACACGGATAATATCCCATAAGTAACATGTATGCTTCTAAGTGGCCAGGATGATTCCACTTTTACCATAACATCTCATTGCATATCACAAATTGAATTAAATTTTCTCCATGATCACTTATAATTAGCTTATAGCTAGAGCCCCCAGTTCTAGCTTCCTTAAGTCCTAGTTTGAGAATTTTCCATTCATGCCATATGTCTTCATTCTATCCAAATGGTATAAGAGGCTTGGGTCTAATTTCATGAGGACTGTCCCTTTTGTGGGAGAGACAAAATAATAGCTAAAGAAGAGTCATACTACCACTTTTGTGAGAACATTTCTCTAATTTTTCACTTTGCTTCTACGTATCCACCTCAGATCAATTCAGGATTCAGATATGTCACACAGAATTTCATGACCGCTCCAATAAGCAACTTGTTAACACAAGAATAGTTTAACTGGATTCTTAGGTGCTTACAGTCTCAGCCATCCTTAGCAATATCATAAATCATGATTATAACTCTCATCATGTCATCTTCCAGCTTTTGGTGGCATAACCATGTGGCAAAATAACCCTGCCCTCTTCCATTTGGTTTTGCTCAGAACATTATATCTCAGGAAAATTTTTTTCAAATAAGTTATAAGCATAGATATGCATAGGGAGGGAGGTAGATTTGCTGGCATCCTAGGGGAGCATAACCATTAGCCTGTCTCTGAGGAATTAGATTACTTCTTTAAAAACTGGCTTTGTTTTAACATCACAAAACATTTTCTAATAGATCCTTCTTCACTCTAACCAAAGGAGCCAATCCATATAAAAAGGATTACAAAAGAAGAAAAATAAAGTTCAACATAAGTAACCAACTCATCAATAAGGTACACATTTTAAGTAGTGTTCCACACCAGTTGTCCTCCATTTACTCAAAGAGGAGTTCTTTTTTGTATCTTTTTGGGAGAGCCAAACTTGGCTGTTCTAATTTCACTACATTCATTTACATTCACTACATTCACATATATCCACTACATTTTGTTTGTTTTACTGTCGTTGTTCTCACCATTGACATTATTATAGACATTGTTTATGTTGTTTTCTGGTTCTGCTTACCTCCTTTGCATCTGTTCATACAATTATTCTCAGGCTTCTCTGCATCCATTATTTTCATTTTTTCTTATAATAATTCATTATATCTGTGTGCTACAACTTAGTTAGTCATTCTCTAGCTATGGAAATAGACAGTTTCCTGTTCTTTGTTACTAAAAATACTGCTTCCATGAATATTTTAGGGGGTAAGGATTTCTTGTTATTATTGACTTCCTTGGGGTATTTACATAACCGCATGATCACTGGGTCAAAAGGAAGAGATGTGTTAGTCTCTTTATTAGTATTATCACATTTTACTTTCTAGATTGGTTTAACCAATTTGCAGGTCTACTAAGATTGTATTAGCATGCCTGTCTTTCCATGACCATTTAAACAGAGAAACATGGAAGACATAAAAACCTACTTAGAGTAAACTAAGCGGAAGCATAAAAACAATATGCATATACAATGACTATAGTGGAAATGGAACACAATAACACAAATAACAACGCAATAAAAACTGAATGATGTAAAATTATAATGTCCAAACTTGCTCCCAAAGATGAAACATGAGAGTATACCTACCTCATTTATTTGCATGGAGTTGGTATTGGGGACACTGGTATGAAATTCTATATAAATGATGCATTAATAATGTTATGCTTGGCTGATGTCTAAGTTATTTTTCCTGCCTTTTTGTTCTTTTTATTCTTTGTTGTGAAGTATACCTTTCTTGTAATTATATGTATATAGTAGAAAGTGTAGGTAACATAAATCCTAATGATAAGAACCACATGTATGATTTCATTGGTACAGGGAATTTCAGGATGAGAAAAATTCCTCTACCATTATGGATCCATGCCTTTCCTTCAATGTATAATGCTAGGGAGTTGCCTAAGTGACTTCTCCAGGGTTACACAGAAAGTATGTGTCAGTCAGGTCTGGGACATAGGTCTTCTTGGTTCTGGAGATAACTCAATAACCACTATACCACTTTTGCTCAAGACATCAAAAAAAATCCATTTTTATTAAAGAAGGCAGAGGGCATGACAATACTATCAGTTCTTGAGAACTGAGGAGCAGGTGTAGGTTCTTTAAAGAAGAAAGCAGACTAGTTTAGGAATTTGTAATTTGTGTTTTCTAGATAAGAAATCATTGAGTGAGGCATAGTGATCAGAGGGCTTGTGAATAGCCTTATCGATAGATCAAGTCAGTATCAATCTCTTTCAGTCTTCATTTCTGATAGTCTCTGTTTCTGTGTCTTCTCTTCTATGTCTTCCCTTCCTTTCTCTTTTTCTCTTTCTCACTCTCTTCCCTTTTCCCCTCATTTTTCTTCCTACTTTTTCTTTTTTTAATTTTAGAATAAGAAAGTTTACATGACCGAGTGGACCTGTTGGAGGTAAAATGTTCCCATCCTAATTCTAGGAATTCATATATCTTGTATACTCAGAGTAACCATTAGAAAATACATGTCCCCTCCCCCCAAAAAATAGAGAGGCCACCACCACAACTACTACATCAGATGATTCTCTTAGCTGTAAAAACAATCTAAACTGTATTGAATTATAGGCTCTTTCTCTAACTCTTTCACCTGAATCTTCTTTTTTCTTGTGTCTTCTTTGAAGGGCATTACAGATGCACTGCTGTTCGAAATTTACTGAGCCTGAGAGATTTGAGGCCAGATACCCCAAATTCTAGCAACACTTAAATTACTTAAACATCTTTCATATCCTTTCTGTAGGTATGTGTTTCTGTGCATATATGTGTTGGTTTTTGTAATATATATATATATATATATATATATATATATATATATATATATATATATATGTATTATATCATATAGTTAGATTTCTCCCCAAAAGGAAGTTATCTTCCAAGTACTCTGATAAAGTGAAAACTTATTCATATTCTCCCAAAAGTCAAGTATATTTGATCAACATAAACATCTTTGTATTAAAGAGAGAAATATAATTGTGTGTGTGAGAGAGAGAAAGAGACAGAGAAACAGAGAGAGAGAGAGAAAGAGAGAGAGAGACAGAGAAAGAGACGGAGAGACAGACAGAGAGACCTGTTGGGCCTGATCAGCTGATATGTACAATATCAAAATAATCTTGTGTTTTCAAGAATTTCTACTTGAGAATCTGAGCCACCAGATTCCAGAGCTCATAGCCCACTGGCTATGATCATAGCCCCAAATGTGACCATTCCTACTATGTCCCCAAATAAACCGTGGGAGCTGGTCATTGTAAGAGAAGGCAGTTAGCATGCTCTAGAGCTATTTGTGCCCTTTAAGAAGGTGAGCTAATATGAAACACCTAAATGAAAAAATCGATGGACCAATCCTTCTGCTCCCTATATATTGTGCAGTATGAATGCTAAAAAGGAAAAAAAAGGAAATAGAATTAATTTCTTAATATGAAAGTTGAATTTTATATAGATATAACTATTAGAGCTTATAGATATAAAGACATAAAGATTGGGGTAAAATTCTTATTAAATCAGCTGTTATCTTAGCATCTTTTCCCCATCTGCTATTACCATTATCTTGATTCTATCTTTGTCTCACTGTTGTCTAGCATCCATCCCTTAGTTCTGGTACCATTTGTCAGAAATGACCTCACTAGTAATTGAGGAAAACCTCATGGTTTTGTCCTCTCTCTGTGTAAAATGAGTATTAAAAAAAAGTCATAGCAATCACCAACCCTTGCATGATTTAAAATGCAGAGAAAACAGCTCAAGGAGATTGGAAGATCCTTCTCTGAGTGTGCTGTCAGGAGGGGTGGCAGGCAGGTCCTTTGAAGCTAATGTACTCAAATTTCCTGGGGCTGGTGCAGCCTTAGGCAGGAGCACCATCTGAATGAGACATATTTCTTTCTAATCCTGCCGAAGACAGATAAGTGTGCCAATTGAAACTGTAAAAGCCTGACAGCCAATGGCACCAGCTTTGTAATAGTAAAAGACTGATTCTGAAATATCAGAAATGGAACAGCATCTTCTGACAGTAAGAAACTAACATGTTTGACAAGAAATTGGAGACACGATCATTTCTAGTCAAACACGATGTCTGTTCATTCAGAGGATCAAATTTACTTTCATCGCAGAAGTTCAGGTTTCATTTCATCACTGACATTTTCTCTCATTTTTTTTTCTTATCAAGTTTAAAAAAACTTGTAGTGACACATCTTTCTGATGTATCTTACTAGGACAACAACCTCAGTGGTACTTTCTTTTAAATAGGGTCTATGGTAAACTGCAGAATTACTATTTTTTTCTCTTTGTGTTCAGACACATGTCAGAAAATAGCACGATCACCTTCATTTATGTAATCTGTATTTTTTTCTTCATCTAATTTATGCATTTTGTAAAGTGTTGAGCTCTTTCCACCATCCATCAATATCTGGGTTCTTTTCAGATACTTTTCCACCCACCCACCCCAGCTTTATAATTTCTCTGTTGTTACCTATTACCCTGTTACAACTTTTTAACTAGATGAGAACTTTTAATTTCATCTATTACAGGATATCACAAAAGAAACATCAACAATTTTAAAACATAGCACAATCAAAATTAGACAAAACATACCAAATGAATAATGTATAATATCCTATACATTTGTCTTTATTGTCTTGATACAACCAGGGGTGAATACAAGGCAGAGGCCTTTGACAATTTTGTTTTACTTTCTTCCAATGTTTGTTCCCTCAATAACAATATACAAGAAATATGTTTTATTATTATCAAGCAGAGTTTGGAGTTTACTATTAATAAAGTTTCTAAATTCTCATGTTCAACACACTTATAGAGTGCCCCAGTCAATAATAAGAATATCCATACTCAAATGTTTCTTACATTGGGAAAGTCACAAGTCTGGATCAAAAGAAATAAATACATGCTCATTAGGATCTTAATTATATACTAATAAGTGGTATTTTTGGCTTAAAAACATAACAGACATATTTAAAAATCAGAACAAGGGGTTAACTATACCTTTACGTTCTTCTGTCACTTTACAGGCAATTAATTAAATCCTGAAAAAATAATTTAGAGTTAAAAATTAAAAGTACAAGTCATTCCCCAATTGAGAAATGGTCAAAGGATATGAACAGGCATTTTTCAGAGAAAGAAATTAAATTAAAGATATCTATAGGCATATGAAAAAATGCTCTAAATCACTACTAATTAGAGAAATGCTTAGGTACTCTTAGGTACATCTCTCCTGTCAGATTGGCTAAAATGACAAAACAGGAAAATGATAAATGCTGGAGAGAGTGTGGGAAAATTGGAACACTGTTACATTGCTGGTGGAGTTGTGAACTGATCCAGCCATTCTGGAGAGCAATTTGGAACTATGCCCAAAGGGTAAGCAAACTGTTCATAACCTTTGACCCAGCAACACCACTTCTAGGGCTGTATCCCAAAGAGATCACACAGGTGGGAAAAGGACCCATATGTATATTTATAGTGGCTCTTTTTGAGGTGTCAAAGAATTGGAAATCAGGGGGATGCCCATCAATTGTGGAATGGCTGATCGAGTTGTATTTGAATGTAATGAAATACTATCGTGCTATAAAAATGGGGAAGATACGGACTTCATAATAACCTGGAAAAACCTACACAATATAATGTTGAGTGAATGGAGCAGAACTAGGAGAAAATTATGAACAACCACAGTTATAAAGATTCTGTGATGACTAACCTTAATAGACTTCGCTCTTCTCAGCAATACAAGGTTCAAAGACAACTCCAAAGGACTCATGATGGAGAGAGCTGTCGACATCCAGAGAAAGAACTATGGAGTCTGAATGCAGATTGAGGAAAACTGTTTGCTATCTTTTTTGTCCTTTCTCTTTTGTTTATTTTTTGTTTGTTTGTTTTGTTTCTTCTTTCTCATGATTCATTCCATTGGTCATTCACCATTCATTACAACTTCATTACAACTTGACTATTGTGTAAATAAGTTTAATGGGAAGTTATGTAAAGAAGATATACTGGATTCCATGCTGTCTTGGGGAGGAAGGGGGAACGGGGCAGGGGGAAGAAAATCTGGAACTCAAAATCATGCGGAACTGAGTGTTGTAAACTAAAAATTAAAAAATCTTAATTTAAAAACAATTAAAAGTACCTCTATATATTAATATTTGTTATTTATTCTAATAATTTTAATTCAGGAAGCCAAATGATGTTTCCCTTTACAATCAGTTAATGTAAGTAATGATAAGTGACTATAAATCAAAATTCTACCTTTTCCAGTTTAATTATTGTCAACTTAGCTATATTCTATTATTGGGATGATCTCTAAGGAATATTTCATTATTTTTTAAAGCAGAAAACTAGTGACTAAATAATTTGACATATGAAAATATTTCCATTCTCACTTTTTTTCATTTTTTCATTTTTCATTTTCATTTTCATTTTTAAGATGGAAAATAATTGGGGCAGCTAGGTGGCGTGGTGAGTAGAGCATCAGCCCTAGAGTCAGGAGGACCTGAGTTCAAATCCAGCATCAGACACTTGACACATTTGCTAGCTGTGTGACTTTGGGCAAGTCACTTAACCCTAATTGTTCTGCCAAAAAAAAAGAAAAAGGAAAATATTTGACATCCTTTATAAACCACTAAATTAAGTTTGGCACTTGAGAAGAAACCATTATTAGCAGTTTGCTCACCAGAGTAGTCATGTAATAAGAAAATGTAAAAGCACTTTTTAGATACCTACAGGGTTCCAAATACTGTGTTAGGCACTGAGGGTAGAAATAGAAAAAGAAGGCATTACTTACTCTCAAGTAGTTCATAATCTAATTAGGAGAGAGAACTATTTTAGTTTCATGGAAGATGATAAAACACAGGTGCAACAGGTAGCCAAGATAATTTAGTGTTCAATGGCAGGAAAGATGACAATGCCTGTGAGTCTCAAGGACATAATGTAAAGCATATGGATCTGGTAAGCCCTGGTAGGCCTTAAGAAGGAATGCAGGCAAATGACAATTCCCACTGTAGGTGGTGATTCCTCAGATGATCTAAGCACTCTGAGTCACCATATCTAATGACTATTGGGAAGAGTATACTAGGTATCCGGGCCAAGTTGGGCATAAATCTGGGTTTCCATTACAGAGACAATTGTGGGGGAGGTTAGCATGCAGCTGGAAGGAAGGATCCCCTATTTGGTGGGAACATGGATAGACAGCAGAAGGGCTACACACAGTCTATTGCTCCTATGTCCTTAGGCATTTATTTGGATATGGGTGATTATCTGCAGGCTAGTAGATGTAATTATAATTCTATGTCACATGTAAAAACATTGAATCAATCTCAGGTGGCTACATAGTGAAGTGGGAAAGAGTAGGAAAATGTTATCAAAAAGGTGGTAGCAGAACTTTTCTTGAGGCTTAATGTTTTGCTTCTTTTTGTTTTTTTTTTTCTTTTGAAAGGAACAGATTCTATCAGATTGGCTGAAGGTTAATCAATTATATATTTTTGAAAGTATGGAACTATATTGAAAGAATCAATAATTCCGGAAGAAAACTTTACCCAGGGGGCGGAGCCAAGATGGCAACTGGAAAGCAGGGACTTGCTTAAGCTCTCCCCCAGGTCCCTCCAAACACCCATAAAAAATGGCTCTGAACAAATTCTAGAAATGTAGAACCCACAAAATAGCAGAGGGAAACAGGGCTTCAGCCCAGGAAAGCCTGGATGGTCTCTGGGAATGGTCTATCTCACAGAGTTGGGAATGGAACAGAGAAGAGACCAGCATCGGATGTGCCAGGACCAACCAGACCAGGAGCTGGGTGGAACAGGCCATAGGGGCCTGAATCATTTAGCTGTGGCAGTTACCAGACTTCTCAACCCACAAATGCCAAAGACAACAGAGCAGGTTAATGGGAAAAGCTACTGAGACAGAATAAAAGGAATTTGCGGTGGGCAACCACCCTGGGGGGCGGCGGAGGTGGGACAGCTCTGAGGCTGCTTCCAGAGCTACAGCTGCAGTTGCTTCCAGCCCCAGGCCCACCTGATGGAAGAAATTAAGTGGTAGATTACAGCAGTAATGCAAAGCCTGCTTTGCCCTGCCTGGATCTGGGGCACAATTCAGTTTGACAGATCTTGGGGGAGGAGGAGCATTGGTGTGACAGAGCTTGCTGTGTAAAAGTAGCTCTGAAAACAGCAGCACAGCCCCTCAAGCTTGAGACGAAGCACTCTCTACTCTACAAGCAGTCATACTCTGACAGAAAGCTCAAGGGTTAAGTAGTTGGCTGAGAACATGAACAGGCACTGAAAATGGTCTCAGATTCAGACTCAGACTTTGGAATCTTTCTTTGGTGACAAAGAAGACCAAAACATACAGCCAGAAGAAGTAAACAAAGTCAAAGAGCCTACATCAAAAGGATCCAAGAAAAATATGAATTGCTTTCAGTCCAGGGAAGAGCACAAAAAGGATTTGGAAAAGCAAGTAAGAGAAGTAGAGGAAAGAATTGGGAAAAGAAATGAGTGATGTGAGAAAACCATGAAAAATAAGTCAATGACTTGCTAAAGGAGGCCCCAAAAATACTAAACAAAATAACACCTTAAAATAGACTAACTCAAATGGCAAAAGAGCTCCAAAAAGCCAATGAGGAGAAGAATGCCTTCAAAGGCCAAATGGAAAAGGAGTTCCAAAAGACCACTTAAGAAAATACTACCTTAAAAATTAGATTGGAGCAAGTGGAAGGGAGGGACTTTATAAGAAATCAAGATACTATAAAACAGAACCAAAGAATTGAAAAAAATGGAAGACAATGTGAAATATCTCATTGGAAAAACCACTGACCTGGAAAATTGGTCCAGGAGAGATAATTTAAAAGTTATTGGACTACCTGGAAGCCATGATCAAAAAAAAGAGCCTAGATATCATCCTTCAAGAAATTATCAAAGAGCACTGCCCCGATATTCTAGAACCAGAGCGTAAAATACAAATGGAAAGAATCCAACAATCACCTCCTGAAAAAGATCCCCCCCAAAAAAACTCATACAAATATTGTCACCAAATTCCAGAGTTGCCAGGTCAAGGAGAATACACTGCGAGCAGCTAGAAAGAAATAATTTGAGTATTCTGGAAACACAATAAGGATAACACAAGATCTAGCAGCTGCTACATTAAGGAACTGAAGGGCTTGGAATATGATATGCTGGAGGTCAATGGAGCTAGGATTAAAACCAAGAATCACCTACCCAGCAAAATTGAGTATCATGCTCCAAGGCAAAATATGGATTTCCAACAAAATAGAGGACTTTCAAGCTTTCTCAGTGAAAAGACCAGAGCTGAATAGAAAATTTGACTTTCAAACACAAGAATCAAGAGAAGCATGAAAAGTTAAACAAGAAAGAGAAATCATAAGGGACTTACTAAAGTGGCACTTGTTTTGTTTACATTCCTACATGGAAAGATGATATGTATGATTCACGAAACGTCAGTATTAGGGTAGCTGAAGGGAATATACATACATACATACATACATACATACATACATACATACATAGATACATACATACTATATATATATATATATGTATACAGAGGGCACATGGTGAGTTGAATATAAAGGGATGATATCTAAAATCTAAAAACATAAAATCAAATGAAGGGATGAGAGAGGAATATATTGAGAGACGGAGAAAGGGAGAGGTAGAATGGGATAAATTATCTCACATGGAAGTGGCAAGAAAAAGCAGTTCATTGGAAGGGAAGAGGGGGCAGGTGAGAGGGGATGAGTGAATCTTCCTCTCATCGGATTTGACTTGAAGAGAAAATAACATACACACTCCATTGGATATCTTACCTCACAGGAAAGAAGGAGGAAGGGGATAAAAAAAGGGAGACGACAGAAGGGAGGGCCCATAGCGGGAGGAGGCAATCAAAAGCAAACACTTTTGAAAAGGGACAGGGTCAAGGGGGAAAACTGAATAAAGGGGGAGTGGATAGGAGGGAGCTAAATATTGTCAGTCTTTCACAACATGAGTATTGTGGAAGGGTTTTGCATAATGATACATGCGTGGCCTATGTTGAATTGCTTGCCTTCTTAGAGAGAGGGGTTGGGGAGGGACGAGGGGAAAGAATTTGGAACTCAAAGTTTTAAAAGCAGATGTTCGAAGAAAAAAGGTGTTTTTGCATGCAACTGGGAAATAAGATATACAGGCAATGGGGCTTAGAAATCTATCTTGCCCTGCAAGAAAGTAAGGGAAAAGGGGATGGGGGGAGTGGGGTAACAGAAGGCAGGGCTCACTGGGGAACAAGGCAATCAGAATATATGCCATCTTGGAGTGGGGGAGAGGGTAGAAATAGAGAGAAAATTTGCAATTCAAAATCTTGTGGAAATCAATGCTGAAAACTAAAAATATTAAATACATAGTAAAACATAAAAAATAAAAAAATAAAAATAAAAAATAATTACCCAAGATCAAAAGAGAGGTTTTTTTTTTTAATGTGACAGTTTGGTCCTCATAGATGTTCCTGTATATCACAATAAGTTAGCTTATTCTAGAAAAAGATACTTCGATGTTCTGTAATGATCCTTTAGGTGACTACCTATGCTTTGTCTATGTAAAAAAATAAGAAAAAACAATTTTTCTAGGACAAACTAGAAAAAACCATATATAGAACAATAGTCTCTTCTAGAATCTATCTACATATAGACAACGTAGGCTAGTTGTTAGAACAATGAAGTCAAGAAGATCTAGGTAAAAATTATAACTTAGATATTATATATGTGACCTTAGGCAAGTCACTTAACTTCATTATGACTCATTCTCCTCATATGTAAAATTGGAGTGTTGGTCTTAATGGTTGCTAACATTTTTTAAAGCTCTAAATCTTACAGAACACAGAATTTTCTTATCTGAATAATAGGGATAAAAATAGTGCTTCTCTCACAAGATTGTTATATGGATCAAATCAGATAACATATGTAAAGTGCTTGCAAATGTTGAAGCCCTACATAAATGTTGATGCCAGCTATTATTACTCTTGTTTTTGTTATTATGATGTAACTCCTCCCTCTCCCCCATCATAATAAATATTTCTAGTTTTAGAAGAAAGATTCTTTTGTTTCATAATAATTTTTTTAGGCAGCTTCATATATTTGGACCCAATGGCCTCTAAGGTCCCTTTGAGCTCTATTTCCTATAAACCTTCATCTATATCTATGCCAATGTCTATATTTATATAGATTCATACAATGGGGAAGTAGAGAGTACTGATGATATATATGTTATATATATATATATATATATATATATATATACATATATAGAGATATATAGATATATATATGTACACACACACATATATATATATATTTCTCTCTCCCTATGTCTATCTATCTATCTATCTAATCTATCTATCTCATACCAAAGACTGAAAAGGAGGACAATTTTAAGAAATTCTGAAAAGTCCTCCAACCCATTCTCTTCTCTGAAATGTAGCTCAGCTAAATGAAAAGAAATGAAACAAGTATCCTCAGCACTATGGCCAAACACCTTCAATTAAATCAACTGAATATTAAAGTAAAAGGAGTCAGTTTCCTCTGTCTTTCATTCTGTTCAATAAGAATCAATCTGGGCTTTCTTATATTATGATCTAGAAAACATTCAGGAGAAGCAGGTTGTCTTCAAAGGAAAGGCAGATGTGAAGATGGCCTAAGAGAATGGATAGAAATGGATGTAAAGTTGGAATACATAATATGGCAATAAAAACCTTAGTATAAATTATGGGACCCCACTAGTTCTAGGAAGAATTATTGTACTGCTATCATATTGAGAAAGTGATTGGGAGAGATTTTGATCAAACTCATAGGTTCCCTAGTCAACCTGATAAGTTTACAGAATCTGACCATTGCTGCAAGGGATACCTACCATAGAGACAGACGTGTATCTTATCTCTTTGCTGAAAAAATGCAGGTTATTCTTTTGCTTTGTCCTATATACTTTGGGACATTTTCCAATGATTGATGAAGGCCAAGGAGGACTAATTCTTGTTATTGGAACTGCTATGTTTATGATCATGCCCCACCGCTCCATTTTTAACCTTTTTTTTTTCCTTAAAACCTCTAGATTCAAGTATAGAAAGGTGGAGCTTAGGGAAGGATTTAGTAGAAAATGATGAATTTGAGGAGAACAAGGTAACACACTCTATGCTTCCCGAGACAAAAGTGTATTTTTTTCATTTCCTGGTTCCTGATTGTCTTCTTCTACCTCTGTGTTTCCTTCGTGAGTGTGTATTAGGCTCTTGATCCTGACAATGGATGTTTCTAG
Source organism: Phalanger gymnotis (assembly GCA_028646595.1). Classification (NCBI taxonomy): domain Eukaryota; kingdom Metazoa; phylum Chordata; class Mammalia; order Diprotodontia; family Phalangeridae; genus Phalanger; species Phalanger gymnotis. Next base: position 61,152,440 of record CM053627.1, read on the forward strand.
CCTTGGTGGGGTTACCTCATGGGTAATCATAAATTCAATATTACATGAGTTTCCAAACCAAGTACCAGCAGCAAAGAGGGATAAGATTTCCCCTAATAGCATCTTTTTCGAGAAAGAGGCCTGCAGCTGAAGGAGTTATACCAGTCCATAAGGAGTCAAGTCAACAATTCATAATAATATTATGGTTGTTTGAATGGTTCAGGTCCAAGATGAAAGGGAAATATTTGTTCAGCGTCCACTATCTTTTTTCAGGGGGACTCGAACAAGTATAATATAAGAATTTTATCTTTTCTGATTTATTCAGCTAAGCCTTTGCAGTTTATGCATTTTTCTGAGATATATGAAATTTTAAAAAGAGCTATCCCTATCCTGATAACCTGTGTGAGAATCAGGGATTCTCTTCCCCACATTTGAGTATAACTAGACATTAGTCACACTTAAGTTTGTTTTTTTTTAAAGATTCCTTTAGAGTTTTACTACAGGATGAGAGTAGCTCCAGAGAAAGATGATGAATTTCTTGGAACGTCAAATGCTCAAGATTGAATCCAGGTCATATAAATTCTGTGTCAGATTCTCTTGTATGTGGGAGGGGGATACTCAGGGCCATGGATAATATCAAGAAATTTTTTGGATGTTTACTCCCAATTTCCCAGGTTCATAGTAAATTAGTACTTGCTTCTTAAAGGAGAGATAGAATTTTAGAATCCTTGTCAAAAACATAATAATTTCCCCTGCCTTTCTCCCAAAACTTGAATGGAAATTTTCATATTGCCCTAGACATACAACATTGGAAGGCCCCTTGGAGGCCATCTACTACAACCTATATAAGAAAAAAGTATATTTTACAACATACCTGAAAAACAGGAATCCCACCTTTACTTAAAGATATTCCAAAGGAGGAAGTATGCTATCTCATGAGGTATCATATTCAACTCTCAGATGACTGTAATTGTAGAAAGTTGTTTCAACAATCCAGCTAGCAGCTGCTGTGGGGGCAGGGGGGTGTAAAATCAACAACAACCAGCTCACAGAACGCTGCAAGCCCAGATTCTTTTGATCTGCTTTACTAAGGAAAGCAACATTAAGGGGTTAACAATCTCAATTTAATCCAGCATACAAATATCATTCACTTAGTTCAGGGGAAAAAGCCAGCACCCTGATCTTCAGAGCAAATACTAACAAATTACAAACATTGACAGACAGACCAAATACAATTCATAGGTACCAAGGGAACCATAAACATCTGAGTTTAGCAGGAAGGTCCTTACAACTACTGTCCAGGGTCCCGTGCCTCCAGGAGTGAGAGCCTTAAGCAAATAGCTCTGTTCTCCCTTTCTATGCAGTTTCAGGAGTCATCAAAGGTCATCTGAGTGACCAGAACTTGCTCTAGTGTTAGCACCTCCCTTCATTGGCTCTACCTGGAGACCCACTTTAGTTACCAATTCACACCCACATAGGTTTAGCACCTAATAGATAGGAGTTTGGGCCTGGGGCTTAGCACCTAGTAAGACTCAATCAAAGGCAATGAATTAATCAAAGGAAACAAAGGCCAAAATCTTTAAGGATCCCCAATACAGAAATTTATCCACAGAAAATGCTCGAACTTGTTTCTTTGCAACTTTTACCCAAGTCATTTGGTTCTAACTGGAGACCATGTAAAACTTTTTTAATTCCACTAACATATTTTACTTCATTTATCATATTCTTTCATAGCCTCCAGTGATATGCACATACTCTGTACTTCCTAATGTTTATTGGTTAGTTGATTCCAGTGCTGCTAGGTTGCTTCCACTTACCACGACTCCAGTAAAAGTGAAAAATCAATAAAACAACCAAAGATGAAATCTTATATGATTCATGATTTTTAAAAATCCCCACAATGAACTCATAATTATGTTTTTTGATTTTGTCTTTTATGTAGAAAAGATATTCCAAATTCACAGGATAGTAGCAAATCCAATACTACAAACTATTGGGTTTATAGATCAAGAGCTACAACCTTTTAATTAATCAAGAAGCAATTAAGTCCCCATTATGTGCCAAGCATTGTGCCAGGCACTAGGGATACAAGTGAATGAAATAATACCTACTGTCAAGGACATCAGAGTTCTGAGTCCAACAGACAAGCAAATAAGAGTTCAGAAGGCCTAAATCAGTGATGCCAACTTGCATCTCTTGCCCACATACTAACTTAGAAAACTACAAATTAACTTTATGTTGCATTTTTATTTATTTTGCTAAACATTTCCCAATTACATTTTAATTGTTTTGGGAAGTATCCCTGGCTGCTGATCAGTTTGACACCTAAGGTTTTAGTAACTTGGGCAAGGTAACAAAGGCAGTTAAGTGAAATCAAAACATGTCAAGTCAACAACCATTTATTAAGTGCCTCCTTTGTGCTAGTCATTGTATTAAGCACTGGGGATAGAAAGAAAGGAAAAGCCAATGCCTCCCCTCAAGGGTCTCACCATCTAATGGGAGTAGCAATATGGAAACAGTTATATATGGACAAGATATAGATGATAAATAGGAATAAGCAGAAGGGAAGACACTAGCTAAAGGGAAGACTAGGAAAGATGATGTAAAAGGTGGGATTTGAGCTGAGGCTTGAAGGAAGCCAGGGGAGCCTGAAGGTAAAGACAAAGAAGGAAAACATTCCTGGCATGGGAAAGCTTCCATAAGACCTTTGACTCCAAATATGGAATTTTTGTACTCTACATAATACTGGTTTCACACTTCAGCAACTCTGAATAACATCATAAATTAAACTAAAATTCCTTGTTACTATATAATGTCTCTCACCTGAGGATCACACTTACAGGCATAATTCAAACACTTACAAATTAAAACTTTCAGCATCTCTGTGTGAGTAGATAAGTGAGAAGCATCACTTTACCACTTCAAGAATCCTTGTCCCAGTTGTGGAGAACCTGTGTCTACTTGAGGACCTAGAAGGCCACATGTGGCCTTGAGGCCACAGGTTCCCTGCCTCTACCCTAACCACTAGAAGCCAAGCAAAGAATTACTATAAGAAAAAATAAGCCCCGACAGTTAGACACACAACTAGCAAGGAGGCAAGCAACTAGACAGAGGACATAGCTTGGTCAGCCACTGTGGAGAAGAGAATGACAGATATACAGAATTGGAAGCTAGACCTCTGGATGGTCCTTTCTGGGAGAGTAATGGACATGGCAAGTCCAGTGGTTGATCTTAGTGGACTGGGTCACCATGAGAGAAGCTAAGAAAATTAATTTGACAAACTGATTTCACTTGAAAGATGAAGTAATGAAGTTTACATTAAAATCTTCATAGAAACTTAAGGTTATAAACCCATGTTAGGATACTTGTGTAGGGTAACAACTCAGCATCTGACAGAGGTAGAAATCTAACTAGGTCTTCCTGGCTGCAAAAACAACTATTCTTTGTGCTAGGTTGAGTCTCACTAGATGCTAAGGAAGCACAATTCCAAATAATGCATATCTCTTCTGTTTAATTAACTTTTAACATAGTTAGGAAGATGAAGTAATATACAAATAACTACAAAAAGAAGAATATGGGAAACCCGAGATGAGGGTATGAACAAAATTCTCTCTTGTTTTAGAGGAGTTGGAAATTTCTTCTGACCGAAGTGAAGTGGTCAAGGCTTACAGGACCATAAGAAAATAAATTGAGAGACAAAGAAACTTAGAAGTCATCTGGATCAGAAAGGTTACAACTTGTCCGTGGTCACACATCACAAACTGCAGAGCTTGGATTAGCCTTAGGGTCTTTGAATTCCTAATCAATGTTTGTTTTATTTGTTTCAGTATGTTACATGGTGTCTCTTAAAAGCTGTGTTAGATTTTGATAGGTAAAGATAATAATCAGAGACATTTTAGGCAGAGGGAATGAGCAAATGTATGAAGAACGGGAAGGCCTAAGGCTTATTTATGACACAGAGTGGTTTGTCCAAAGTATAGTTTTCATATAGGAAGGTAATTAGAGAAGGGGGAACAATCTTTTTCCTGTTATAGAACCCTTTGAAACTCTCATGAAATCTATGGAAGGCTTCTCAGAAATATATACTTTAAATACATAAGAATACAAAGGAAACTAATTATATTGAAGTAGTAATCTATTTTTTTTTAAAAGTTCACAGACCCCAGATTAAGAACTCCTGGATTCTAGAGGGTTGGAGGACAACAAAAAGACTGATAAAGATTTGCCACGCTGCTCATGGTCTCTCTTTGTCTTGAAGTTAATTTGTTTTTTCTTGCTAGGATCATAGATTTTGAACTAGAAAGTTACCTCCATCTAATTCAACTGTGGCATTTACATGTGAAGAACCTGAGGCCAAGGAAGGCTGGGAAATCTCCCCAAGGTCACATTGATAATACAGTTCAGAGGTGACATTTGAACCCCGATCCTCTTAATGTCAGAAATTTAACTGTACACCCTTTTTTTCTATGTACGTGTTACAACCTCCTCCCCATCCCTTTAGAAGTAAGCTACTTGAATTTCATTTTTATCTGTATACCTCAATGAATAAATCAATAAACATTTATTAAGCATGTATTTTGTGTCAGTCAGTATGCTAAATGCTTGGGATACAGAAAGAGGCAAAAGACAGTCCCTGCCCTCGAGGGGCTTACAATCTAATGGGTGAGAAAGCAGAATAAATAGGAAATAATTAACAGAAGGGAGGCACTATAATTATATCTTGTCCCTAATAGGTGGCATGGAATAGAGTGAGACCTTCCATGTGAATTCAACCAACAATGTTGACAATGAACAAAGCAGCCTGTCTGTTTATTTGATAAAATGAAGGAGTTTGTGATAGCAATTCAAGAAAAGGTTATTACCGCCAGAAATTGCGTTAGGGTTATCCTTAAGAAATCAAGTTTAATAATCAATGTAGATTATGCAAGGCAACAGTAGTCATGGAGCAATGTGTAGATAAGGGTTAGAAGGAACCTTAATAGGGCATTGAATGCAACTTCCTCATCTTATAGATGAGGAAAGCAAAGCTCAGAGAGATTAACTGACTTGCTCCAATCACACGGTAACTGAGATGGGAATAGAACTCAGGAGAGTATGGACAAGGGGTCTATGGCACAGAATATTCTAATAAATACTAAACTGTCAGGCAATGATAAATTGAAGAGCATCAAGAAGAAGGCAACAAAAATGATCTAAAGTGTTGAGATCCTGACATGAAAATAGGCACACTGACCTTTGCAATGCCTCCTTTCCTTTATCTCTAGGCTGTATAGCTCTATACCCCTCAAAAGTCCCATTCATTCCTTGCCAAGTACTCTGTCTTATTTCAATAAATATTTATAAAGCATTTACTATGTGCATAGTATCGTGCCATACATTAGAGATCCAGAAACCAAAATGGAATAGCCCTTGCCGTCAAAGAGATTACATTCTACTAGCAGCAAGATCCAACATGTATGCATATATTTATGTGTTTATATATATACATATATATACATACATTATATGTATATGTACATATACATATATATATACATGCACACACCCACATACATATATGTATTCTGTGTGTATATACAGAGATAGGGGAGGGAGGGAGGGAGAGAGAGAAACAGAGACAGAGAGAATGAATCTTCAATAAGTGGTTATTAAGGTTGGTTCGACCCTTTCTCCTCAGCACCCAGGTCTAGTCTCAGTATGGACCATGCTTCGTTGAGAGTAATATAATGATATCTTTCTTTGAAGTTAGTCTTTTTCATGTCAGCTCCTTCAAAGGAATGAAAGAACACACACACACACACACACACACACACACACACACACACACGCCCCTTTTCCTATTTACAAACTAATGCCACCCTTTGAGATTGCCTACCATGTTTCCCTTTTCTTTTTTTTAGATCCTTTGCAGAACAAAGGAGACTTATGTTCACTTCACAGAGTGACTCGTAAGGAACCTCACTGGCCACTTAGTCACATCCATATATGAAAGGAATCCAAACTATTACATAGCTAAGAAGTAGTCATCCAGCTATTGCTTAAAAATTTCCTATTCTTACTCCAGTTCAGATCACTTATTTCTCTTTGATCACTCAGAAGCTCTCAGGAGAATAATTTTCTGGAATCCTTTTACTTGAGTTACACAATCTCAGAATGATGTGTTCATATATTAAAAAGGAAATTATATTTTCACCAAAAAAGAGAAATATAATTCCCTCACATAGCTTAATAATCTGAGGGTGTTGACATTCCTCCCAAACCAGCTGACTCTCAAAAAGCAGTTCACTCACTGACAAGCTCTGAAGGCCATTGGAGTTAATACATTCTAAAGCCCATGGGGAAGCTGGAGGGAAAGCCAACCTAAGCTCTGGAGTAAAGGGCATAGCAAAGAATCAATTGCTGGCAGAATGGTTTCTAGACTATGAGGAGATTTTCTGCTACCTCTGAGATTTCTGACAGACCAAGAAGAAAAATTGAATCCACCTCAAAGCTAGTGCCAGCCAAAACCTGTGCTCTGAGACCAGAAGGTATGTGTAGTCCCAAATGCCAAATTTTGATATGTGAACACAGGGTCTGGCCTCCTCAGAGGTACCCCTTCATTATTTTTATCATGACAAAAACAAAACCCCTCCTTCATTGTGAGGAGGTATAAACATCAACCTTTATGCTGTATAAAGTATCAGCTTTCAACTAAATTGTTTCAAATATTTGGTATTTTAGTCATTTACTTTGAGTCATATTTTTGTCACGTAATTTTTGTCATTGTAATAGCTTATTTTAAATCATTAATTTTCTTTGGCAGTCAAAGCTGATTATAATTATGGTTTTCATTTTTATCTTTAAATCTCAGAAAAATTTTAGAGTCAACTCAACAAATCAAGAAGCATTTATTAAGTGCTTACTATGCATCAGGCATTATGGTAGGCGCTAGGAACAAAAATAAGAAGAGAAAAAAATGATAGTCTCTACCCTCAAGGAGTTTACATTTTAATGCATGGAGAAAATACATTAAAAGGAAGCTAAAAAATTTATTGTGGTGAAGGAAGGGGGTAGGCAGTACCTGAACTGGGGCATAGTAGTAAAAGTCCAGCAAGTCAGGATGCAGCCTAGAGAACAATAAAGACATGGCTGACCTGGCTGTCCACCTTAAATGGAGGGCTGGGAATAACCAGCCAGTCAGAGGAAGAGGCAACAGGGATGAAGGATACTTCCAGTGTGAGAAGTCTGGGAGTAGAATGGATTCGCAGGGTGAAGAGGTTTCTGTGGCATGCATGGTAGAGAAAGTTCTGAGAGTCAGGATTTTAGCCTAGAAACATACAGAGACATGGCTTGAGAAGGTTTCATGACATTTATACTTGTATGTGGGCTGTACCTAAAATCACAGCATCAAAGATTAAGGGACAAAAGGAGCCTTGGAGAGATCATGTAATGCATATTCTCTGAAGTCGTCCTCTTCTTCCTCTGGCTCTTCCTTTTCCTCTTCTTCTTCATCTTCTCCGTTGTCTTCTTCATCTTCTCTCCTTTGTCTTTGCTTCTTTTCTTTCTCCCTTTCAATCAACTTTTATTGTTGTTGTTACTGTTCAGGCATTTTTGTGATATCTTACTCTTCATGACCCCGCACTGGAGTGGTTTGTCATTTCCTTCTCCAGCTCATTTTACAGATAAGAAACTGAGGGAAACAGGATTTAGCGATTTACCCAGGGTCACACAACTAGTAAGCATCTGAGGCCAGATTTCAATTCAGGAAGATGAGTCTTCCTGACTCCAGGCCTGGCACTCTATCTATCATTCCACCTAGTTACTTATTATTATGCTTATTATTAAATATTATTATTATTAAACTTATTGTATGCAATACATTATGATAGGTACTGTGTATATAGGAGGAAAAAATGTTCTTGGCTGTCAGGACCATACATTCTACTGGAGAGAGCAGAATATAACACATCCATGTAAGTAAATACTAAGTAATTTCAAGAAGGACAAGAGTGTCATCGGCTGGGGGAGGCAGGGAAGGGAGAACAAGAAAAGTTTCCTATAGATGGTGTTGACTGAACTAAAAAATTTAAGAATGATGGTAAATGTTTAACAACTAGCTCTCGGAATTTTATTTTTAGAAAGTTTGCATAATGCTTTTAAGTTTAATCTAAGTTACTAAAATTTTCTTCAGATTTTTTTTTAAGTTTAGACAATCAACAATACAATAAGTGCGGAATTCTGAGGTGAAATGCTGACATTGAAATCATTGACTTGAGTCAGTAGAAGATGGCTCCAGCATACTCCTAGAATGTTAAAAGTGAAATAATGCAGCTGTAAAGACAGATTGGTACCAAGTTTTGAAGGGTTTTAAATCTAAACAGAGGAGTATGTATTTCATTCCAGATTATATCAGTAGAGCAAGATTCATGATATCAATGGTGACCATGAATATGCGTGTATAGTTTAGAATCGCAAAGCATAAGAGACTCTCTACATAGAAGACAGAAGAAGAAAAGCATTTATTCAGACACCAGAGGATCAGATCCCCAAACCACTATCCCCAATTCAACATAGCAGTAATTGTATTCCAAAACCTGTAAGTCCACCTCAATGTAACAGAAAGGAGATTAAAACACAATAACACAGCCAGGAGTCAAGCCATCCTGTAACCTTCCCCTGTGCTAGGGCCTTCCCATAAACACTCACAAATTCTGTCTGCTTACCTGTGTAAGTTCTGAAAGCCCTTGCAGTTCTCTCTCTGTCTCTCCATCTCTCCCATAGTTCTCTCTTCTCTTGAAGCTCTCTCTACTCTGAGCATAATGTCTACCCACAGGGTACACACACACACACACACACACACACACACACACACACACACACACATATTTATATATATAGGCCTATTAATTGGGCAGGGAAGATCTTTAATAGAGATTAGCACCACACAGAGGAAGGAGGAGATTAGAATGGTCATTCCTGTTCTATAGGAATATTTATTTGGCAGCTTTGTGGAGATTAATTAGTGAGGGGGAAAATTGGAAGCAAAGAGAGAAATTAGGAGAAAATTTACAATAATCCAGGAAAGAGGGGATAAAGCCTGAATAAGAGTAGTATGAGTAGAGAAAAGTGAACAATTGTGAGAGATATCAAATTAGAAATGGGGTTAGAAGTACACACAAGATGCTTGTGCTACCAAGACCAAAACTGAAAAGCTCCTGGCTTCAGGAAGCTTACATTCCACTGAGAGGACATATCATTATCATTGTTACTATTATCCCAATCATTATTATTATTGCAAATGTCTAAAATAGCATCTAAGATCCATTGGACTAAAGCTACAAGGGCTGGTGACTTTCTGCAGTCCTGCCCTTTACCTGCCATCACACTTTGCTCTTGGTTCACTGATCTGGGATTGTTTATCCCCTCAATAAGGAAACGAGGTTCCCAAAGGCCCCAATTCCCCATATATCTCACTTATATTCCTGAGGAGCAATTCTATTTTTGGCCCTATCTTAGGTGCCTTCTGCAGTAAAGGGAGGGAGGAGAAAAAAGGTACCCAGAGAACAAACATAAATATAGAGGTATAGAAATTGTATTCCAACCTAGAAAGCAATGAAAAATCATACAATGATTATAATAATTTGAAAGGCTAGTATTCAAGACTCACTGGGATTTTTGCAACAAGACTTCCAATCGGATATTTTGCATTTCACCTCTAAAGGATACAACCTGCTTCTCACAAAGTTGTCTGTTTTTTTCTGCTTAGCTGCTATTGCTACTGCATCTGCCCTGGTGGTTGTTATCTAGATGCTTAAGTAGAGGGGAAGAGACCAGATACCTTTCAACATCTCACAATAATTATTGACTTGTGGTGGTTGTTTTTTCCCCTTTCAGTAATACCATAGTATATATTTACTAGGAGACAAGGTATGTAATATAAAGTCTTAATGTTTCATAAATATATTAGAAATATTTATAATTATACAGATAGGAAGAAATTTTTAATTTATTTAAGCAGAGGCACAATTTATGTAAATCTGAATTATAGATTATTTCTTATTTTAAAGTAAGCCCCTCACCTGTGAAGTATAACTTATCCTGAAAACTATGTGAGTGACTTTCATCATATTTATTGATAGATTAAAAAACCTGAATTATGAGTTTCTAGTATTTACCAATTGGACATTCAGCACAACTAGATTGCCAATAACAGATAATTTGAGCAAAATTTTCTAATGATTCTCTGAATTGTTGAGGTACAATGGTGTAGTTCACTCGTTGGAAATTGAATAAAACAACTACATCTGTGTATCTATCTGTTCTCTGAAACAACCAACTCCATATCTACTTTAGAATTATTGAGTAAAAGTGAGTGCTAGACCATGGAAGTGTAGGGACAAGGTGAAATTATAATAATGATTCCATTGCCATGTTAGCTGGTACTTTAAAAGAAAAGTAGAACACAGTTTGAAATAGTCTCCAAAAAATCATTTGGATTAAATTTTGTGAATGACAGAAAATTACACTTCTGGAGACTAAAATATCAGCATTTGATCCAGTGGTTTGCAATGGTATTTTTTTATCCTAAGATGTAATTACCAGGAAATCATAAGAATTTAGACTGGCATACATTTTTGACCATTATTGAGCATTATGTATGCTATGAATTTTAAGTGAAATGACATTCCAAAAAAATTTTTACGGAACATGAAATTCCACACGATGTATATAATTATCTGCCATATTCGTGTGGCATCAGATTCCTTAACCACATTTTTTAATCTATTTTATAAAATTCTAATTTCCTCTATCCTCTTTTTCTCCCTGCCTCCCAACAGGTAATTCTTGTCCTATGTAAGTGACATCTGCTAAGATCCTGTCTGTAACCCAATTTCTATTGTAATTGTTAATTTATAAAATTTAACAGAGCTAGATATTAGAATTAACTCTTTAAAAATAAGTAAAAGCTGAAGACTGGCATGTAGAAATTACTGAGAAATTTTAGATTCTTTGAAGTTCCTCCTTAAAAAAGATGAGAAATATACCTTTTATTCTTGATAATTTTTTTTGTTTTAATCTGTTTCTGATTTATGTTACACATCAATATTTCCTGTGTTGGTGATAACATACCCATCACTGGAGAATATTAATGATTGAAGGCTAGGTTACTGCTTTTCTCTACTTCCTTTTCCTTTACTTTCAGGTGATTTTAAATAAAATTTTATATGTTGGAACAAATTTGAGTATATAATAATTTGGATGTTAGAATTTGGAACCAGGAAACCTTAAAAATCAGTGTCTCACTAGACCTTATCTTCATTTTTAGCTTTACAGACTAAAATTATATAGTCATATAATTCAAATTCTTATAAACTGAGAGGTATATTATATGGGCAATAGGGTGTCATTTTTTTACCTGAAATGTTTCTAAAGTTTTAGCTTCCCACCAGCTTAAATGATAGGGGCTTAATACAACACATGAACAATTTGAGGAAAATGTAACCTATGAGATAAAAGTTGCAAAATGTCCATTATTGGGAGGACTATGAATAAACCAGTTATAACTTCAGTGTTAATTTGCCAGTTACGATATATTATATAATAAGTTGCAAATGTGTGTCATATACATGCATATTTTCATAAACTAGTTAGAATGTAACATCAATAATATAAAATGAGAAATTAGGATTATTCAATTCTGCTCGTAGTTTTGCTTAATTATTTAACCCAAGTCATTCAAGAGTATTTGGATTTTGAAGCAAAACCCAGGAGTTTGTTTTCTGAGTTTTTTGAGATTTATTTTAAGCATTATAATTCAGATTTCCCATCAAATTGTGCAAACTATCTTAAAGAAGAAAAGATTTTCCTTAGATGTCAGTGATTAGAATCAAGTAGAACAAGTCTTGCATTGTGCATTAAAGAGCTGTTAGTTAGACATGGATAGGCAGGGCATTCTAGCTGCAAGGAGTTCTTTATTCCTAAGTAGCTCGAGCTGACATCTGGGAATTATCATTAAGAATGCCATAGCTTTTCTTAACTCTTACGAGTTCATAAGAAGTGAAGTGATCTTTAATCATAATCTTTAATGTGAGAGTGCATATTTTTACACCATGGCAATGAAGAACTAATTTTAAATGGGCTATCCAGCCTAATTTTGATTAGAGCTTTGAGACACACTCAGCATCAGAGGCCTAACACTGTTAAGCACTAGCCTCCAGTGCTCTGGGAGAGCTATATGGTACTAGAATCATTAAATACCTGCCAACATTTAGATCAGAAACATTTCCCAACATTAAAAAAATAAATAAAGCTAAGCAAATATGACCAAATTATCTCAAATGTTAAATTATCACATTACTAGGGGTTGTGATATATGTAGTCTTTACTGATGCCTTTTCATTATTCAGATAATGATTTCTACTTCCAATTTAAATTTTATATGTTTTTCAAGGAAACTCTTGAGATGTTAAAAGTAGGGTACTGTAGAAAACTTGAAAAAAAATAAAATGCATATTTTTGTCCTCATGCAGAAATTGTGCTGATTCAGCATTTTATCATGACTGTGACATCCTCCAATTTCCTAAACCATCAGAAAAGAGTAACACAAAGAGTTAAAGATAAACTGGATATGCTTGATTCTGAAGGGGTTTCCCATGGATATTTTTATCCCTATTCTTTTGAAGTAAAGCATTGTAAGGCAGTTATAGAAAAGGTTTGTCTAGTAGTCTTTATTTTGCATACACATTTACTACCCTATCTAAAATCTGGTTTTGTGGAGAAGAGATCTGATTGCAATTTCTCTTTGTTTATATTTCATCTCTTTGATGTTATTGGTAAAGTAAGTTGGTCATGGAGCTTCCTTTCTTCAATAAAAATCATATGAAAATAAAAATTGAGAGAGAAAGAGAGAGAGAGAGAGAGACAGAGAGAGAGAGAAACACATATACCTTCTCCATAGTCAATATGCTTTCATAGGTAACATTCTGACTTCTTGACTACAGTAGAATTCTCCAGGTCAAGAATAATTTGTTTTTGAACTTCCAGCTGAAAAACTATTTCTATGTCCTCTCCTTTTCCCGGTGAATGGGCCACTTAGTCTTTTCTTTCTGTTTAATGATTATTGTTGTTCCATCATTTTCAGTCAGATCTGATTCTTCATGACCATATTTCGGGTTTACTTGTCAGAGATACTGGAGTGGTTTTCCCTTTCCTTCTCCAGGTCATGAGGAAACTGAGGCAAACAGCAATAGATGCCTTGCCCACAGTCACACAGCTAGTAAGTATCTGGCATCAGATTTGAACTCAGGAAGAAGAGTTTTCCTGACTCCAGGTCAGGCATTCTATCCACTGCACTACCTAGTTTTCACGTTGAACGATAAGCTACTTTTCTTTCTATGAATCCCACGGGACTCTGTGAAGCTCAGTGTGTCTAGGCTTCCAGTGGTGTGACAACAGTCATTATACAGGGTGTCCCTAAAGTCTGGACACCTAGGAAATATCACTAAGATCTCATTAACCATTTCACCAAAGACTCTGTGTTGTTCTTCAGTGACTTCTTTTTCTGGGGTATGCTGAAGGAGAAGGTGTACTCCATGAAAATCACAGATGCAACACACTTGATTAAATACATAAAAGCATAAAGAGTGAATGTGCCAAAATTGACAGCCATGTGGAGTTATTGCATCAAGTTCATGTGAATCTTGCAAAGTGCATCAACCTTTGCATCACGAATAGTGGAAATCATATTGAAGATATTATTTGTTAATATTCTAATTAAATAAAATGTTGAAAATTTCATTTATTTCTTGAAAATATGCACTTTTGCCTATGTGTCCAGACTTTAGGAACACCCTGGCATACTTGAAATTTTATGAATCAAAAACCATCACCGCAGCTCCTGGCAATATTACATGTATACTTTATATCCTGATCTCTTCAGTCTAAGGCCTGTATTCTACAAGAGTAGGCAAAAATGTACTTGGACACAAGGGAGCACCTTACAGACATAAAGACATGATGTAAAAATACTACTTTGTGAATGGAATGAGACATGTGTGGGAAATATCTTTTTTCTATGAATTATCAATAAAATTCAATTTGAATCACCTGCTGTAATGTTTTTTAATCTAAAAATGGAACAGATATAAAATACTAGCAATAAAAAAGCTTGTGCATATATATCTAGCCATTCTCCGTACTTCTCTTTATGGCTATCCATCTGGCTTTGCTTCTACGTAACTTCTTTTCTATATCTTGCATTTTATAATATTCATATGAGGCTCGCTTAAATTGGTTTCTCGTTATTGCTAAAACATCTTAACATAATATCATTGTGAAGAAGAACCCTGATTACTTGAATAGCACACCTGTGCATTAAGAAAAGCAAAGTACAAAGAAAGATTGATTTTGAATCAGAAACCGCAGTTCAGGTCTCAGCTCTACTGTTTGCTACTTGTGTGACCTCAGTCAAGTCTTCTAAGGTCAGACCATTTCTCTCTAGTAAATAGATTACTGGATTTGGAGTCAAGAACGTTCAAGTTCAATGCCTGATTCTGGCACTTAACTAGCTTTGTGACCATAGGTAAGTCTACAGGTCCCAATTTTCTCATCTGGAAAATATGGTTGGATTAGAAGACCAATGATAGGATCCTGGATATACAGTTAAAAAGGTCTTTAGAAGCCACTGAGGCTAGAAGTTTTACACATGAGCAACTAAAGGTCAGAAGATTAAGTAATTTTTTCAAAGATGCACAATTCTTAAATAGCAGTGACAGAATTCAAACTCAGGTCAAATCAAATCAATTCCTGCAATTTTTCTTCTACATGCAATGAATGCATGATCCATGCATGTATCATTGAATAAAGAAAAAAAAGAAGAAGAAAGATTATTAAGTTCTTCTCATGTGCTAAGTGCTGGTGATTCAAATGCAGAAGTGAAGACAGTTCTCGTTTTCAAGAAAAGGAAACCCGCGAAGAAATAACAGAAGAGTCAAATGAAGTCTAACTGGAACCAGGGCTAGTGTAGCAGGCAACTGAAACATATGCTAATTAGAACTACAGGGCTCCCAGATAGGAGTCCTAGGAGGGAAAGAGTCAAGTTTTTGAAGGAATTGTTTCTGGTCCTATCAGAAAGGCAGTTAGCAAGACAACGGCACTGAAATGCAGCAAACTGCGTTTAAATCTAGGATCCTGTGAACTGGCTTTGTGTGTTTTCCCATTATGCATTGCTGTTTCACTCCTTTACACATGTTAGACACTGTTTAAAAAAGTAAAAATAAAACTAGACTTCACCTCATATTTCCTTGAGGCATTTAGACACTTTACACTGATGTCCCAATTGTCTAAGACAACAACTGAGGTGTAACCAGGATACAGTGAGTAAGCTGCAAGCACTTTGCCTTGCAGTATTTATGAGGCACTCTTGGGCAGTGTTTCACATCTAAAAGGAGAAGCCCCTCTATGAGGGTGACAGGAAAATACTGGCTTAGATCATACTGATGCAGAAAGAAAGGAATGAGGCTAGGAGAGAAGCAGTAGTTTCCTTATTCCTATCATGCAAAGTGGTCTTACTCTGATGGAGGAGTCATTAGTGAAATTCAGCAGAGATCAGAAGATTTCTAGTACTGAACAATGAGGATGTTATTCCAATGTGGTTATAGATCACAATCCTAGAATACTCTACAGCGTTTGTAGCATAGAATTCTTAGGACCATCAGTTTACAGCTGTAAGAGACCTTACAGACCATCTAGTTCAAATCTCTCATTTTATTTATAAAAAACCTGACCCCTAGAGAGATTTAAGTGACTTTCCAAAACTATCGGTTCTGGTATTTGAATAAAAGTGTTAGGATAGAAGCTCATGTGTTATAGGATCATTGAAAGCATGCTCAGGGGGCAGGGCCAAGATGGCAGTCTCCAGCCAAACTATCCCAATATTTTCTTGCAAACAACTTTAAAATAGCATCTTAAATCAAATTTCGGATTGGCAGAAACAACACAAGTTTGGAGTGAGACATTTTTCCAGCCTGAGACAATTTATTAGGTCATCAGAAGAAGTCACATGGGGATAAGGATCAGGGTCAGGATTACAACTCATACTGAAGTCAGGTTGAAAAGTATATAAGTAGAAAATAAAATCAAAATGGGTTCATGATTTAGGAATAAAGGCTGATACTATAAGCAATTTGGGAGAGCAAGGAGTAGTTTACCTTTCAGATTTATGGGAAAATGAAGAATTCATGACCCAATAAGATACAGGGAGCATTACAAAATGCAAAATGGATAATTTTGAGTATGTTAAATTGAAAAGTTTTTGTATAAACAAAGCCAATGCAACAGAGATCAGGAGGGAAGCAGAAAGTTGGGAAAAAATCTTTACAACCAGTGTGTCTGATAAAGGCCTCTTACCTAAAATATACAGGAAACTGAACAAAATTTATAGAAATACAGTCATTCCTCAATTGAGAAATGTTCAAAGGATATGAACAGGCAGTTTGCAGAGAAAGAAATTAAAGATATCTATAAGCATATGAAAAAAATGCTCAAAATCACTACTGCTTAGACAAATGCAAATCAAAACAACTCATATAGCACATCTCTCCTGTCGCCTTGGCTAAGATGACAAAACAGGAAAATGATAAATTCTGAGGAGGATGTGGGAAAATTGGAACATTGTTACATTGTTGGTGGAGTTGTGAACTGATCCAGCCATTCTGGAGAGCAATATGGAACTATGCCCAAAGGGATATGAAAATGTGTATACCCTTTGACCCAGCAATACCAATTCTAGGGCTAAATCCCAAAGAGATCATTCAAGTGGGAAGGTGACCCTCATGTACAAAAATATTCATAGCAGCTCTTTTTGTGGTGGCAAAAAATTGGAAATCAAAGGGATGCCCATCAATTGGGGGCTAAACAAATTGTGGTATATGAATGTAATGGAATGCTATTGTACTGTAAGAAACGGGGAGCAGACGGACATCATTACAACCTGGAATGACTTATATGAACTGATGCTGAGTGAGGGGAGTAGAGCCAGGAGATCATTATATATGATTACAGACACACGATATCTGCAAGGACTAACTTTGATAGACTTGACTCCTCTCATCAATACAAGGTTCAAAGACAGCTCCAAAAGACTCATGATGGAAAAAGCTATGCACATCCAGAAAAAAGAATTATGGAGTCTGAATACAGATTGAGGCGAAATTTTTGTTCTTTTTTCCCTTCTTTTTTGGTTTCCTTTCTCCTTTTTTCATGATTCATTCCATTGGCTATAATTCTTCTTTACAACTGGACTATTATGTAAATTAGTTCAATGTGAAGGTATATGTAGAACGTACATTGGATTATGTGCCATCTTGGTGGGGAGGGGGGAGGAGAGGTAGGGATAGAAAACTGGAACCCCAAAACTTGTAGAACTGAATGTCGTAAACCAAAAATAAAAAAAAATAAATTTATTTTTTTTTAATTTCTTACTTTATTATTTAATATTTTTTAGTTTTCAGCATTGATTCCCACAAGATTTTGAGTTACAAATTTTCACCCTATTTCTACCCTCTGCCCACTCCAAGATGGCATTCTGTTGGTCCCGTTCCCCAGTCAGCCTTCCCTTTTGTCACCCCACATCCACTCCCCCCAATCCCTTTCCCCCTTACTTTCTTGTAGGGCAAGATAGATTTCTATGCCCCATTGCCTATATGTCTTCTTTCTCAGTTACATGCAAAAACAACTTTTTTTGAGCATATGCTTTTAAAACCTTGAGTTCCACATTCTCTCCCCTCTTCCCTCCGCACCTACTCTCTCTAAGAAGGCAAGGAATTCAACATAGGCCACACATGTATCATTATGCAAAACACTCCCATAAACAGTCATGTTGTGAAAGACTAACTATATTTTGCTCCCTCCTATCGTGTCCCCCTTTATTCAATTTTCTCCTTTGACTGTCCCTTTTCAAAATTGTTTGTTTTTGATGACTTATACTCCCTATCTGCCCTCCCTTCTACAATCCCCCTTTTTTATCCCTTTCCCCCTACTTTAATGTGGGGTAAGATACTCAATTGAGGGTGAATGGTATTCCCTCCTCAAGTCAAATATTCCCCCACCTGCTCCCTCTTCCCTTCCAACAGAACTGCTTTTTCTTCCCACTTTTATGTGAGATAATTTACCCCATTCTATCTCTCCTTTTATCCCTCTCTCAATACATTCCTCTCTCATCCCTTAATTGATTTTATTTTTCTAGATATCATCCTTTCATGTTCAACTCACCCTGTGCAGCTGCCTAATGTAGTAGGAAGGCCAAATTTATGATCTCAAATATAATCATGTATATGTTTAAATGGTCTGAAATTGCAAGGTATGAGAGATTCTCTAAGGAGAAAACAACAAGAAATTTATTTAGGCCCCACCACAGCCAAAACTTGAACCAGCCTCCCCATTCCAACATCTTGACAAAAAGACTCCAGGCCCAGAAAGCCCATCTCACAAGGGCAACCAAGAGGCCACAAAAAAACAAGATAGTATTTAGCCAAATCATGTTCACTGGCCTCACGTTCCTGCTCGCACTCGGGTAAGCCCTGCTTCTGCAGCTTCCTGCCTCCGCAGCTTCTGGCTTCCGCAGCTTCTGGCTTCCGCAGCTTTCTGCTTCTGCAGCTTCTGGCTTCCACACCTTCCGCCGCCACCAAAGTTGTCTCCAGGCTCACCCCTCCTTGCAGCAGAGCTTCCAGCGTTCTCAAGCCCCGCCTCAATGACCAGAGACCATTGGTTCCTGAGCTGGCCCCTCCTAAGTCACCAATCCACACCCACACAGGTTTCACACCTGACAGGGCCCTGGGCCTGGGGCTTAGCACTTAACAGCTGAAAGTACTTCCACTCAAAATAAACAAAAGCCATGCTAATGAGACAATTTTGCTTAACAACACACCTACATAAATGTATATTGCCTAAAACTACCCTAATACTGAGAAAGGTCTCATGAATTATACAAATCATCTTTCCATGGAGAAATGAAGCCAAAACAGTTCCACTTAAGTAAGCCCCTTATGATTTCTCTTTCTTGTTTACCTTTTCATGCTTCTCTTGATTCTTGTGCTTGAAAGTCAAGTTTTCTATTCAGCTCTGGTCTTTTCATTGAGAAAGCTTGAAAGTCCTCGATTTTATTGAAAATCCATATTTTGCCTTGGAGTATTATATTCAGTTTTGCTGGGTAGGTGATTCTTGTTTTAATCCTAGCTCCTTCCACCTCCACAATATCATGTTCTAAGCCCTTCAATCCCTTAATGTAGAAGCTGCTAGATCTTGTGTTAATCTGATTGTGTTTCCACAATATTCAAATTGTTTCTTTCTGGCTGCTTGCAGTATTTTCTCCTTGACCTGGCAACCCAGGAATTGGGCGACAATATTCTTAGGAGTTTTCTTTTTGGAATCTTTTTTCAAGAGGTGATTGGTAGATTCTTTCAATTTTTACTTTATCCTCTGGTTCTAGAATATCAGGGCAGTTCTCCTTGATAATTTCTTAATAAGATGATGTCTAGGCTCTTTTTTTGATCATGGTTTTCAGGTAGTCCAATAATTTTTAAATGATCTCTCCTGGATCTATTTTCCAAGTCAGTGGTTTTTCCAATGAGACGTTTCACATTGTCTTCCATTTTTTCATTCCTTTGGTTCTGTTTTATAATATCTTGATTTCTCATAAAGTCACTACCTTCCACTTGCTCCAATCTAATTTTTAAGGTAGTATTTTCTTCAGTGGTCTTTTGGAACTCCTTTTCCACTTGGCTAATTCTGCCTTTCAAGGCATTCTCCTCACTGGCTTTTTGGAGCTCTTTGACATTTGAGTTCGTCTATTCTTTCAGGTGTTATATTCTTCAGTATTTTTCTGGATCTCCTTTAGCAAGTCATTGTCTCGTTTTTCATGATTTTCTTACATCACTCTCATTTCTCTTACCAGTTTTTCCTCTACTTCTCTTACTTGCTTTTCCAAATCCTTTTTGAGTTCTTCCATGGCCTGAGACCAATTCATATTTTTCTTGGAGGCTTTTGATGTAGGCTCTTTGACTTTGTTGACTTCTTCTGGCTGTATGTTTTGGTCTTCTTTGTCACCAAAGAAAGATTCCAAAGTCTGAGTCTTAATCTGAGTCCATTTTCACTGCCTATTCATGTTCCCAGCCAACTTACTTGACCCTTGAGTTTTTCTTCAGGGTATGTCTGCTTGTAGAGTAGAGAGTACTTTGTCCTAAGCTTTAGGGGTTGCACTGCTGTTTTCACAGCTACTTCTACACAGCAAGCTCTGCCACACCTGCACTCCTCCCCCAAGAAGTGCCAACCTAGACAGCGACCCACATCTAAGCAGGCTCTGCACTCCCACTCAGATCACTGCTTAATTCCTCCCACAGGGTGGGCCTGGGGCCATAAGCAACTGCAGCTGGAGCTCTGGAAGTAGCCCCAGAGCTGTACCATTTCTGCGCCCCTGGGCTAGGGCCCACCATGCACTCCTTTCTCTCTAGCAGTTTTTCCAGTAACCTTCTCTGTTATCTTCGGCATTTGTGGGTTGAGAAGTCTGGTAACTGCCACAGCTCAATGTTTCTGGGCCCTATGGCCTGTTCTGCCTGGCTCCCAGTCTGGTTGGTCCTGGAGTGGCCCATGCTTGGATCTGCTCTGCTCTGCTCCACTCCAAGCTCTGTGCAATAGACTCTTCCCAGTGACCATCCTTGCTTTCCTGGGCTGGAGCCCTGCTTCCATCTGCTATTTTGTGGGTTCTGCAGTTCTAGAATTTCTTCAGAACCATTTTTGTGGGTGTTTGGTGGGACTTGGGGGAGAGCTTAAGCAAGTCCCTGCTTTCAAGCCATCATCTTTGCTCTCCTACACGCAAAAAAAATGCATATGGGTAGGGGCAGGCAGGTGACACAGTGGATAGAGCACCAATCCTGGGATCAGTAGGACCCGAGTTCAAATCCAGCCACAGGCACTTGATACTTACTAGCTGTGTGAACCTGCTCAAGTCACTTAACCTTGATTGATTTGCAAATATATATACGTATATATTTGCAAATATATATGTATATATATATGTATATACACATATACCTACACACACACATCCACACAGACATACACACACATATACATATATTTATATATCTGTAGGCAGAGGTAGATTGTGGGAATTGGATTTTTACACTGATCAGACAGGCCAGCAGGAGAGCTGACAATGGAGAATGAGCAGTATAACTAGGCTTTCTCACAATATGGAGTTTCTAAACAGGTAATCATCAGTTACTGAATTGGCCTCAGGGCAGAGCCCTCTAGGGTGCCAGATAATAGGTTCATAGGAGAATTTGAATAGAAAAAACATATATAGTAAGTGCTTACTGTGTGCAAGACATTATGCTTGTGCTAGGGATGCAGGTAACATAAAACCAAGACAATCACTTTTCTCAATATTCCAATGGGAGAAGTTAACTCATAAAGGGAAGATAAAAAAGATGGAAAAGGAGAGCATGAAATGTGGGGTGAAGCAAGGCAATCAATGTGGAATTGAAGCCCAGTGAAGAGTATGTATGGAGGGGACATGAGAATTGTGGCTGAGATTTCTGATAATATAACAGACAGTAAATTTCTCTGACTCTAAATTCAGTAGTATTTCCACTACATGAAGCTTCTCCCAATTGGATTGTAGAAACATGAAAGGTTCTCATGATGCCTTAATTAGTGCATGTATATGTACACTAGAGAGAGAATTGAAAAAAATGAATTTTTTATTTACATACACTAAAATCAGTTATGTATAAGAACATGCTATGGTGAACCTAAAATGAAATAACTGATATCATTAAAAACAAAAACAGCTTACAGTAATATAGAGCTTTGCAATGACTTGAGTTCATATTCACAATAATATTATTAGAAAGAGAATTCAAGTTGATCATCCTCATTTCATTTCAGAGATGATGAAACTGAATATCAGACGTATGCATTAGCTTGCCAGAGCTACACAGATAATAAGTGGCTAGCCTGGGCCCCAGACTGAAGAGTTCTCATTCAAATCTATTTCTCCATAATTCATAGAGTCAAAAAGTTCTGGATTTAGTTTTTGCCTCTGATATTTATTAGTTATGTGAGCATGGATAATGAACGTCTTCTTTAAGCCTCAGATTCCTCATATGTAAGACGGGGATAATAATTCCTATAGTACCTAACAGAGGACTGTTGTAACACTTAACTGAAATACTGCAGATAAATCATTTAGTAAACTTTGAAGTATTCTTTAAAAATCATTTATTTTTTTTTTAAATTACCCCGTTTTATAGAATTTTGGTAGAATCCTTGGACAGAGGATAACTCTATTGTTCTATGTTTAATGGTTAGTGGTCTAAGGCAAAAATGGACAAGATTCTCGGTTCTGGTATTTGAATAAAAGTGTTAGGATATAAGCTCACTGAAAGCATGCTCAGGGGGCAGAGTCAAGATGGCAGATTGGAGGCAACAACCCAGCCAAGCTCTCCCAACGTTCTCTTGCAAAGAAAGTGTAATGGTACTGATGGTGGGACTTTTTTTTTTCTTTACTGTTTTCTCTTTTGGAGTACTGAGGTAATCAAGTGGCTTTGATGAGTCTGGCCTTTGTTTCTTTGATTGAATCACCTGCTTAAAAAACAAAAAAGCCTACTTCACATAGACTAGAGTTATATGGCTGTGACACTTGAAGAAGCATCATATGGTTTTGAGTCTCATGGTTGTGATGCCCTTTGATCCTGAACAGGGTATATAAACTGAGAGGTTAGAATTTTGTTTGGAGCTCTTACTGGAAGAATGCTGTATGATTTGGCCAGATGAGACTCTGGGTAGCCGTCACGGAGCAACTCGGCTTTGAAAACCCAGGTGTTGGTGCCTCTCTCTCCAGTAACTATGTAATTCTTCAGACAACTAGAGGCTTCTCCGTTGATAACTGTGTGTGTATTTGCACTGTTTATATTATCTCTGTTTTTAATTTCTGTTTGTATTTACTCTGAAGTTCAGGGTGCTAGCTTTTCCCCCTGAACTAAGTGAATGATACATGTATTTTTGATTAAAGTGAGATTGTTAACCCCTTAAAGTTGCTTTCCTTATAAAAGCAGATCAAGGAATCTGTGCTAGCAGCTTTCCTGTGTACTGGTGTTACTGGTCTTTCACTGCCACAACAGCTGCTAGCCATATTGTTGTTACACGACTTTAAAGTAATGTCTCAAATCAAATTTGGGAGTGGCAGAGACAAGGGTTTGGAATGAAACATTTTTTTTCCAGCCTGAGACAATTTAATAGGTCATCAAAAGAGGTCTGTGACACCAGGGTGGGCTCTATCCCAGAACACAAGTGGTAGCAGCACCAGAGGTGGGGCTTGAAGGCTATTGCAACAGAAGTGGCAACAGCAGATTCAAAGCTTCTTTGGAAGCCCAGAGATGGCACGGAGGTCAAATAACTGGTCAGACAATTTGTTAGATAGGGGACACTTTCCTAGGACTAGATATAGCTGGTTCTGATTGACAATTCTGAGTCGGTTCACATTTCCAGGGCAGAGAATATCATATTCCAAGATATCATATCCCTTTAACATGGAAACTGTTAAGTCTTGTTTAATCCTGACTGTGGGTCATGATATTTGAATTTTTTCTTTCTGGCTGTTTGCAATATTTTCTCCTTGACCTGGGGATTCTGGAATTTGGCTGTAATATCCTTGGGAGCATTAATTTTAGGATCTCTTTCAAAAGGTAATTGAAGCATTATTTCCATTTCTATTTTTCTTCCAGATCTAAGATTTCAGGAAAATTTTCCTTTATAATTTCTTGAAATGTGAGGTTTAGGATATTTTCAAAAATATGTTTGACCTCCTTTCACACAGTCTGATCATTCTTAAATAATATCTCCTCAATTTATTCCCCAAGTGAGCTGTTTTTCCAATGAGATATTTCATGCTTTCTTCTATTTTTTTGGTTTTTCACTTTGTTTTTTTTTGTTTGTTTGTTTCTTGATGTCTCAAGCAGTCATTAGCTTCTACTTGACCAATTCAAAATTTTAAGGAATTCTTTTAATCAGTGAACTTTTGTACCTGTTTTCCAATTTGGCCAGTTGTGATTTTTAAGGAGTTATTTTCTTAAATGAATTTTGATATCTCTTTTACTATTTAGACCAACTCTGTTTTTTTAATTATTTTCTTCAGTGTTTTTGTGCCTCTTTCACCAAGCTGTTAATTCTTTTTAAAAATAATTTTCTTGTATCAATCTCATTTCTTTTTCCAATTTTTCTTCTACCACTCTTATCTCTTTCTTTAACTCTTCCAGGAAATCCTGTTGGGCTTGGGTCCAATTAGCATTTTTCTTTGAGACTTTGGTTGTAGCTGTTGTCACATTGCTGTCTTCTTCTGAGTTTATGTCTTTTTTAATAATTAATTAATTTATTTAATATTTTTAGTTTTCAGCATTGATTTTCACAAGTCTCAATTATAAATGTTCTCCTCATTTCTATTCTCCCCCCCACTCCAAGATGACATATATTCTGATTGAATCATTCCCCAGTCAGCCCTTCCTCCTGTCACCCCACTGCCCCCCATCCTTTTTTCCTTACTTTCTTGTAGGGCAAGATAGAGTTCTATGCCCCATTGCCTGCATATCTTATTTCCTAGTTGAATGCAAAAACTTTTTTTTGAACATCTGCTTTTAAAACTTTGAGTTCCACACTCTCTCTCCTCTTCCCTCCCCACCCACTCTCCATAAGAAGGCAAGCAATTCAATATAGGCCACATGTGTATCATTAAGTAGAACCCTTCCACAATAATCATAATGTGAAAGACTATATTTTGCTCCTTCCTATCCTATCTCCCTTTATTCAATATTTTCCCTTGACCCTGTCCCTTTTTGTGTTTGCTTTTGATTTCCTCCTCCCCCTTTCTGCCCTCCCTTCTATCATCCCCCCTTTTTATCTCCTTCCTCCTTCTTTCCTGTGGAATAAAATACCCATTCGAGTGTGTATGTTATTCCCTCCTCAAGTCAAATCCAATGAGAGGAAGATTCACTCATTCCTCTCAACTGGCCCCTCTTCCCTTCCAATGAACTGCTTTTTCTTGCTACTTACATGTGACATAATTTACCCCATTCTATCTCTCTCTTTTTTCCCTCTCTCAATATATTCCTTTCTCATTCCTTAATTTGATTTTATTTGTTTTAGATATCATCCCTTCATATTCAACTCACCCTGTGCCCTCTGTCCAAATATATATATATATATATATATATATATATATAT
>CM053627.1:61178172-61214502 GCA_028646595.1 Phalanger gymnotis
TTTCCTTTCCTTTCCTTTCCTTTCCTTTCCTTTCCTTTCCTTTCCTTTCCTTTCCTTTCCTTTCCTTTCCTTTCCTTTCCTTTCCTTTCCTTTCCTTTCCTTTCCTTTCCTTTCCTTTCCTTTCCTTTCCTTTCCTTTCCTTTCCTTTCCTTTCCTTTCCTTTCCTTTCCTGTCTTTATAACAAATATATTACTGTTCTATTACTCCACATTTTTACCTCTGCCCTCTTTTTATCTTAGTTGTTAGAGGTTGGGAGATCATGTTGTGAACATTTCAAATTCTCATCCAGGTCACAAAAATCTCAACCCCATGTGGCTGATTTGGCATTGCATGAAGCATTATACAAGGTCAAAAGCAAAACCTGTGACCCATGAGCTGACTGGAAAAAAAGTCATTAACTGCTATCGGCCCAATGTTCCAACTCTTGGGCTATATAACACATTTATAGATCATCTGGACAAAGGGCTCCCAGTTGCTACTGAAAAAAAGGAAAGAAAAAAGGCAATAATGAGAAGATAAGGGATGCCTTGAGGAATAAAGGAGATATATAGACTTAAAATGATCTATCAAATTCTCTGGTTGTGACAGTTCATGCAAGGCAGGGCTTACAAGCCATTCAATTCTAAGAGAATATTTCGCATAGAATATTCAGCACTCAGTGGATTGTTTTCTTGTTTCTAGGACTATTCTTCTTATCATGTATATGAAAACGGAAGTATGTGTTTTCTTTGTCACCGGTGACTTAACACTAACTTTTCCTTCAAAGTAGCTAGTGGCATTACAAGTATATATTGATGACGTTTTGGCTAAAACCTGGAACCCAAAGTACAGAACTACGTGTTTCACTAAAAGAAAAAAAAAAGAATCAACCTAAGAATATGTAAGTACCCTATACCTCGGGTGAAATATTTATAGACATTCATGGATCTCTCATTTCTTCAATAAATGTAGTCCTTCTAAAGATACAGAGTTTATAAACCATCATTACTCTCTGTCCTGTGAAACTTCATGTTTATTATTTTTTTGGTTATTTTTAGTAAATCCAACATGTGGAAATCTACTCAGTGTGCTCCTTTTGTCCTCTTTTAAAGCTCTACCTATTTCATGAAAGAAAGTTTAACCTGTGGGTAAACTATTTCTTTTCCTACCCCTTTTACTCTATAATAGGCATGTCTTCTTTTTTTCTGTTTTTACATCTCTTTGATGACATCTATTGTTTTCCACTGTCATAGAGATCTCAATTAGTAATATGCTTTTGCCAATCATACCCACCCTGCTCCTCTTCACTACCTTTTTCCCACTTGCAAATCCTCCAGAGATTGTGATATTCCGCAATTCATAATCATACAACATCACTGGGAAAACATTAATATTAAGAAGATGAACATTTACTTCAGCAAGAAGTTTTTATCTACTGTAAGAGTCTATACAACATTCCAACACTTGATGCCATCAGTATGACTTCAACCACAAATGGGACACTTAGTTAATGTCACAATCCATAGAGCATCCTTCTTGGCTTTGGATTTTACCTTGTATATAGTCCATGATGGTAGTAAGCACCTTTGGAGTGCCTATTGCTTTCTGGTTATGTTTTTAATGATATTAATGATCAGAGTATCATTGCATAAAGCCATTTTTATTGTTGCATATTTCAAGAAATTGATTAGAGAAATGCAAATTAAAGCACCCTTGAAATATCATTTTACACCTACCAGATTGGCTAAAAATGATAGACCAGTGTTGGAGAGGATGTGGAAAATTTGGGACACGAATTCATTGCTAGTGGAATCACAAAATGATCCAACCAATTTGGAGAGCAATCTGGAATTATGCCCAAAGAGTTATTAAACTACCTATATACCCTTTGACCCAGCAATATCACTACTTGGTCTATTTCCAAAGATGATTAAGGAAAAAGGAAAAGAAGTTATGTGGGTTTTTTGAGGGGGAAGGTTGAGGTGATCAGGGTTATGTGACTTGCCCAGGGTCACATAGCTAGTAAGTGTCAAATGCCTGAGGCTGGATTTGAACTGAGGTCCTCCTGACTCCAGGGCTGGCACTCTATCCACTGTATCACATAACTGACCTCACCTATATGTTTTAAAATGTTTATAACAGCTCTCTTCCTGGTGATAAAGAACTGGAAATTGCAGGGATGTCCATCAATTGGGGAATGGATGAACAAGTTGTGGTATAAAATTGTGATGAAATACTCCTGTGCTATAAGAAATGGTGGTTCAAATGATTTTTGAAAATAAAAATGGAAAGACTTGCATGAAATAATGTAGAATGAAATGAACAAACAAAGAGGACATTGTATACAATAACAGCAATATTGTTTTAAGAACATCTCTGAGTAAGTTATTTTGTCTAATATAAATTCCCAAATTAACTATAAAGGCTATATGAAGAAAGATGCTATCTGCATGCAGAAAAAGAACTGATAAAGAGAAGTATATATACAATAATTTTTATATCTATATACTATTTGTGTCTAATGGTTGCAATCTCTAAGGTGGGGGGGAAGGAAAAAAAAGAAAGTTACTTGATAATTTTTTTTTGTATATTTGAAAGCAATAGCAAGGTTTGCATAGTAGATTTGTAGTTTCATGTACAATCATCTTTTTTTATTGTTCTATGTTATGGAAATGCTTGTTTTATTCCATGAATTAAAAATAAAATTTAAAAAAGACATCTTGTATGGTTTTAATATACACATTGATACTGCAAGTCAAGGGGGAAGCCTTCAAGAATACATACTGCTCTATTAACAACCAGAGTTAGGTAAATGTCACAGTAGAGAGAATGCTGAACCTGGGGTCAAGAAGACCTTGATGGCTTGATAGCTCTTTATAATGAAGATAGTCTTTTTTCTTATATCCACACCTAACTTAATGTCTCTTCTAACAGGAGATGATTCTATTTGAGAAGACTTATTTAAAGAAGGGTCTACCGAGAAATCAATGATGACATTAGTGACAGGTACTTCTGACTTTGACACTACTCACTAGGCCCACTTCCTCTTTCTATATATGCTAAGACAGGGCTGTCCAAAATGCAGCTGCTGGCCACAGAGGGATTTATGCCGCCCACCTATAAGCATAGAAATTCATATAAATGCTTTAGTAAATGAAGCCAAGCTACCGCAGAGCTCTCACCAAAATGGCAAATCAAAATATATTGTCCATTGTTTCAATAAAAAACTAGGGTTGGACAGCCTTGTTCTAAGATATTATATATGCACATGTTGTCTCCTATAATACAATGTAAGCTTCAGAGGAACTTTTAACTGAAACTAAAGAACTCTAACTTTAACTAAAGAACTAAGAGGAACTGCATTCCAAGCATTCAGCATGGTATCTAACACATAGTAGATGCAGAAGGAAGGCTTGTGGTTGGTTGGTTGGCTGATTATTGTCATCATTGAATGCAAAGGTAAACATATTGACATTATTATTACTGAAGAAAAACTTTAAGGAAATAACTATAACCACAAACTCATATGCCTGGTTTCCTGGTATTGTAAAAATATTAGAATGATCAAAAGATAAGTTGAAAATATAATAAGAAAGAAATAGGCAAGTTTTCCCTAAATATCTCTATCAGGTCATACCCTTCCAGTCAAACAATTTATTGAGAGGTGAAAAGAATTCAAGCTCTAATTCTGTGTATTTTTTAATTTCTTAAAAAGGATTTTATTTAGTCGAAGGCAACATGCATTTATTAAGCATCACTATGTGCCAGGCATTGTGCTACATGCTTTACAAACCTTCTCTCATTTGATACTCATAATAACCCTTTGAGACAAGTATACTATTGTCCTCATTTTTCAGTTGAGGAAATCGATAGAAAAAGAAGTGAAGTGACTTGCCCAGGATCATACAGCAAATAAGGGTCTGAGGTCAAATTTGAACTCAGATCTTTTTATACTAAACTATCTAGTTGCCTCTGCCTTTAGTAGGAAGACTATACTTTAATAGAGAAAGAAATAGGATGTTATTCTACCTTCTAGAAATACATAATTAATGGCTAAATCTTGAGACTTAGACCAGTAATTGTGTCCTTAATCTTAATTTCCTATTGAAATTAAAATTGAATTTCATTTCAGATGAAGTCACTTGTATGTGTTGTCCTCATAGGAGGCAAAAAGAGTAAAACACGGATGTCTCTGTTTGTGAAAAATATCTGATTTTTCCGCCAATTCAAAGCATAGTGCCAGAATGGAGTAGGTAGAAAACAAAATGAAAGATTTATCACATACTAAATGGGGCATAGCCTTAAAGCAGCACATATCAATCAAAATATTGACATACTCCCACTTACATGCTAATTCCTCCAAGCTGTGCAGTATATTGTGGGACGCAAACATGCCGACACTCGGTTACAGAGAAAAGTAGCGCAAGGCATAGTCTTTTTGTCATACTATCCAGGGTTGATGACAGTCAGAGTAATTCTGGTTGACTACAATAGCAGAGGAACCCTCAAGATTTCTTGTTTTTAAAATTTGTGGTTCTGAGTTTCAATAACAATGATTTCCAGCTGATACAGGTTGTGCACAATGGCAGCTTTGGTCAAGGGAAACTCCCTTCTGGCCCATCTGGAAAAACGGCTGCTTATGAGCCATTGTGGTCTCAATAGGCGTATCAGCCATGTGTGCCACAGAAGGAACAGACAGTATGGCAAGCCAGCAGATGGGAAATTATCTCGACTGGAAGTCAATTCCTTTCAAAGAATCCAGGTTAGAGCATAAAGCAAAAATGTTCACAGAGGGCTTTCTTTTACTGCCTACAAGAACACCTCTCTCTGCAATTGTTATATTTTTCCCATGGTGTGCTTTATGCATACTTTACCACTTGACAGACCTTTTGTAGCTCATTCAATGTGCTTGCTACTACCCCCTACTGAGACACCTATTATTTAAGGTTATTGCTGGTGATACTAGTAAGAATAACATATTATTCTCACATGTGTGATAGAACAAATCAGATATATTCACAGTTTGAGGGACACACTTTACAGGAGTTGATGGAGTGATTCATATTTCCTCCCTGAAGTGTGATATCTGCAGTTATAGAAGGGAACATGGCTCACTTGTGGTTGCGTAGGGCAGGCCTTATGTCAAGGAGACACAGATGAGTGACCAGCTCTCATGCAAAAACTTACACCTTTTAAAATGGTAGTGTGGAATTGTTTATCTTATTCACAAAACCTTTTTTTAAATTTTGATGATTTTAAAGGAGTAGGAGCATGATACATAGATGTGTTTATGTCTAATTAGAGCTATAGAGCAGCTAGGTGGCAGTAGGATAGAGTTCCAGGACTGGAGTCAGAAGGACCTGAGCTCACATCCAGCCTCAGATATTTACTGTGTGTAACCCTGTTTGCTTGTAAACCTGTAAAAATGAGCTGGAGAAGGAAATGGCAAACCACTCCATTATCTTTGCCAAGAAAACTCCAAATGAGGTCGCAAAGAGAAATTAATCAGCTAAACAACTCCAAAGAGCTATATACTGAGAAGGCGCAAATGTATTGAAATCTGCATCATGGGAGGAAATCTTTGGAAGGATAAGATCACATATCTATTGACAGACTGAAAGATTTATGTATGTGCTTGGTGAATCCAGTCAAACAAGGCATGGAAATAAATACTGCTGAGTCAAGATCAAGAGCCTTCTGAGTCAGGAAAATGTTAAAACAATGCATACAGAAAAGATATAGAATATAAGAATTGCAGAGAGAAAAATCAAAACAATAGGAGATGAAATTAGAGAAGGCAGGAAGCAGACAAGCCTGGAGGAAGCAAAAGAACAAGTCATTTGGGAATTCAGACTGAAACAGCTGTAAAATAGAGAAGTGAGGAAGTAGAAGAGTCAAAAGAGCAAGAGCAGAGGGGAATGAATGGAATGCGAAGTACAGAGAAAAGTGTAGGGGGCAATTTTTTAAATGGCTCATTTTATTTCACTGCAGCAAAAAAAAAATTTACCCAATGTTTACTAGGGTTTGAGGAACTGGAGGTGACAGCAGGAACACAAATTCCTACGGAATTTGTTCTTTTGCTTCTTCCAGAGAGGAAGAAGAAAATACCAGCAAGAAAAAAATAGTACTATACCTGAGGGATGATAGAGCTGGGCCTTATTTGGACATCTTGGCTATCAATCAGTTAATTACCCTATTTCACTTAAAGCAACTAGGAAAATATTTTAGTCCTGATACCTTTAATTGATCAGTCTGTCAGTCAATATTTATTTTTAAACACTTGCTATGTGTCAATCACTATGGGGAAAAAGATGTTTAAAAAACAGTCCCTCCTCTCAAGGAGCTCAGAGTCTAATAGGGAAGGCAATATGCACACAAAAATCAAGATATAGCTATATAGCTACATGCACACACACACACACATATACACATATAATCAAGTTTTGTATATATATATATTACTTAAATACACACGTGTGTATAAGTACATGTATACATATGTATATGAATATGTATACATGTATACATGTGCTTATATGTGCGTGGTGTACCCCCATATATATGTATATATATACATATTTATAACATATAAGTATGTGTGTATATATATATATATATATGCACATATATGTATATTTGTGAGAGAGGGTAGTAGAATTAAGGGGGGTTGGGAAAGGCTTCCTGGATAAAGTGGGATTTTAGATAGGACTTGAAGGAAATTGGGGAAGCCAGGTAAAATTTTTTATTCCCTATTCTTATATTGAATTAATCCTTGTTCAACCCCACTTAAAATAACTACATTAATTAGGTGAGAACCCCTCCACTGACTCAACCAGTCAAAGGCATTAGACTAAGTGAAAAGTCCTTGAAAGCCATCGTATGGAATGGAGTGACCCAGGAGGTATATTAGTATTGGGGATGATACTTGGTTATCCCCCATGGGCCTTCTATAAAATAACAAGCCATTATGGAATGAAAACATTTCTACGGCT
This sequence comes from Phalanger gymnotis, assembly GCA_028646595.1. Classification (NCBI taxonomy): domain Eukaryota; kingdom Metazoa; phylum Chordata; class Mammalia; order Diprotodontia; family Phalangeridae; genus Phalanger; species Phalanger gymnotis. The sequence goes on from CM053627.1 coordinate 61,185,144, forward strand.
AGCAAGAAAAAAAAAATAAGCATCTCTAGCCAAGTCTCCGAAAGGAAAATGCTTGGAGGTAGGGAAGATAACCTTTCATCTTCCTTCATCTTTCATCTTCATTCACACCCCCACTCTCCTCCCCAGGCCAGAAGAAAACTTTGTGAACTTTGGAGGGTAAGAGGATTTGGACTTCTCATTGTTGTCTTAGCATGTCCCTGTGGCATCAGAGGTTGGTTATAGTGTTCAGCAGGAGCTGAGGACAGATTAGGCACATTAGAGACACTGGAAGGAACCAAACAGAAAAGTGACATCTCATGTAGGAACTGTGAGTCACTGCCTTTTCTGATAAAGTTGGTTCTTAAACTAGTAGGTCATGATGATGCTAAGCAGAATTTATCTAGATACTAACAAAGCATTTAAATCAACTTCTCATACTACTCATAGGAGAAAATAGAGAAATGTCAACCATAAATAGTACAATTAGATGAACATGGAATGATTTGAAGGTCCAGACTCATATCCTTGCTCTATTTTATATTTTTAAACAATGAATTGAGTAAAGGTAAAAGTTGAAAAAAAAAACAAAATAAAAAAATCAAATTAATATGTGGCATAAAGCTGGTAGTTATAGCTAATAAACATATTGATAATGGAGTCAGGATTTTTAAAAATCTGGATAGGTGAGACCTTTTTTAAAGATGATATTCAATAGAATAAATGTAAAGTCTTATTTGACATACAAATAACAATGTCTTTATAAGACCAGGGAGACATGGCTTGACAGCGATTTGTTGATAAAAGATAGGGGGCTTTAGTGGACAGCAATCTCAGTGAGGCAAAAGTGGAACTAGACATACAAGAAAATTAATGTGATTTCTGGCTTCATTAAGAGAGGCACGGCTTTCACAAGCAGCAAGATTCCTGCTGTTTCAACAATATGGCTAGCAGCTGCTGTGGGGGTGTAAAACCAATAACAGCCAGCTCACAGAATGCTGCAAGCCCAGGATCTTTTGATCTTTACTAAGGAAAGCAATGCTAAGGGATTAACAATCTTACTTTAATTGAACATACAAATATCATTCACCTAGTTCAGGGGAAAGAGCCAGCACCCTGAACTTGTCAAATACAAAAAAATTACAAACATCAATGGACAGACTTTGTCTGATTCAAATCTCAGTACATAGTTGCCAGAGTTTAACAAAATCCACACATTTGGGCAAGCTGGAGGGCTCTTAACTCTAGCTGCCCAGAGTCTCCACATCAGCATGTCACCAAGAGTGAGAGCCCCAAGCAAATATCTCTGTCTTCCCTTTTTATGCATTCTTTAGCCATCATCAAACATCATCTAAGCAACCAGAACTTAAGCTCTTACTATTGGCTCTGGAGTTAGCACCTCCCCTTAGGACCCTGGGGGCTTCACACCCACATAGGTTTAGCACCTAGTAGCTAGTGGTTTGGGGCCTACTTGGGAGAGAAGACATAATCAGACCTCCCTTCATTGACCCCACCTGGAACCCCTCCTTACTTACCAATGCACAAGACTCTGGGCAAGCCATTGAAACAGCCCCCCAGCTTTGATAACCTAGATGTTGGTGCTTCTCTGGTGACTCTGTATTGCTATGGATAGGCCAGTTTGTGTTCTTTGCTTTCTTTATAACATATGCTTGTATTTTCTGTTTGTATTTGCCCTTATGTTCAGGTCTTTTCCCACACCCAAACTAAGTGAATGATCTATGTATGTTTAATTAAACTGAGATTGTTAATCCCTTAAAGTTGCTTTCCTTAGAAAAGCAGATCAAAGAACGTTTGTTAGCACCCCTTCTGTGTACTGGTGTTATTGGTCTTACACAGCCACAGTAGCTGCTAGCAACATTGTCGTTACACTGACCTAGAATATTCTGTACCTTTGCCCTTGCCTAGAACACTCCTTATAACCTCTACCTCCTGAGTTTCTTGCTTTCTTTTAAGACAGTTCAAATTCAGTCTTTTTGTAAGAGGTCCTTCCCAGTGTCCCCACACATATACACATATACCAATAAGTAGCTTCTCTTTAGGATTACCTCCCAAATACACTTTGTAGATCATGTATATACATTATTCTTCCTGTATTTTCTCCCCAGTTAGCATGTGAACTCCTTGAGGGCAGGAGCCATGGCTTGACCTTTCTTTGTATCCTTATGCCTATCACATGCCTAGTACTTAACAAATTCTTCTTGATTGACTGACTGAATCTTGGTATCCACATTTTATAGAGACTTCTCGAGTAAAGTGAAAGCTGCTGGCCATGGAAGAGAATCCCTGGAGGAAGACTGATGGGAAGACAATGAGGTCAGAGTGTGCAGTAATCGTGGATGGATTATGATCTATGTCAATGAAGGGTAGAATGAGGTCATGCATTCGATGGAGAACTGATGCATTTATATTGAAAGATTATCACATTTACTTCCTTCAATAGTTGGGATCTCTGATTTCATTGATGTGGGAACTCCAATCAAACAGAAATGGGGGCTATTAGTCTATATGCAAATATCTCCTAGGGCTATATATTGACTTTGTTTAGAAATGTAATATTATCTGTGTTCTATTTTAATTTTATTATATTAAATATTTCCTAGTTACATTTTAATATGATGAGGACCATACTTGGCGATGTTACAGGCCTCATGCTGCTCACAAGCTGGGTGTTTGACACCTCTAAAGTTGAACACCCCCTCTCAATATTTGTCCATCCATTCTGAGTGCTCCTTGACAATGTCCTCAGATAAATGCTCTACAGGGCATTCACAACCCACATTGCCCAATGGGCTTTCTTCTAGGTCTCTTCGATGTATATATAGTTTCATAAAATGGGAAAATAATAATCAGTGACTCTAAAATTTTCCCAAGGCACACAAAATCAGAAAACACATAACACCAGAGTTCTATACATCTCAATTCTGGAAATGTTGGTGGAGTGCTATACAATTTAGAAGGTAGTTCCCTAATAACAATCACATAAAGTAGAAAATATAAATATTATTATCACCACTTTGCAGACGGGTAAAGTTCAGAGAGTTTGCATTGGCTAAAGCGACAGCCACAGGGAGAGGGTTGGGTGAAGACTTCAACCACTGTCCCCTGACTTTAAATCCAGCACTAATTACAACTTCACTATTCAACCAACCTGTCCATCAGCAGTTAACACCATCAAGCAACATTTGTTGACAGTACACAGTCTACAAAGCACTGTCAGCTCAATTAATGTCATAGAATTATGCAATCTATGTCTACCTTGCCTAACACTTTGTATCAATAAAATATGAGGTGCACATCATTGTACTAACAAGTTTTCTTAACAGGCTTTAAAAAATTCTGCTGCCTTGAATTATAATCTTCTTATCATGTGCAGATCCTTTAGGAAAGTAGCTCCAGGTTACATGCACATTAGGTTATTGCTCATCAAAGAGATTAAAATAGGTGTGTTAGAAAGATATTTTTTTTTTCCTCTCCATTGCTCACTAGAAATTGCTTTATAAAAACCCTGCAGAGAGGACAACAAGGTTCTCTGAGAAATAGAAGTCAGAAAAGGAATGCATAGCTAATTATAGAAAGGCTGACAGGCTGGTTTGGTTTCTAACATACACCGATGCTTTGGTTTATGTTTTAATATATGTACTATATATTTCAGAACTAACAGGAATAGGTATTACTATGCCTAGAAAATTGTGAAAGATCTTTGTAACCTTACAAAATTGAATATTTCATAAAATATACTGAGATGTTTGTCAGTTCTGCATACTAAAATATGCTGCATTTATTTGGATTTTATTGCAAGAGGAAAACTCAAGTCTCAAACAAATTCTTATATTGATAAATGTCTTTTTAATATGAAATTTGAGGAAAAATAAATATAAATATAATATATTAAAATGATCTTGAGAAATTATAATGGGAGATATTTCATGTCACAAAATAATCAAAAGGTAAGATGATCAAAAGAAACATAAATATAATGACAACCTAGGTTTCTAGGTGGCACAGTGGAAAAAGCAATGGCCTGGCAGTCAGGAACACCAGAGTTCAAATCTAACCTCAGTCATTCACTGGCTATCTGACCCTGGGCAAGACCTGTAACCTCTATTTGCCTCAGTTTCCTTACCTATAAAATGGGGATAGAAATTATGAAAATCCAATGATATATGGTTAATCATTAATATTCTTGTATTTAACTTCGCCAATTTCAAGCATTTGTGTGATTTTTTTAGTAACCTCATTTTAACTTGCTTACTGGCAATGGCACCCAGTGTTCTCCGAACAGCATGGAGCAGCATTGCTAGTCCCTGTCATCTGAGGCTTGCTTTCAGCAACCTGCCTGGGCTAGGGTTTCAAGCTCCAACAAGGCCAGGAGACCTACTCTGAGGCATATGCATTTCATCAGGAAACCATTTAGTCATAGAGTGGAAAGGAAGATTAGAGATACCATGTTACCTCTTTCCCTTTTTTTACTTCAGGTTTCTTCAGACTCCAAAGTCAGCTTTCTTTCTACTGTTGTTTGCTGCTCTTTGTCCTTGCTTCTCAAAGAGAATTCCATACAAATGGAAGCCAGAGTAGACTGGCTACCCTGAACTTGACTCTACTATACCACCTGACTAGGGGTGGGCCAATAGTAGGATTAATTAACATCTTCATTGTAGAGAAATCACAAAAAGAACCAAATAAATAAATAAATCAGCAATATCAACAACAGCAAACAACTTTGCCTCTAAGGTCAGAGTAGATGAAATAATAGAAAAATCAAAGTAATTAAAATCTGAAGAGAGTTAGCATTAGGTTGAAGGCCCCGAAGTCATTGAAAATATGTATACTCCATGTAACACAAATATCACAAATTCTATCTAATAATCATATTGTTGAAAAATAGCACCAATACTTCCAATTATTTTGAAAAGTATATGTTCGTGCTTACACTGGAATTCCCCAAAGATTTTATTTTTAATTTGGTGACATTATTCCAAAGAATTGACCACATATGCCAAAATAGAATAATTCAAAAAAGTTGTCATTTAATTATCACATATAAACACAATCCTCTCATAAGATTTGAAGGAAAGTGTAGAAACATTTAAGGACCTGAACATAGCAGTATATGTGTCAGTCAATGCAATAGAAACAAAGGGTGAACTATCAAGTAATAGGCCTAAGGGCAGCATCAAAGCTGTGGCAGAAGTGACACTAAAAAAAAAAAAAACAAACTATTGGACATCTGTGGAAGTACACAGAAAGATTATATCAATATATAGGAGATACACACAGTAGAACAATCTAAATCCATATTGCGCAACTAAGAGCAAGAAAATGTTGCATAGGCAGAAATCCAGGAAGCAAAATGTTAGAAAAAATCCTTAACCAACAACTGAAAGCCAATTCAAAAAAGTTAAGTTGAAACAAAGAAAGAGCAAAATAAATATTTCGACCTCAATCAAAAACTTTGCTACAGAGGCTCGAGAAATTAGACAAGAGAGAGAACATCTGATATAGGAGGATGTGAAAAATTTCTGATCATCTATATGGGTATAAGAAGATGCAAATTGTATCAAATGACAAGCAGAGAACTCATGAACCATTAACAAAAGTATTGGCAGAACATTTGTGTCAAAGCAGGTGAATGAAATCCTAGCTTCCCTGCAAAACTAGAGAACAATGAAGGCAGATAAAATCCATCATTACTGATGCAATTTTTTCACATTGGCACTTAGATTATGAACAAAGCACTCTGTAGCTTCTCTCAGAAGCAAAGCAAATCTCACATTCCTCAACAAACGGCTCTTTTACCAAAAGAAGATGAGAGCACCAGAATTCCTCCAAAATAAAGTATATTTATGGAATTATGTATTTTTTACATTTAAGTTTATATTAAATTTACTTTTTATTTTAATAGTATTTTCCCCACTTAAATGTCCAGAAAAGATTTAGCATTCATTATTTTCAAGATTTTTAGAGTTCCAAATTTTTCTCCCTCTTTCTCTCCCATTGTTTCCTTCTTCTGAAAATGGTAGGCAGTTTGATACAGTTTATACATGTGCCAACATGTAAAAAAATATTTCAATATTAGTCACAGTTGTATAAGAAGAAACAGATCAAAAGCCAAAAAAATTGAGAAAGAATAAAGTAAGTAAAAAATGTGCTTCATCTACATTCAGAGTCTATCAGTTCTCCACTTGGATATGGACAGCATTTTCTATCATGAGTCCTTTGTGTTTGACTTGTATCATTATGCTGCTGAGAGAGGCGAAGTCATTCAGAGTTGATCACCATTGATCAGTTGATACTGTGTATGACATATTCATAGTTCTATTCATTTCACTTTGCATCAGTTCATACAAGTATTTCTAGGATTTTCTGAAACCTGCTTGTTCATCATTACTTATTGCACAATAGTATTCCATTATATTCATATACTACAGCTTGTTCAGCCATTCTCCAATGGATGGGCATCCTCTCAATTTCCAATATTTTGCCACCACAAAAGGGCTGCTATAAATATTTTTACACGTGTACATCCTTTTCCCTTTTTTGTGATCTTTTTGGGATACAGACCTAGTAGTAGTATTGCTAGATCAAAGGGAATTCACAACTCGGTTGCCCTTTGGGTATAATTCAAAATTGCTCTCCGGAATGGTTGGATCAGTTCACAACTCCACCAAAAGTATGTCAGTGTCCCAATTTTCCCACATTTTCTCCAATATTTATCATTTTCAATTTTTTTATTATATTAGCCAATCTCATAGGTGTGAGGTGGTATCTCAGAGTTGTTTTAATTTGCATTTCTCTAATCCAAAGTTATTTAGAGCACTTCTTCATATGCCTAGAGATAGCTTTGATTTCTTCAGCTGCAAACTGCATGTTCATATCCTTTGACCATTTATCAATTGGAGAATGGCTTGTATTCTTATAAATTTGATTTAATTCTCTATATATTTGAAGAATGAGGCCTTTATCAGAGATACTTGCTATAGAGCTTGGTTCCCAGATTTCTGCTTTCCTTCTATTCTTGGTCATATTGGTTTTGTTTGTGCAAAAGCTTTATAATTTAATATAATCAAAATTATATTTACATTTTGGAATGCTCTCTATTTGTTGTTTGGTCATGAATTCTTCCCCTCTTCATAGATCTGACAGGTAGGCTATTCCTAAAATATTGTAGGATTCTACTTTTTGATCCACTCTGCTGTCTACTTCCGTTTTACATGGGAGTTAAACCCACTCACATTCACAGGTATGATTACTACCTGTTTATTTCCTTCCTATTCTTCCTCCTGTTTGTTCTCTCTCTCTCTTTTCACCCTTTCATTTCTTACCAGTGTTTTGCTTCTATCTATCACTTCTCCTGATCTGCCCTCCATAATGTCAGTCCTCACCTGCCCTTACTTGATCTCCTCCCCTCCTACTTCCCTGTGAGGTAAGATAGATTTTTATAATCAACTGATTGTCTTTATTATTCTTTCTTTGAGCCAACACTGATGAGAGTAAGGTTCAAGTGATGCTCATCAACCACACTCCCATTTTCCCCACTATTATAAAAGGTCTTTAGCACCTCTTCACGTGGAATAATTTACCCCATTCTACCTCTCCCTTCCTTTTGTACCCATTGTGCTCCTCTTTCTCATTTCTCATGTTTTTTGTCATTCCTTCAAATTGTCTTTATGCCTGTACCCTCTGTCTATCTATATTCCTTCCAGCTGTGCAATTAGTGATATAATTTTTAAGAATTACACATATCATCTTGCAATGTAGGGATGGAAATAGTTTAGCTCTATTGAATCCCTTATGCTTTCTTTTCCTTTTTACCTGTTTATGCTTCTCTTGGGTCTAGATATTGGAGGTCAAATTTTTAGCTTAGTTCTGGTCTTCTTATGAAGGCTGAAAATCATTCTATTTCATTGAATCACCATTTTTCCCCTTGATGTATTATGCTTAATTTTGCAGGGTAAGTGATCCTTGGTTGTAGTCCTAGCTCCTTTCCCTTCCAGAATATCATGTTCCATGATGTCCAGTCCTTTAATATTGCAGCTGCCAAGTCCTGTGTAATCCTTATTGTTATTCTAAAATATTTAAATTGTTTTTATCTGGCAACTTGTAGTATTTTTTCCTTGACCTGATAGTACTGAAATTTGACTATAATATTCTTTAGATTTTTTATTTGGGATCTCTTTCCTGAGGTCATTACTGGATTCTTTCAATTCCTATTTTGTCCTCTGGTTCCAGAACATCAGGGCAGTTTTCCTTCATAATTTCTTGAAAGATGCTACCCAGTTCCTCCTTTTGATCATGGCTTTTGGGTACTCCAGTGATTCTGATATTCTCTCTCTTGTTTCTATTTTCCAGGTTAGTTATTTTCCCCATAAGGTATTTTTACATTTTCTTTGGTTTTTTCATTCTTTGATTTTGTTTCCTTGATCCTTACTGTGTTATAGAATCATTACCTTCCACTTGCCCAATTCTAAATTTTAAGGTGTTGTTTTCCTCAATTTGCTTTTGTACTTTCTTTTCCATTTGGAAAACTATACTCTTTAAGGAGTTGTTTTCTTCAGTGGATACTTGTACCTCTGTTTCCATTTAACCATTTCTAGTTTTTTTTTTTAATTTTATTATTTATTTACTATTTTTAGTTTTCAGCATTGATTTTCACAATATTTCGAATTACAAATTTCCTCCCCATTTCTACCCTCCCCCCGCTCCAATATGGCATATACTCTGAATGCCCCCTTCCCCAGTCAGCCCACCCTTCTGTCACCCCACTCCCCCTATCCCCTTTTCCCTTACCTTCTTGTAGGGCAAGATATATTTCTATGCCCCATTGCCTGTATGTCTTACTTCCCAGTTGCATGCAAAAACAACTTTTTTTGAACATCTGCTTTTAAAACTTTGAGTTCCAAATTCTCTCTCCTCTGCCCTCTCCACCCACCCTCCCAAATAAGGCAAGCAATTCAACACAGGCCACATGTGTATCATTATGCAAAACCCTTCCACAATACTCATGTTGTGAAAGACTAACTATATTTTGCTCCCTCCTATTGTGAACCCCTTTATTCAATTTTCTCCCTTCACCCTGTCCCATTTCAAAAGTGTTTGCTTTTGATTACCTCCTCCACCTATGTGACCTCTGTTCTACCATCCCCTCTTTTTATCTCCTTCTTCTTCTTTCCCGTGGAGTAAGACACCCAGTTGACTGTGTATGTTATTCCCTCTTCAAGTCAAATCCGATGAAAGCAGGATTCACTCATTCCTCCTCATCTTCCTCCTCTACCTTTCCAATGAACTGCTTTTTCTAGCCACTTTTATGTGAGATAATTTACTCGATACTATCTCTCTTTTTCTCCCTCTCTCAATATATTCCTCTCTCATCCCTTAATTTGGATTTTTTTAGATATCATTCCTTCATATTCAACTCATCCTGCACCCTCTGTCTATATATACATATATATGTATATATGTACATGTATATGTATATATATGCATGTATGTATATTCCCTTCAGCTTCCCTAATATTGAGGTCTCAGGAATCATACACATCATCTTTCCATGTAGGAATGTAAATAGTTCAACTTTAGTAAGTCCCTTATGATGTCTCTTTCTTGTTTACCTTTTCATGCTTCTCTTGATTCTTGTGTTTGAAAGTGAAATTTTCTATTCAGCTCTAGTCTTTTCAATGAGAAAGCTTGAATGTCCTCTATTTTATTGAAAATCCATATTTTGCCTTGGAGCATGATACTCAGTTTTGCTGGGTAGGTGATTCTTGGTTTTAATCCTAGCTCCATTGACCTCTGGAATATCATATTCCAAGCCCTTCAATACCTTAATGTAGATGCTGCTAGATCTTGTGTTATCCTGATTATGTCTCCACAATACTCAAATTGTTTCTTTCTGGCTGCTGGAAGTCTTTTCTCCTTGATCTGGGAGCTCTGGAATTTAGTGACAATATTCCTAGGAGTTTTCTTTTTGGGATCTTTTTCAGGAGGCAATTGGTGGATTCTTTCAATTTCTATTTTACCCTCTGGTTTTAGAATATCAGGGCAGTTTTCCTTGATAATTTCTCGAAAGATGATATCTAGGCTCTGATAATGGCTTTCAGGTAGTCCAATAATTTTTACATTATCTCTTCTGGATCTATTTTCCAATGAGATATTTCACATTGTCTTCCATTTTTTTTCATTCCATTGGCTCTGTTTTATAATATCTTGATTTCTCATCAAGTCACTAGCTTCCACTTGCTCCAATCTAATTTTTAGGGTAATATTTTCTTCAGTGGTCTTTTGGACCTCCTTTTCCATTTGGGTAATTCTGCCTTTCAAAGCATTCTTCTCGTCATTGGCTTTTCGGAGCTCTTTTGCCATTTGAGTTAGTCTATTTTTAAGGTGTTATTTTATTTAGTATTTTTGGGGTCTATTTTAGCAAGTCATCGACTTTCATGGTTTTCTCACATCACTCTCATTTGTCTTCCCAAATTTTCCTCTACTTCTCTAACTCGTTTTTCTAAATCCTTTTTGAGCTCTTCCATGGACTGAGACCAATTCATATTTTTCTTGGAGGCTTTTGATGTAGGCTCTGTGACTTTGTTGACTCTTTCAGGCTTTATCTTTTGATCTTCTTTGTCACCAAAAAGGTTCCAAGTCTGAGTCTGAGTCTGAGTCTGTTTTCTCTGCCTGTTCATGTTCCCAGCCAACTACTTGACCCTTGAGCTTTTGGTCGGGATATGACTGCTTGTAGAGTAGAGAGTACCTTTCCCCAAGCTTTAGGATCCAAGCACTGCTGTTTTCAGAACTATTTCTACACAGCCAGCTCTGCCACACCAGTGCTCCTCTTCCCACAAGACCCACCAACCTAGACCATGACTCAGATCCAAGCAGGCTCTGCACTCCCTCTCTAATCTACCCCTTAATTCCTCCCACCAGGTGGGCCTGGGGCTAGAAGCCACTGCAGCTGTACCTCTGTAAGCAGCCTCAGAGCTGCACCACCTCCACCACCCCCAGGGCAAAGGCTGACCTTGAACTTCTTTCACTCTGTCCCAGCAGTTTTTTCCCTACTAACCTGCTCTGTTGTCTTTGGCATTTGTGGGGTGAGAAGTCTGGTAACTGGCATAGCTCACTGATTCAGAGTTCTATGGCCTGTTCCGCCCGGCTCCTGGTCTGGTTTTCTCGCATCCTTCTCATTTCTATTCCCAATTTTTCCTCTACTTCTCTAACTTGCTTTCCCAAATCCTTTTTGAGTTCTTCCATGGCCTGAGACCTGTTCATGTTTTTCTTGGAGGCTTTTGTTTTAGGCTCTTTGACTTCGTTGACTTCTTCTGGCTGTATGTTTTGGTCTTCTTGGTTACCAAAGAAAGATTCCAAAGTCTGAGACTGAATCTGGGTGTGTTTTGGCTGCCTGGCCATGTTCCCAGCCAACTAACCTGACCCTTGAGTTTTTCAGCAGGGTATGACTGCTTGTAAAGCACAGAGTTCTATGTTCCAAGCTTGGAGGTATGTGCCAGCTCTGCCCCACCAGCAGTCCTCCTTCCTCAAGAACCCCTGAACTCATACTGGACTTAGATCTTCAGCAGGCTCTTCACTCCTGCTCTGATCAGCCACTTAATTCCTCCCACCAGGTGGGCCTGGGGTCAAAAGCAGCTGCAGCTGTAGTTCTGTAGCTGCCCTACCTCCGCTGCCCCCTGGGTGGTGGCCAAACTGCAAACTCCACTCCTGCAGCTTTTCCCATCAACCTTCTCTGTTTTCTTTGGTGTCTGTGGGTTGAGAAGTCTAGTAATTGCTGCAGCTCACTGATTCAGGGCACTAGGGCAAGCTCCACCCAGCTCCTGGTCTGGTTGGTCCAAGCTGCCCACGCTGGGCTCTGCTCTGCTCCCCTCCACTCTGCTCCCAGCTCCATGGGGGATAGACCTTACCAAGAGACCATCCAGGCTGTCCTGGGCTAGAGCCCTGCCTCCCCCCGCCACCTTGTGTGTTCTGCAGTTCCTCTCTGCTGTCTTTGGTGTTTGTGGGTTGAGAAGTCTGGCAACCACCACAGCTCATTGGTTCAGGTTGCTAGGGCCTGCTCTGCCCAGCTCCTGGTCTGGTTGGTCTACACCACCCATGCTGGACTATGCTCTGCTCTGCTCCACTCCCAGCTCCATGAGCAAAAGACCTCACCCAGCAACCATGCAAGCTGTCCTGGGCTGGAACCCTGCTTCCCTCTGCTATTTTGTGGGTTCTGCAGTTCTAGAATTGGTTCAGAGACATTTTTGATAGGTTTTTGGAGTGACTTGGTGGGGAGCTCAAGCTAGTCCCTGCTTTCCAGCCACCATCTTGGCTCTCCCTCCCACAATAAGTTTCTATGGTCAGATTCTTTTGTTTTTGTTGTTTTTTGCTCATTTTTTTTTGCCTTTTTCCTTTCTTTTAAATTTGATCTCTGCTCCCAGTGTGGAAGGGTCTGTGTCTTAGGATTCCTGTCCCAGTGACTGCAAGTGCTGGCTGTTAACCTAGTGCTGCACTAACATTGCCCTGAAGCCCATAGAGACTCTAGTATCTGGTGCAGTGTTGAGGAGTGGGGCTCACTAGTGCTGCTGGAGGCTGGTCCCTAAGCTGGGGTCCTAGTACTGGTGTCTAGCATGTGCTGAGACCCAGTTGGGTTTTTCTTTGTTTTCCCTGGGGCATGAAGCACATGCAGATCAGAGCTATTTTCTTTATACCAGTTTATTTACTATAAATAAAGTTTCTAATGTAGTTTGTGTTGCTAAAACACATCTTCAAAATTTTACCAGAAAACAAAACAAAAGACCTTCCCTCCTTCTCCTCCTCCCTTTTTCCCTTCCTATAAACACTCACACACACACACAAAAACACAAACACACAGGTTCTAATAGTTGAGGAGCAAAAAGTTTTCTTTTTATTTTCCACAAAAAAAGGTATAGCATTCAAAGAGCTTATAATCAATTTGAGAATACTCCAAAATACCCATATTGCCTTTTTGGATTACTGCAACAACTTCACTGAATTATACACTCATGATCTATTTAGGTATTGTAAATAAGTAGCACCAAGTACAATGATTATACTAGATTAGTTGATTCTACATGGAAAAAAAATGTTTCCTATATAAAACACCCTACCAACATAATAATGACAAGATTGATCAATATATAACTTGGGATTTTTGAGGCAAATAGTTCAAACTCTTTAGGGCTACACCTGGCCTTAAAATCATTACCATCCCTTCTAAATAGAACTAAATATTGCTTCCAAATTAAGAGAGAGTTGAGCCAAAACACCTTAGTAATCACTTGATATACACTTAAAAGTCTTCAAAACCTGGCCCCTTCTCACCTTTCCACTCTTCCTACATATCCCTCCCCTCCAGACACTATACAGTTCAGATTTTCGGGCTTATATGCTATTCTTCACATGTAACATTCCATGTCCTGTCACCTGACATTTTATTGGCTGCCCCCTATGCCTGGAATATTCTCTCTTCTCACCTCCATTACTAGAAACCCTGCCTTACTTTAAGACTCAGCTCAAAAGACAAGCTCTGCTTGAAGCATTTGAAAATCAAAGTTGAATGGGATTAACACCTTAAAAATTACTGTCATGCTAATCTTAATATACACTTATGGAAGTCTGACATGGAATATACCTGTTTTAAAAAGTACCTGGCAGTAGGTTAATTGAAAATAGTTATGAAATGTGAGGCTCAACAGCCTAAGCTATTTATGGAAAGATTAGGAAAGAACTATGGGAAGGTGATGGAGTAGGTCAGAAAATTCTAAACTCTCCAGATTTCCTCCATAAACAAAATAAAATAGCACCTCTGAATGAATGTAGAGCAGTAAAAATAAACAAAAGTTGGGGCAGAATAGTAGTCTTCCTGGGACAACTGGTGAAGAATGGAAGAAAAATCTCAGGATGGAGGTTCGGTCTCTGTGAAGTGTAAACACCTCCAGGTTATTTCTGCTGAAATAGCAAGTGGTGAGCACTGGGGCTAGATGGGTTTGGAGGTAGCCTCAGCCTCAGCCACAGGAATTTTCACCTCCCAGACAGTGTGGGGAATGTTGGTTTCAGTTTCAGGCCAGAGGGAAGAACTGAAGGAGGACTTAAGGCCAAAGGCACCATCCCCATGCCCCAGGACTAGACATGATTACAAGTTGCTACAAATAAAAATAAAATGAGTGGGCAAAGGAGAAAGAATCCAACACTAGGAAGTTACTATGGAAATAGAGAAGACTAGGGTTTGTCATCAAAGGATACTGAAGCAAATAAAACCTCTCCCAGCCTGAGGACTAATGTCAAATGGCCAAAAAGAATTCATAAATGAACTTAAAAAAGACTTTAAAAATCAAATGAGAGAGATTGAGGAAAACTTTTTTTAGAAAAATAAGAATACAAGAAAAACAAGAAGATTATGATAAGGAAGTTAACCAATTGGAAAGGGAGATCCAGAATCTTAAGGAAGAAAATGACTTCTCGAAAATTAGAATTGGGCAAGGAGAAGCCAGTGAAGTTATGAGACCAAGAAATAATAATGCAGAATATAAAGAATGAAAAAAATAGAAGATAATGCAAAACATCTCATAAGAAAAACAACTAATCTGGAGAACAGATCAAGAAGAGAAAACATAAAAATAACTAGACTATATGAAAGGTAAGCTCCCCCAAAAAAGAATCTTGATGCAATAATACAAGAAATAATTAAAGAAAATTGTCCTGAAATGTTGGAACAAGAGGAAAAGTAGAAATAAATATATCCACTGATCACCACCTGAGAGAGATCGTAGAAGGAAAACCTACAGAAATATCATAGCTAAATTCCAAAACCCCCAGCTCAAGGAGAAAATATTCGGAACAACAAGAAACAAATAATTCAAATATGGCAGAGTCACAATTAGAATCATACAAGAGCTAGCAGTGACTACACTAAAAGACAGCAAGTCCTGGAACACTATATATTGAAGAGTAAAAGAACTGAGATTGCAGCCAAAAATATCATACTCAACAAAGTTAAGCATAATCCTGAATGGAAAAAGGACATTCAATGAATCTCCAAACTTTCTGGATTTTATTGCAAAAAGACCTGAACTTGATAAAAATTTGACATATAACACCCAAGAGAAATATAATATAAACATCAAAGACTAATTACAAGAGACTCAATAAATATGGTGTGTTTACTTTTTATATGAGGAAATGTAAACTATATGTTTAAAATTGTACTTAGTAATTGGGTAGTTCAAAAGAAAAATTGGGGCAGAGTTGAGTATGACATGATTCTAAAAAGTAATACCATCTAGGAAAAGTAAGAAGAGTAAATATCTTACACATATGAGGTGTAAGAGGAAGAATCAATACAAAGGAATTAGATGGGGGAGGAGAGCAGGTAGTTCTGGAACCCTACTCTAATTGGGAATAGGTTAAAGAGGGAACAATACATCTAACATCCAGAAAGAAAGAAAGAAAGAAGGCAAAGTGGATAGGGAGTGGGGAGGGGATGAGGGAGGGATTTTTAGAAGGAACTCTATTCACATCACTTCTGGGTTAAAGAGAGAACAATATATACACTTAGAAGGGAATAAAAGTCTTCTAAATTTATAGAAATAAGAGGGTGAGGGAATAAGAGAGGGGGTATAGAAGAGTGTCTAATGGAAATGGGATAAAGAAGGAATAACATATATTTAGAAGGCTATAAAAGTCTTCTAAATTCAGATAGAAACAAGATGGTAAGGAGAAAGGGTGGGAGGAGAGAATAAGAGAGGGCTCTTTGAAGGGGAGTAGGTTAAGTAATAGAATGGCAAGGTAGTTCGTAGAAGTAAAGTGGAAGAGTCAGAAGGGATAGAAAATAGGAGATACATGCACACATAAAATAAAGATCAGAAATAGAATTTATTAGGAAAAAAAGCAAAGGTAGTAATCATGATCTCAGACAAAGTTAAAGTTAAAATAGATTTAATGAAAAGAGAAAAATAGGGATATTACACTATATGTCAGCTATATTAATCAATATTGTTTTATACTATTTTAAAAATAGCTAGAGTACTAGATAGTAGAAGGTTATAATATTGCTGAGGTGTAAAAAATGAAAGAGTGGACTTAGAAAAATATGGAAAGAATTGGACTTATCAAGGAAGATGTTATCTAACCTCAGAAAAATAGAGGGGAAACAAGTATAGTATGGTCTTACGTAGATGCATATGAATATATATCAATATATATGAGTATAATTATAGATATCTAATCATATATGTGTGTATGTATTTGTATGTATATATATATGATATGTGTATAAATATATGTTTGTGTGTCTATGTATATATCTGTGTGTTTATCTACAAAGACAGATAGATATGTGTGTGCATCTATCCATTTACCTATGTATCTATCTCCATGATTAATTGTAGCCTTCTTGGAGGGTGGAGGTGGGGGGAAGGGGAAAAAAGAACAAAGTAAAAAGTGCGTAGTAGAGAACAAAAGAAAATTTACAAGGAAGCAAAGATAGACAGCTCTGAACACAATATGTAGTATTTATTATATAGACTTCACTTCCTTGAAATGGAAATTTATTGTGGTATATTGTGAATCCTCTGTTACGTTCTGCTGTGCACATGGCAATCCTTTTTTTGTTCTTTTCTTGTTTTGTATTTAAATTTTAGTATTTAAGTTCATAATATCCTTCTTTTTCTTTTCTTATTGTGTATTTAATTTTAAAATAAATTAATAAATAAAAGGAAGATCGACACTTCTTCACCAAAAAAGAGTAATGAGATCCACAGACTTTCTTAGAACCTATGATAAACAGGTCAAAATCTTACAAAAATACTTTAGGAACAAGTAGAGATAACTGTGCTGAATAAGACTAAAGGATGATGAAATTTTTTAAAAAAAATATTTTTTGAGCATAAATAGATGTGGTTCATTTCCAGATAGAGCCTACAAAATGTCTCCCGTGAAGAATAGGAGCACAAGGCCTGCCATTGGCAACATCCGTATGATTGCAGGCAACAATATTTCAAATAAGAAGCATTGAAAGGAAGCCATAACTGTGAGGATTTGTTTGAGAAAAGATAGGGGTTTATCATGGTGATTTAGGATGAGATCATTGCCACCAGAAAATATGAAAGGAGCCCACATGTGGTGACCAAAATCGAATATGCAAGGAAACTATAAAAGTTGCAAAATATCTCTGCACCTGTGAAAGTAAATTAAAAAGAAATACACAAAACTTAAAAATTAGCACCTACTGAATACCTAGCAAGATATAATCTGATCACTAGAATTATACATTATAAGTTGGTAACCTCCCCACCCCCACCCACAACTTCTTGCCAAAATCCATATTCCTTTACCCTTACCTAACCCCACTGGAGGAGAGCAAGATCATTTGTACCTGCAGACTCCCAGACCCAGTCCTAGCCTCTAATCAATTCCCTTCACTAATGGGAGTCCAATGGGACTACCAGACGCCAAGGTAAAAGAACAGATCCAGGCCCAGTAAAATTCTCATTGTAACTCCCTTCAGAGACTGTGAGCTTCTCTTCCCATCTTCCACTCACTATTACCCCTCTGGCTTCTCTTACTTCTCTCCATATACTTGTAATAATTATTAGCTTCTTAGAAGAAGATATCCCATGGTCCTTCATATTTTCATATTCCAATCCTCCTCCAATTCTCATTTTCCAATCCTTACCCATATCCTAGGCTTACCTATCCAGCCCTTCCACTAGGTTCTCTGAAATTCTTATTCCATCTGGGGGCTCTTTTACTCACATTTATCATATATTAGGATTTCTTTGAGATTTAGCTATGTTACGACAACACTGAATTCTCCAGTTAGATGTCTCATTGGAGTATATAGTTGATGGGCCAACACTTGGTCCTTTAAACCTCTTCTCCTTACTTGATAGAGGAGAAATGAATCCTTCCTAAGTCTTTCCTGCTTTCTCTTTTTTTTGATTGTTTAGGCTAATAAGGGTGTGCTGGAAATTTTAATAGCAAAAATGCAAGACACCCTTTTAAGTTCAAATCTGTCTTGTTAATATTTTCTCCATCATTTTCTTAAGTCTAGACAATCAACAAAACAATAAATCAAGCCCTGATTTGTAGCATTTGCCTATTTCCAAGGTGTAAATTCCAAGATGTAAATGTTCACCATGAAAATTTAACAGTTAGCTCTCCTGAGCCTACTCTAGCATAGCCCTGCATCTTTATTCTAGGCACTGATTTTCCCTCTCTTTATTCTTTCTCTCTGGAGATTTAATCATCCTTACCTTATTACAAAAATTAGCTCACTAATAGAAGCAATATA
This sequence comes from Phalanger gymnotis, assembly GCA_028646595.1. NCBI lineage: Eukaryota > Metazoa > Chordata > Mammalia > Diprotodontia > Phalangeridae > Phalanger > Phalanger gymnotis. The sequence continues at coordinate 61,203,430 of CM053627.1, forward strand.
ATGGCTTTCAGGTCTAGTTGGTGCCTTTCTATATTTTATGGAATTCATATCCGCGGAAAAGCTATTAATTAAATCACAATAGCTCTGAAGTCCCAGTTAGAAAATCCCAAACATTCAGAGAGAGGTTTGGCTCTCTGCCCTCATTTACATCATTGTTTATCTCTAGCTAAACCATGGCCTCTTTACATTGAGGTTTAAAAAAGAAGAAGATAAAGGAATCATATAGATAAAAACAAAAATGAACAGATTATACTAGAGAGTTTGTTACTAGACAAACAGAAAAGGGAAATTGGAGAAAGAAAAGACCTTTGGGGGGGGGGGTCTTCTCTCTGTCCTTCAAGAGGTAAATTTAAGGTGGAGAAAAGATTGATACATGAATGAACATAATATTACTATGATATACAATCTGATGAAGATGAAAAAATAAAAAAGTATGGAATTATATGAACTGCTACAAAGTAAGTAAAAGTCACTCCCTCCACACACAACTACAAAATGTAAGTGGGTAGAACAGCCAGAAAATAATAAAAAATGAATGTAACAAAAATTCTAAGGAACAAACTGAGCTCAGCCTTAAAGAAGAAATATAAGAAATCGTCTATCCCTTGCCCTCAATTCCTATGCAGAGGTATGGGGGTCTACAAGTATGAAACATTGTATATAATGTCAGATATAAATGGATTTGCTGAATGTTTCTCCCCTTTATTTTAATTTTTTAAATTAAAGAGTAAAGACCAAAGAGTGAGTTCTCTGGGAAGGGAAAGGGAAAAATATAGGTGATGTAATAATAAAAAGTTAAGAGGTGAATGCAACCAAGAACTTCAACCTGTGTTCTCTAGTCTGAGATTATTGTAAAGCCAAATGTCCCATTTCAAACTCTCATTCACTGTTGGACTCTCCTCCCTTTTCAGTTTTTGTTTCTACTCGGCAGGGTTGGTAGAGCTGGGAAGCTGTTTTGTTCTGTTTTTTTTTTCCCTTCTGCTGCTACTCCTACTGCTTAGCCCTCATAGTCCTCATTCATTTCTCTCAAATTATCTCTTGCAGTGTGTGTGTGTGTGTATGTGTGTTTGTGTGTGTGTGTGTTTGTATGTATGTGTGTGTGTTTGTCCCTTTAAGAATCCTGGGACACAACTCAAATTGGCCTTAGGGTTCAGAGATTCCAGTAGTTCCAACTAACTCTGAGGGCTGAGACAGTATGTTGCCCCGCTGAACAAATTCCAGGATACCGCAGTTCTCAAAGACTAAGTATACAATAAATTGTGTTTCTAATCATTTCTATATAGTGACTGAAGGCACAGAATATGGTACTATTAGAAGTAAAAAGAAATTATTGCTTTATGAATATACTCACTTTACATTTACTATAAACTTGCCACTCCACCCTGAATGATGTTAGCATTCTGGGAGACATTAGTAGTTTTACTTTGCCATAGAAAAATTAAAGCACAAGTATGTATATGTGACCAATGGGTCTTGTCAGCCTGCTCAGTATCTCACACACTAGAGTCTCAGGACTAAGGTGGGGAATGAGGCAGGCAGGCAGGCAGGCAGGCAGGAAGGATGAAGGGAAGGAAAGAGAGAGGGAAAGAGGGAGGGAGAGAAGAAAGAAAGGAATTTCTTTTCCTCGACAGAACAACACAGGCTATCTACAATGAATCAGATTACATCCAGGGATCCTTCCTGACACTATCCTCACATGCATAGAATAAACACTTAGTGAGGCATCAATACACAGACATTAGAGTCAAACAAAATTTTATGGTTAGATGTCAGCTTGTAATATAGGTCAAGCTCTCACTCTAAACACTGAGAGACCATTTCAATATCCTACTCCTAATTATAGTTGATGTATGTAGGGGATTTTTCATCTCATTTTAATGAAAACCTTTTTCTTTAGGAATGCATTACTCTTCTGGTTAAGTTTCCTACCTCAGCAACACACTCTTCCTTATGTAATCATATTTTCTGGCTCTGACCTTCAATTGAGCCATAAAATAAACAAAACATCTGAGACTCTTTCCCCCAAATACCATTTTTGTATGAAATCATTAAAGGTTTCACGAAAATATGCAATTTAAAGGCCAGTGGTAAAAATGTTATCACTATTAAATATATAAGGAAAATCATTAATCCTTGGCTATCTACTGTAAGCCACATAGTTCTTCAGTAAATTATGTAAACTTGACAAACCTATCCATCAGGGTATGGCAGAGGTGTTGTAATGAGCAGTTTGCTTTCCTTCCTTCCCTCCCTCTTCCTCTCCACTTCCTGTTCTTTTCTACCTGTCCTCAACATTTTTCTTTACCTATTCATCCTCTCCTTCCTTCCCTCACATTCTCCTTTCTTCCCTGATTCCTTCTTTCTCTCTCTACTTCTCTTTCCTTTTCCCTTTTTCCTCTTCTTTTCTCTCTCACCCTCTCCTTTCCTCCTTCTTCTTTTTTTCTCTCCCTTTCTCTTCATTACCTTTTTCTTGTTTGCTTGCTTTTTCTTCCTCCCTCCCTCCCTTTCTGCCTCCCTTCCTTCATCCTCTCTTTCTTCTTCCTCTCTCTTTTCCTCTCTCTTACTCCCCCTAGTTCATTGTTTCTCTTCTCCACTCCCTGCTTATTCCAATCAACAATACTCAAGGGCATAAGAGGCATTGCTTAGCTCCCTTGATTTTACTCAGAACACAACAGATTGCTGACCTTTACCAAATATGTTATTTTCCCTCAACAAAGTGTGTGGTTGTGGAGAGCATCAAACTCTCAAAAACTGGGACTTCAAATATATACCTAGTCACCTTTTCTTTTGCAGGGCTTCAAGTCCAGATCCCCATCACTCTTTTTGTTTACAGTCTTCATTTATTCACTCCCCTCACTGTTTGCCTCACTGATTTCTGTTCTAGCTCAAATAATTATTTCTCCTTTATGGAAACAGTTTAGAAAGCTGTTGTGATCATTTCTTTCTTGCTCACCTCTCTCCCAATTTGACATATACCATGGAGCTCTAAACATCAGGCTCCATATGCAATGACCAGTGACCAAAGAATAGCTTAGCTGTGAGCTATGTGGTATCTTTTACTTTTGCCCTATGAACCTATGTTTCTAGTGTGATTTATGACTTCTAAAGTTTCTACTAGTGGCATCTATCACTTAGTCAAAGGGCATGTATGCTTTAGTAACTACTTTAGGCATGGTCCAAATTGCTTTCCTGAATGACTAGACTCAAGGTGCAGAAACAGAATTAGACATGGTTAGCATAATATTTTTCTTGAATATAGATAGATAGATATTTGTTACAAGGGTGGTGTTGTTCTTTCCATTTTACAGTGGCAGAGGGAGTGGATGGGAAAGATAAACTAGATTTTTGTCAATTGAAAAAATATATTCTAAAAATATGTCTATAATACTTTTAAATAATCTCATTTCATCTTCACTATAACCCTGGAAAAATAATAAAAACTCATAGGTATACAAAAGTTTAAAGTTTAAAAATACTTTTATAAAACCATATAAGTGATACAAATATCTTCATTTTCAAATATGGGAACCGAGACAGAGATTTGACTTTCAGATCTCCCTCTAGGCTGTCTCCAAACTGATAATGTATATAATGCTTTAAGGTTTTCAAAGCTTTTTCCACATAATAATTCTGTAAAATAGAAAGTCCAAGCCTTATCCCTATTTCATTTGAAAGGAATTTGAGATTCAGAAAAGTTAGATACCTTGTGTCTAGTCACACAGCTCATAAATATCAGATCTGGAAATCAAATCTTTGTCTCTTAAGTCTATGTCCAAATCTCCCCTACAGGCCTTCAAAACCATCTACAATTTGACATTCACATACTTTGCCAAGTTAGATTGCTCCCATTTCTCAGAATGCCCTGCTTCTTTACATTTCTTATAGTGCTTTCATACTAAAATATTCTCCCCAACGATCGATCAACAAACATTCCTTCAGCACCTATGATATGCCAGGCATTGTGCTAGGTGCTGGGGAAATTAATACAAAGAGTGAAAATAACTCTACTAATAAAATTAGATATTTATGTATGCACCAAATAAATATAAAGAAAATAAATACGAGGAACTGAATACAAGGTAATTTGGGAGACACCATCCATGTTTCTTGAAATCTAACTCATCAGATAAAATGCCACCACTTCACTAAAGCTATCCCTGATTTCCCTAGGTTGAAATGACACTCACAGCATTTAATTTATATATCTCATGTACTTAGCATATTCTTTCTTTCTCTCTCTCTCTCTCTCTCTCTCTCTCTCTCTCTCTCTCTCTCTCATATATGTATATAATATATAAATGCACATGCATATAAAATAGATATCTTTCCTTATATGTTATGATTTCTGTATGCTTATGTAAATGCCTGTTCTTCCTACAAGATTTATTTTTTTGACAATGATTACATCTTAGTCAACTTTGCATTCTCCTTAACACCTAGCATGGGCTTGCATACGTGAGAGGTCCCATGCCCATTTTAAAAGAAAGAAAGAATGAATTGATGTAGTTATACTCATAGCAAGATTAAATCTAGTAAAGCTATATGATAAGGGCATGGCTGAGGAAGCTAAGTTTCTTTTGTGCAAGGGTCAGTTTCAAGGGCAGGAAGAATAGATGTAGGAACCTATAAGGAAACTATAATATAATAGAATGAACACTGGGTCTAGAGTCAGAGGACTTGGGTTCAAATCCTATCTTACTATCAATGGGTAATTGGGCAGGTCATTTAACCTCCCTAGATTTTCTCATCTGTAACATAAGGGTATTGGACCAAAAGGCCACTGAGGTTCATTAGGATCTTAAATCTAAGATCCAGTTAGTAATAATAGAAGTCTACATCCAAAACTAATCAGTAACATAGAACAATAGATCGGAATGCCCAGAGATCAATCAGTGTTCAAAAGACTAAGAATTGTTAAGCATAGAAGTGAGTAAGACAATTAAAAAGGATTGAAACCCTCTATTCTAACTTACTCCCTCTCATTTTACAGATTTTTTCAGAGTAACAAGCTATATTTACTATATACCATAAGTAGCAAAGGATAAAATAAAGATGTACAAATTGGAGAATAAACATGAACAAGCCAAGAGGACATCCCACCTCAGGCCATATATAATAAAATTCCAAAAAAAGACATCTTCAGCAGAAAGGCAGACACGTTCATGTAAGTGACCATGCAGTCTAACATGGCTGAAATGAGCTGAACATGGCTGACACTGAGGCCCAGGTAAATTACATAACTTGCCAAAGGTGACAGAGGTAGTAAATTCCAGAGGTAGGATTTGAGCCTCAACTCATCAGCTTCAGAACTACTGTGCTCTCCATGGTACCAGACTGTCATTCAGGCAAAGCTCAACTCTTTGCCCAGCTTCCAAATAACAAGTCCGGTGGAAGCAACGTACAGATGACAGATTCGAAGGCAGGGATTAGTTACAGCAGCTACGAACAACCCAATAAAGTTAGTTTGCCATCCTGCAGCCCAAAAATTTGAGCTGGAGAGCATTAGCCAAGGTAGCTCATTTGGCGTGAGGAGTTGCTTCTGTGCCCTCACAGGCAGCAGCCATTACTGAGGATCCTTTCCTATCAAATATGTAAATCCTCTCATTTTTATAATAAAAAAGAGCTCTAAATCTCTCTGTAGGGTGAGAAGACATGAAGAGATTATACTGTAGCCTAAAGAGCTTCAGCACAATTTCTTGTCATTATCATTATGAATTCTGCCATAATTGTCTTTTTTTTAAATTGCTATGGGGTGGGTTAGGGAGATCATTGAACAAATGTCTGAGATTTTTTTTTCTTCTTAAGGCCCTATTTTGGAACCTCAGGGTTTAATGGCCCAAGTGTTAATATGGAACTTAGTGGACCCACATTCCAAAGGCAGCTCTACCAAGTGACATAACTTTCCTAGCCTCAGGTTCTTTGTAAAATAAGAATTGAACTAGATGGTGTTTCAGGCAGGCCCCTTCTTACTTTTGGTATATTCTACCACCTTTAAAAACTTGTCTTACCTGGTACAAATCATTTTTATATCACTTATAAATACATGTGTGCTTGGGTGCATGCACACACACACACACACACACACACACACACACACACACACAAACTATAGTTAAAGCATCAATTGGTTCTCTTAAAGGTTACCTTTTTGGTTTTCTGGCTGACCTTGAATGAACCTATTTTGGCCAGCCAAAAAAAAATATTGGCCCTGAGGGAAAAGAAGCAAATATGCAGGAAGGTTGTTCTTCTACCTTGGCAGGGAAAACTGCTCTGGGGAGCTTACATAGCTTCATATTCTAAAGCCAAGCTAATAGCTAAATATCACAGACATTTGGAGACATCTCATGAGTTAAATAATCTCAAGTAATGGACATGATGATACAAAAAAGTGCTATCTCACATCTAACTACTTTATACAATATTTTATATCCATGGCCATCTCCATCATAACTGGATTTTTGGTATGTTGGAGTTGGGGATGGCAGGGAGAAGCTCTACAGGAGACAATGCAATATGTGATTGTCATTTTTTTTCATTAAGAAGATAAATACGGAGAGAAAAACAGGTGTTATTGTCATGCTTAATGTCTAAGAAGTCAGTGCAGAAGAGGACCCAGAGTTCAACCCACAACATATCTAGCAACAACAATAAGCTTTCTAAAATTATTAAATAGGTTGCAACATGCATAACTTTACAGAGTGGCATCTAACATATTTAAGGTGGACTGCAATGAAAACAAACTGCAGAGAATCAATCTTTCCTTCTTTGAAGGACTCTTTTCCCTCTCCCCAAAAGATGTTTAAGAACTCACACAAGAATCTCCAAGCTATACTACACTGCACTCATTTAAGAACTATTTGCCTCTTAAACAATGTCAGTACCTGTTTGTTACAAGTAACTCATACCATGTCTCTGAATAAACTTCAATTTTTGTGTTCCTAGGAATGGGAGACAGTATACATTTGTTGCAGCCTGCTATTAAGTTAGACTACACATAGGTTTTTTTAAAATTATATATATAGGAGCCAGTAGTAAAAAGCAGTCATACAATGGAAATGTGAAACTTTTGGTGTGCAAGTTAAGAATTAATTTTCTAGAGTAATATGGCATAGGGTTCTACCTTCTAGGCAGAGGAATCAGCCGCATTTAATTTTGAGAAGTGGTGGTTCAGCACACTCCACACACAGGTTCACTGTAAGTAATTAACTGACATCAAACGGAGTTGAAGAGATTTGGGCTTCTATGTTATATAAAAGTCAGGTTGAAAAGGAACTTTGGGGACCGACAACAATAAATGCTTTATTATATCTCACTTTGGAAGGAAATATAAAACTTACTGATTTTCAAACAATCTAAGCTATGAAAGGATGTGTGAAAAGCAGAGTCAACAATAATGGATAGTAGCTTAAAACAAGTAACCTAGATATTTGAAGAGGCTTTCAATTTTCTCCAGGTCCTCAAACTCTAGCATAATAAAAACTTCCATGAGAACAATGCCAATTCAGTTAAATAATTTAACTAATGCAAATCAAGAGAGCTCAGTTGAAGCAGGTTTGTAAAGGAGAGACACCACAGAAGTCAAGCAGGAAATGATAATGCAATTACTTACAAACCCTCCTTTTTAAAATATGAAGTTAATGTCATTCATTGTTTGAGAACTCTGAGAAAGTCATTAAAAACTAGTTGAAAAATTTTTCAAAAATGTCATTGGATTATGGTCAAAACAGATTACTTGCCTTCATTAATTTTAGAATTACAATATTTCATATTTGAAAGGACCTTTGAAGTTATCTCCTCAAGAAATCCCCTCTAATACATGGCCAACAAATGATTGTCTAGATTTTGTTCCTCCAAAGGACTCGCTACTTCCCAAATCAGTCAATTATACTTTATCTCCAGTTGTTAAATATATTTTGTCTTATTTTCCTTACAATGGTATTCAAAAATTATCTCTCTTCAGCTTCTATGGACTGTTCCTAGTTCTGCCTGATAGGATCAAGCAAACATAGCTATTATTTTTTATTCATGATAGAACATTACAGAATTATGGAATTTTAGAGTGGCTAGGTGGGTGCAGTGGATAGAGCATTGTGTCTGGAGTCAAAAAGACTTGAGTTAAAATCCCTCCTTAAGCACTTATAAGCTATGTGACCCTGGGCAAGTCACTCAACCCTGTTCACCTTAGTTTTCTAATCTGTAAAATGAGCTGGAGAAGGAAATGGCAAACCATCTTAGTATCTTTGCCAAGAAAACCCCAACCGGTGTCACATACAGTCAAACACAACAGAAACAACTGAATAACAAACAAAAGATTTCAAAGATACCTCAGTGGATATCTAATCCAACCCAACATTTAAAAGGAATTCCCACTATACGATACTCAACAAATGTTCATCAAGCCTTTACTTAAAGACTTCCAAAGAGGGAGAATGTATTGCAAGGTAGTCCAAATTGTTCTCAAGACAGTCAATTATACTTCACAAGCTTTCTAATTGATTGGATATTTCTTTATACCAAAGGTATTTCTTTTCCTTATTTATAATTTCCATCTATTCTCCTCTTTGGGGCCAAGTAGGACAATAGTCAATCAACAAGCACTTACTAATGTTACTACATGTTAAGCATCAGGAATACAGAAAGAAAGACAGTCTCTGACCTCAAGGAACTAATATTCTAGTTAGAGGGAGGGGTTAAAAAGTCAGATGGGAAGCAGAGTAGGAAAAGAGACAGGGGGAAGTTACAAGTAGTTTGGGGATAGAGTAAGTTTACAGGATGAAAAGATTTCTGTGTTATGGCAAATAAAGTCCTATGGTGATAAGTGAACCGTGTAGCCTGGAAAGTGATGAAAACGTGTTTGATGTAAGCTTCATTCTTAAATTAGGGGTTCAGGTAGGAACCAGCCAATCAGAAGATGAAGAATCAAAGTTTGAAGGAACTTCCAAAATAAAAAAAAAATAGTTCAGAAGTGGAGTGAGCTTAGACTGAGGAGATTCATATGGCATGGTAGAGAAAAGTCCCAGGGATATGAGTTAGGGAGTGATTAGACATTGCAAGTCTAATCTTTCCCATACATGTGAGTCCTTCAAATTCTTAAGAAAAGATGGTCTCCTGGGTCTGCATATGGAACAGCTAGGCAACAGAAGGAAGGGATCTCATAGGTGCATAGAGCTAGAATTGACCTTAGAGTCAATTTAGTCCCACCTATTAATTTTCCATTTGAGGAAACTGAGGACCAGAAAATTTGATTTGAACAGGGTCACCTAGGCAATAAATGGCCAAGCTAGAATTCAAACTTAGGTCTTCGGAATGCCATTCCTAGGCTCTCTCCTCTATACCATGGTACCTTACCTAGGGCCTTGATCAGCCTACAGAGAACTTCCTCCACTACCCTGTTAAGTTCTGTCTATAGCTTTGCCTTATCCATTCTCATGGTGCTTCAGACTGGTGGGGCTCAGTTCCTGTCAGGCTAAGTCTGGCTGGTATGCCTCTCTTCTTACCAACATCCCTATCAAGAGACTTCTGTTTCTACCCTGGTATTCCAGTCATCAAGTGGATGTTCCCATCTTGCCCTGACTCCTCTGGCTAATTCATTTTCCACGGAACAGCCACGTGACCTTGGGGATCTGATAGATACAGTCAAGAACAGGGGGGAAAATTAAGGAGGATTACAGAAGTGGGTGGGGCCAAGATGGCAGCTGGAAAGCAGGGACTAGCATGAGCTCCCAACCAAGTCCCTCCAAAAACCTATAAAAAATGGCTCTGAACCAATTCTAGAATTGCAGAACCCACAAAACAGCAGAGGGAAGCAGGGCTCCAGCCCAGGACAGCCTGGATGGTCTCTGGGTAAGGTCTATCCCACAAAGAGCTGAGAGCAGAGTGGAGAGGAGCAGAGCAGAGCCCAGCGTGGGTGGAATGGACCAACCACACCAGGAGCTGGGTGGAGCGTGCCCTAGTGCCCTGAATCAGTGAGCTATGGCAGTTAACAGAATTCTCAACCCACAAACACCAAAGAAAACAGAGAAGGTTAGTGGTAAAAGCTGCTGAGGACAGAGAGTTTGTGGTTTGGCCACTGCCCCAGGGGGCAGCAGAGGTGGGGTAGCTACAGAACTACAGCTGCAGTTGCTCCTGGCCCCAGGCCCACCTGGTGGGAGGAATTAAGTGGCTGATCAGAGCAGGTGAAGAGCCTGCTGAAGATCTAAGTCCAGTCCAGGTTGGGGGTTCTTGGGAAAGGAGGAGTGCTGGTGTGGCAGAGCTGGCCTATCCCCCAAAGTTGGAACGTAGTTCTCTTTACTCTACTAGCAGTCATACGCGCCGAAAAACTCAGGGGTCAAGTTAGTTGGCTGGGAACATGACCAGGCAGCGAAAATGCACCCAGATTCAGTCTCAGACTTTGGAGTCTTTCTTTGGTGGCAAAGAAAACCAAAACATACAGCCAGAAGAAGTCAACAAAGTCAAAGAGCCTAAAACAAAAGCCTCAAAGGAAAACACGAACTGGTCTCAGGCCATGGAAGAACTCAAAAAGGATTTGGAAAAGAAAGTTAGAGAAGTAGAGGAAAAATTGAGAAGAGAAATAGGAAGGATGAGAGAAAACCATGAAAAACAAGTCAATGACTTCCTAAAGGAGACCCCCCAAAAATACCGAAAAATATACTGAAGAAAACAACACCTTAAAAATAGACTAAATCAAATTGCAAAAGAGCTCCAAAAAGCCAAGGAGGAGAAGAATGCCTTGAAAGGCAGAATTAGCCAAATGGAAAAGGAGGTCCAAAGGACCACTGAAGAAAATACTACCTTAAAAATTAGATTGGAGCAAGTGGAAGCTAGTGACTTGATGAGAAATCAAGATATTATCAAACAGAACCAAAGGAATGAAAAAATGGAAGACAATGGGAAATATCTCATTGGAAAAACCACTGACCTGGAAAATAGATCCAGGAAAGAGAATTTAAAAATTATTGGACTACCTGAAAAACATGATCCAAAAAAGAGCCTAGATATCATCTTTCAAGAAATTATCAAGGAGAACTGCCCTGATATTCTAGAGCCATAGGACAAAATAGAAATTGAAAGTAT
>CM053627.1:61215002-61243887 GCA_028646595.1 Phalanger gymnotis
GGGAGGGGAGTGGGGTGACAGAAGGGAGGGCACACTGGGGAACAGGACAACCAGAATATATGCCATCTTGGAGTGGGGGGAGGGTAGAAATGGGGAGAAAATTTGTAATTCAAACTCTTGTGAAAATCAATGCTGAAAACTAAATATACTAAATAATAAAGAAAATGTCAAAAAAAGAAAGAAAATTAAAATTTTAAGTTTTAAAAGGATGTGCCTCTAGTTACTTGTCTTTAAATTCCACTCCCAGTCCTTCATAACAAAGAATCTCACTAGGAAAGCAGAGATGAATTGGAAAGATGAATTACAGGCATGAATATATGGAAAGAAAAATTATTGTGCATTTTAAAGCCAATCAACAAGGGGCAATAAACATTTATTAAGTATCTAGTATGTTTCAGGCTCAGGGCATACCAAAAGAAGAAAAAAAGAAAAACACAATCCCTGTCCTCAAGGAGCTTACAGTTTAATGGGGGAAGGCAATACATAAAAAGCAGCTGAAAATGGGATGGGGGCAGTATCTGGCTCAGGTGGATGATGAAGACTTGCAGCCAGGGTGGGAAATGGTAAACCCTCCTTAAATGGAAGATGTGGGAGAACTTCTTTACAGTCTACTCTCCATGTTCTCCAATCTCAGGGAGGAAGGGGCTTAAGGGCCAGAGGGTGCTGAAACGATGTGAGTTTCACATTTGATATCCTTTTGCAGGATGATGAGTTTCTGGAGATCATGAAGTCCAGGTATGACATCCAGGTACGAAATGATGACTTACTTGGGCATCCTCCTTAAATGGAAGATCACAGAGGAATTCTCCAAGGGAAAAGGAAAGAAAGAGTTTTGAGGAGAAAGAATTCTTTGCAAAGTTTGTTTTGCAGCTAAGTTCCAATTATGACTTAGAAACTTAAGTTACTAAAGTTTAGTCTTTGAATAAAAATACCATTTATTGTTGAATATAAACAAATGTTGCCTATGTGTAGTTTTTTTATTCTCTGGTTGTATGCCTGAATGAAATGTGCTGTGGATAGCTATGATACTTTGTCTTGTTTAGGCTAAACATCTGAATTCTTCTAGCCAATCCTCACATGGCATATGTTAAAGGCAAGTCAGGAAGAAAATGAGTTAATTTTAGATTTGCTAGGCTTCAATGCCGTTAACTTAGTGAAAATTTATAAAGTACTTACTATGCACCAAGCATTGTGTTGCTTTGGGCATACCAAGAAAGACAAAAACATTGTCTTTGTCCTAAAGGAACTCACAATTCTAATGCACGAAAAAATGCAAAAATTATGTAGATACAAGATCTATGAGGTTTGAATGGAGGAGGGTAATCTCAGAGGAAAACACTAGCCATCAGGGCAGAGCAGGAAAAGATGGGATGTCAAGTGAGTGTTAGAAAAAGTAGGGTATGAGCCAAGTCTTGAAAGAATCCAAAAAAGCCAGCGAAGAGAGATGAGATGAAGAGCTGGAGACTATTGCAGGCATGGAGCAGGTATGACAGTAAGGAAAAAGGCCTAGTATCAGGAGATGATGTGTCTCATATATGCAAAAAATAGCAAGAAGGCAAACTCTGCTGGTGAGACTTATCATTGAAGACTTAATAGGTTATCGTGGTTTATTTAGTGATGGCCCAGAAATCCTCTGGAATCAAATATACCTCAAAGAGATGGCCTGATGAAACTAAGCAATGTGGTCTAGAAAAATACCTTTGATGAAACCTACAGTTTATGGAAATAGAAAGGGTGCTAGATTTGAAGAATATAAATAAAAGGCAGCTTATTACACATGGCACTGAAGGCAACTTGCTTTGTCAAAAGGGCAGACACGATGCCCACTTTAATGTATTATATGGTAGAATGCTGTAGACTTGAGAAAAACAACAGCTTACTAGCTCCTCCAAGGCATCACTGAACTCAGAGTAAATGATGAGATATTGTTTAGACAACACATAAGCAAAATGGGACTGTCCGATAATCAGCAAGCCACCGTGTTTGAAACATTTCTCAGTCAATAAGACACACTTCTCGAGTGCCATATTTCCCTCTTCCAGCTTGCCAGTGGTAGGGAGTCATCCTTCCTTAAAAAAGAATAACAGGCATTCTGGGCTAGCTGCCCAGAATGATCTGAATTGGCCCACATTCAACCAGACTTGCTCATTATGACAGTGAAAGCATGGTCAGCTGGCAAAAGATTGACATTGTGATTTAAAAGTGGCTAAGGGGTAAGAGGATGAAGGGTAAGTGTCATGACAGCTGGTAATTGCAGGAGTTAATTGATTTGGTAACTAGTAGGTGGAAACTCTAGAGAAAGGGGTATAAAACCCAAAAGGGAAACAGATGGGGACCTAGGAAAGTAGAGTTGAAATCCTCCCTCAAGCAAGTAACTAAGTGTGGAACTAAAGGAGCAGACAACAGCCTCCCAAGCAAAGTTGAGAGAGCTTTCAGCAGGCTGCTTGGCCAGGACCTTAATAGTCTTACTTTTCATCAGATTCTCCATATTCTCTCAATGTTTTCTTTTCTTTTTATTTGTTCGCCCCTTCCCCCACCTTCTCTAGTTTTCTTCTTTCTTTCCCTCTTCTTGTTCTTCTGTCTTCCTCAACTAGTCGTGATATAGAACTATAAGTTGAATACTTCATCTTATTGTTTTATACTCTTTATATTTTATTTTCAGGACAAAAAATCAAACATTTTAGACTTGTCTTTAAAGATTAGATTAAGATGATTTTTTCTCATAAGTTTTATTTGTTAGATGTCATTACTATAGAATCTTTTTTTAAAAAGCACCTGGCTTTCTAGAAATATCTGTACTTAAAAAGGCATATTTTTATAATACTCTGAGGCCACTAAGTGGTGCAGTGGATAGAGCAAATGAGCCTGAAGACAGGAAGACCTGCCTTCAAGTTTCACCTCAGACACTTCATAGCTGTGTGACCTGAGCAAACCGGTTAACATTTATCTGCCTTAGCTTCCTCAACTATATGTTTATAATAGCACCTATCTCACAGATTTGTTATGAATCTCAAATGAGATAATTTCAAAAAACTTAGCATAGCACCTCAAAGATAGTAGGTGATTAATTAATGCTTGTTTCCTTCTCCCCTTACATTATCCAACAAGTGTTTATCTAATCTCTGCTTGTAGACTACTAGTGAGATGGAACCCATCACTTGCCAAAACAATTCTAATTGTCATCAAGTTGTTTTTTCTCATCAAGACAACGTCATCTCTTTTACAATTTCTCTGCATTGTCCCTGGTTCTTCTCATTGGGGCCAAGTATGGGGAAAAATTAGGACAGCACAGTACAGTGGGAAGAGTGTTGTCTCAGAAGTCATCAAAACGAGGTACCAATCTCATCTCGGAAGACTATGATCTGTAGACCTTAGACAAGGCTCTTGACTTAACTATGCCTCAGTTTCCACATCTATGAATGAAAGAAGTAAAATATACTATGCCTTTAGCAGCTTGTTTATATTTATGTATATATGTACATATGCATACATACAAACACATATACATATATGTATATACACAGATATATACACATATAAACACACATACACATTTATGTGCTCTCTCTATATATACTTATATATATATATACATATTACTATATATCTGCCTTAACAGTTTAATAGATTTCATTTGATTTTGAATAATTTGTGTGTTTCTCAAATGCTAATCTAGGCACAGCTGTGGTAGTAGTGGAAAGTGAAGTGAACACATCAAAAGATGTATCTACCACATTTTGATCTGTTTTACAACCATGTGGAGATTAACAGACTAATTTTACTTGAGAAGAAAAATACTAGTACCAAAGAGAAACTGCCATATAATAGTTTATGAAATACAATCTATTTTCATAAACATAGTATGAACTTCCTGTCTGATTCTCAAATTATTGTTACTCAATTCAGTTTAACAAATAATTAATGAGCAGTTAATATATGCATAGAGACAATGTAGTACAGTAGTTAGAATTCTGGCAGAATGGTTAGCCTTAATTGATTATTCCATCCCATCTAATAATAACTAATTTGTTAGATGAGAACACTTCTTTATCAAATCAGTCAATAAGAACTGAGTGTGAACTAGGCTTATATTTGTCCTTGAATCAAGCAAAACTTTGGTACTAGACCTGGTCCTAGCCTAAGGGACCTGTATGAGGACTGCTGTTTCAGAATGAAATAGAGATTCTGAGGGTACAGAAGTAGAGAGGAAAGAGCTGGGTCATATAAGCTAGACAGAACCCAGAAGGCTAGAGGTCAAACAGATCTAAGGTGTATTGGCTGTGTAGTTTATATGTGTCTTCATGGATTTTTGTCCATGCAGCTTACCATAAGTAATGAATAGATATCACTAGAGCCTCCTCCAACCATCTCCAAGGAAGACTTTGATTTGTTCTAAGAGAGGAGCAGAATATTGGGGCCACTAGGCTGTCTCTCTATGCTCTCCTCAAAGAGAGGATACTAGAATATAATCATATCTTTTTACTATCCTAAATAACATTATTCTATGGAAAATAAATCTTAGGTCCAAGCCATTCTTCTGGCCACTATCTCATAACAAGGAAGGGTAACCCTAAGCTATATTCAAAGGCTTACCTCCCTTTCCTCCAAATATCAGTTGCCTAAATACCATTATGCTAGGTGAAGAACAAATAAACTTACTAATCTAAACCAGTAGCAAACAAAAGTCAAAGAAATCATGCAGATTAAAAAATATTAGACAATGTAGAATGTGAATGAATACCTCCACTAGGTATAACTCATATCAGTAAATGACTAATCAGTCAGTTAATAAGCACTTATTAAGTGCCTACTGCATGTGAGAGAGAATGCTAAGTGCTAGGGATACAAAGAAAATCAAAAGACAGTCCATGATCTCAGGGAACTTACAATCTAATGGAGGAGACAACATGCAAGTAGTTAACTATAAAAAAAGATATATGCAGGAAGAATCAGAGATAATCAACAGAAGAAAGGCATTTAGCACTACAGAGAATCTGAGAGGCTTCTTGCGGAATGTGGGGTTTTAGCTTAATCTTGAAGAAAGGCAGAAAAACTAAGAGGTAGAGATGAAATGTGAGAATGAGACAATCCCTGCTCTAAAGGAGCTTGTGTTCTCATTGGAGGAAGTGGTCCACTAAAGTGGACATTTTCCTGAGTTCAAATATGACCTCAGACACTTACTAAATGTGTAACCTTGGACAAGTCACTTAATCCCTTTTGCCTCAGTTCCTCATCTATAAAATGATCAGGAGAAGGATAAGGCAAACCACTCCAGTATCTTTGACAAGAAAACCCCAAATAAGGATACAAAGAGGCAGAAATGACTTAAAAATGACTCAACAACAACTTAGCACAATGCCAGGAACATACTAAGTGCTTAATGTTTGCTGACTATTATTGACATTGTTGATTGAACTATATTTAAGAAGTGAAATATTCTATGAGGTGAAATCGAGGAGTGAATCTACTCCAGAATTGTGTAAACACATGCAAAAGTGTGAGATGGAATGAAGGTAGAATAGGTTACAGGCCAGTTTAACTGCAGAATGTGACTGAAAGATAACTGGGAGCAGATGTGGAGACCTTTCAAAACCAGGTGAGGATGAATATATGTTCTAATTCTAAAGGCAATAAGAAATGTCTGTGATGTTCAAATTGTTCTAAATTTGGATGAATAATGATAAGAATTGACATTTATATTTTTTTTAGATTTACAAAATGTTTTACACATTTCATCTCATTTGATCCTTTCCAGAACTCTGGGAAGTAGATATTGCAGATGTTTTATTTATAACTGACACATGAAGACATTGAATACCAGAAAGGGTAAGTGATATCCTTAGTAACATAGCTTATAATATTTGGTAGGTGTATTTGAACCTAGGTTTCTCATGACTGTAGGTCCAACTCTCTTTTTACTGTACCACACTTTTCTAATCACGGAGAGATAGTAGATATCCATGGGGTGGGGTTCAAATCTATGTGGACAAGCAGCTATTGGTTCTCAAGCCTAGCACTTCTATCACCCCTGATCGAAATAATAGCAATACAGCAATAATAATGATAATGAAAATAGCTAGCATTTTTATAATAATTTAAGCCTTGTAAAGTTCTTTACACACATTATCCCAGTTGATCTTCACAACAACCCTGGCAGCTGGTTGTTATTTTTAACCCCATGTTATAATTGAGGAAACTGAGGCAAACAGGTTAAGTGACTTGCCCAGGGTCACACAGATGGTAAGTATCAAAGGCTGGATCTGAATTGAATTTCCCTTGACTCAATGTCTAAGGTTCTAATTATACTACCTCCAGTCCAGAGCTAATGTTATCATTAAATGTATATCATATCTACCTTGTTGTATGCCCTGTGGCTGCTATTTTCACAGAAAATACAGAACCTCAGATTTGGAAGGGATCTCAAAGGCCATCTATTCCAACCCATAAATACACCAGAAGCCTTGCTACAAAGTTCACTAGAGGATGAAACTCCCATTTCCTCAGGCAGAGAATTCCACATCTGGACAACTGGAATCATTAGAAAAAAAATATCTAATAAAGAGTCTATATCTGTATATCTGCAAAGACACCCATTACTCCTAGTTCTGACCTATGAGACCAAGCAGATGACATCTAATCCCTCTTCCATAAACTGAATTTCTGCTACCATTTTCTCAGTTCTCTTCCTGTTCCCCTTTAACGTTTCTACCTCCCTGGACTTTTTTACTTCCACCCCAACTACCTCCTTACCCTAAAGTTGCCTCTGTCCTTCTGGCTGACCTCCTCCTCCCATTAGATGACTTCCTACATGGAACTTCCATTTTAGAAATTGCCCGAGACAGCTTCCCCTCAATTCTCTCCTGGATCCACACCTGACCCTAGGGACTTTTCCACCTTTGCCTTAGCTTAGATACCTTCTTCTACTTCATCCTTTCCATCTCATTTTTTTCCGCTCCCCTTTAAGTGTCTCCTTCTCCCGTTAGAACGCAAAATCCTGGACATTGTCTTTTGTTTTTGCTTGTATTTTTATTCCCAGTGCTTAACACAGGACTTGGCACATAGTGAATGCTTAATGAATCTCTTTTGATCTCTCTCTTCTTTCTTTCATTCTTTTGTGCTCTCTCTCTCTTTCTCTCTCTCTCTCTCTCCCTCTCTCTCTCTCTCTGTCTGTCTGTCTTTCTGTCTCTGTCTGTCTGTCTGTCTCTCTCTGAAATAGAAACTCTAACTTCTTTTAAATAAATAATTTCCTTTTTTTGGCTGGAAGGCAGAAAAAGTCAAATATTCTCACCTTTACCACCTACCCCCATATACAGATTAGAAAATTGAAACTAAGGAGGGAAATTGACTTGCTTTCATTCACATTCATGTAGTAACAGAACTAAAACTAGACCCAAAGAGTTCTGATTCACAATCCAGGGCTTTTAATCACTAGACTACAATATTTCACAATGTTTCATCCTTATTAGGTCCCTCTTAAAATGCATGTAACTGTTCTTTTAGGTGATAAGTTTACTAGTCAGGATGAATTCATGAAGAACGAATTTTGATTTTTTTTTCTTTCAAAAAAGAAGTTGTTAAGATTCTAATATAGAGGAGTGGGCTTTGAAACCAATGACAATGAGAACTTCATAAACAGAGAGAACAGAACTAAGCCTATACTTTCCCTTCCATTATGAAGAGAAAGGAGAGCAATAAAAGGTCTACGTGTTTAGAGGGAATTTGCAATTCTCCAGACAAAGAGTAGAAGAGTACATGCATGAATAGGAAAGAATTTTAAAATCTCAACCTATAATGAAGCCACAAAGAAGGGGCAAAACAGCTTGATTCTTTGGAAAGAGTGTTTATCCAGGCAACCCAGATTTTGATTATACCCCCAATCTTAACATGAACATATGGCTCAGGAGAATGACTTTAGCACTAGAAAATAAGTCTTTTTTGAAGAACAAAGGCCTCTTCATAACTGCAGTGAACAATAACAAATGAAGGTAATGGAAAGAAAAGCAGAATTCAATTGTTAGACATTTGGCTTGCCAGTTTCCTCTATCACTAGTGTATCAAACACTGTTTAAAACATGAGGCTTGTCAATCAGATTGGAAAGATGCACATCCCTGTCTTCTATCAAACAGAAAGAAAAGGAAAGAAAGGAAAGGCCATGTTGCAGCAGGGCACTCCCTTCCTTGATAAGTCCCTAGTTTTTGCAGTATCAATAGCCTTGTGGAGAAATAAGTCTCACGGTGTGTGTGTTCAGGGATGGTTCTGTTGTAAATCAAATATGCTTATATTACTTGCAGGGGATTAAAGTTGGCAAAGGTGAAACAAAAAGTGGCATTTGGTTATTTTAAAGTGGCATGACCATTAACATCCGCTAAAGTCTTATTCTATTTCCTTGTCACATTTGCTTTTCTTTTTTTTAAAAAAAGTGATTTTTTCATAGATAACTCAAAAGATACATATTTTTATTTTTAATGTTCAATCTCAGAAAATATAAGATAAAATCAGTCTAACACTCTAGAGTTAGCCTTTTAAGTAGAGATAACTTTTGCAATCCTGATTGGCTTTTGGCATGCCTGGGGGAAAAAGGAATCAAAATTAATAAGAACTGATATTTATATGCATGTGTGTATTCTGTTGTTCAGTCATTTCAATTGGGTCAACTCTTCATGATGCAGTTTGGGGCTTTTTTTGGACAGAGACACATCATTCTGATGAATCTTTATCTCTTCTTTGTGGCCTCCCTGATTTTGTAAAACTAAGCTATATAAACTCTATGAAAGAGACTCAGAGGTTTAATTGACTTAGATATCAAGTGGCAAGTGGGAGATTTGAATCCAGAGTTCCCCCAACACCAAATTCTTTGCATTTTCTACTCTAATGCTCAGTAAGATACAGGCAGCTAGGTAATATAGTGCACAGACAGCTGGACTTAGATTCAGGAGGACCTGAATTCAAGTCACTGCTTAACCTCTCTCGTGATTGTTTTTCTCCTCTCCTCTCCTCTCCTCTCCTCTCCTCTCCTCTCCTCTCCTCTCCTCTCCTCTCCTCTCCTCTCCCTTTTCCTTTCCCTTTCTTTCTTTCTTTCTTCCTTTCTTCCTTCCTTCCTTCCTTTCTTTCTTTCTTTCTTTCTTTCTTTCTTTCTTTCTTTCTTTCTTTCTTTCTTTCTCTTTCTTTCTTTCTTTCTTTCTTTCTTTCTTTCTTTCTTTCTTTCTTTCTTTCTTTCTTTCTTTCTTTCTTTCTTTCTTTCTTTTTCTCCCTCCCCCCCTCTCTCCCTCTTCCTCTCTCCCTCACTCTTTTCCTCTCCGGTATATTCTCTGCTATTAAGCTAGCACTGAAGTTAACAAAATTTAATTCCACACTGGTTTATCGCCTTAACTTCAAAGGGAGTTTCAATGCTGAAGAAATAATTGAATTCAAAAAAGAAAGGAGAAATTCTCAAGTTTCTGTGAAATCTGAGGTTCAGAAAAACTAGTATCTTCTGTAAGATTGGATAATATAGGGGAAAACGGGGGAAGAGGAATTTGAAGTATAATTCCATTCAAGTACAGTATTCTTTTTTTGCTTGAGCTTCATTTTCACTAAAGAATAACCCAATGTTTGAAGTTCAGTGTTTTTGAAATGAAGTTTTGCTGAAATACATTTTAATTACTTGTGAGGAATTGGTAAAACCCGAGTCTGTGTACTCATCCCTTGCTTATCTGCATTCGTGACTTTGCAAACTCAGCTCCCCAAAAACATCATGATGCCTTCCTAATATGCCAGACATTTTTCTCATTCTTGGATACTTGTGGTATAGAACAGTGGAAAGAATAATAGTTTTGGCCCTGGGTTTGAATCCTTTCTCTTCTCCTTACTATCTGACATTTGTCAAATCACTTAACACTCCTAGACATCAATTTATTCATTCATAAAATAAAACATGAAAGAGAAACAACATTGCCCTCTGTCATTCCCAAGAATCCTGAGGGTGGGAATCCCAGTCAATGGGCTAGAGAACTCCCACCTCTTACTCTTGATCTTCGTGATGGTGAATCCCTAGATGACTAAGTGAAAAGTCCCACCTTCTCCTGAAATCACTTCCTATTTTCTCATCACTCTCCAAATCAAGTGCTGCATCCCTCCCTCCCCCCCCACAACATCCCAGTGAGTTTTTACCCTACTATTTCTTCTCTACAGCCTTCTCTGCTTCCTCAGGTAATTATCCTAGCTCTGACATAATTTTCTGCTTTTTCCATTCTTGCCCTTATTTAACTATTTCACTTGTCCACTGCCCTCTACCCCTGAATTCTTGCTCATTGTTCCCTTTACCTATTACTGCTTCTTAGTTGGCATTATTGGATTATTCTTGAAATCCACAGCTTCTGTTCCTATTTATAAGCTACTGAATATAGCTGGAGCAGTCATGAAACCAAGTTAATAATGCCTACTACAAATCTGTTATCTAGTTTCATCTTGGCCCATATCGCATCAAAACAATCCTTTTATTCACCCCTAATTGATTGTCTGGGCTGCTAGGTGTTGCAGTGGATCACTGGGTTTGGAATTAGGAAGACTCAATTTGAGTTCAAATCTCACCTCAGGCACTTACAAATTGTGTGACCTTGGGCAAGGAACTAAACCCCGTTTGCCTCAGTTGTCATCTGTAAAATGAGCTAGAGAAAGAAGTGCAAACCATTCCAGTATCTTTACCACGAAAACCCCAAAATGAGGGGACAAAGAGTTGGAAACAACTGAAATGACTGACAACAGCAACAATTGATTGTCTATGCCTCTACCCTTAAAAAAGTCATCAAACCTCCCACATAAGCCCCCATCCTATATATCATTTAAGAACCATTTCACAATTTATTGAAAAAATAGAGGCTATTAAGTGTGAGTTAATTCCCCTTATTTGTATTGCATATCCCTTTGATATCACCCACTTTTCTTTCCTTCATTACTCTAATCTTTCTCCTTGCCAAGGCTAATACTCCCTCATGTGTACTTGATTCCATATTCCCCTATCTTTTCTAACAGATTGTCTGCAGTGTCATTCTTTCTCTCTCTAATCTTAAATCTCTCCCAATCTACAAATTCCTTTTGCTACGCCTACAAAGTATGGCTGAGTTGTCCTCATACATTAAGACAAAACAAACAGCAATGAAGAATCTTTACAAGATACAACCATCTCCTCAATCTACTTACTGAACAATGTCTCTCATCTTTTACAGCCAAACTTTTAGAAAAAGCTCTTAAATTTTTTGCTCTCAATTCCTGTTTATTTATTCCTCAACTCTTTGTAATCTGGCTTCTGGATTCATCAGTCAGCTAAAAGTGATCTCTCTGAAGTTACCCAAATGAGATTATACAAAGACTATTTGTGCCCAACCTGTGGTAGAGCCTTCCAAGCTTATATCAGACTGATCAGCCACAGTTGAACACACTGTGCCTTGACCCTTATGTCATGATTTCCTTGGTAGGAAGGATAAACAATAGAAGGATGGCAAATTCCCTTAAAATAAGCAATTCAGAAGAAGGGAAGATTTGGAGAAAAAGAAAATGAGCTATGTTTTAGATTTTTAAAGTTTGAAGTCGCTATTATTATGCATAATAAATGAGTGAATAAATCATATTCATGATAAGACTATAATCCCATCAAGTTACTGCACACGAGAAGATTAAAAGTCTTATTAAATGTGATGCCAATTCTGTAAAGACTTCATTATTTGTTCTCTCTTGTACATAGACTTACATTAATGGAACTATACAAACAAACCTACCCTTAATAATTGGTAGTAAGCAGTAGACTGCACAGGTATTCTGATTGGAAAGCCAATGTTCCTTTTCCTGCTCACTCTTGGTGAGTATAGAAATGAGTGTGGTCCTCAAATGTTTTCAAAGCAATAAGGCAAAAAGTCTCGTCTTCCTCCTCAGATATGCAACCTAGGTAGTAATTTAATGATGGGAGACCACTGACGTCATTCAGATGAATCTTCTTTTCTTCCTGGCCTCCCTGGCTTCTTTTGGGATTCTGCTCAAATCCTATTTTCTGCCAAAGACCTTCTCTGTTACTTCCGCAACTAGTGCTTTCTATATATGGATTTGTTGTAGTTTGTTGTTTGTTTGTTGTTATTCAGTTGTTTCAGTCATGTCTGACTCTTTGTGACCACATTTGGGGTTTTCTTGGCAAAGATACTGGAGTACTTCACCATTTTCCTTCTCCAGTTCATTTTACAGATGAGGAACTGAGGCAAACAGTGTTAATTGACTTGCCCAGGGTCACGGAGCTAGTAAGTGTCTGAGGTCAGATTTGAACTCAGTAAGAAGAGTCTTCCTGACTTCAGGCCTAGCACTCTATCACTGAGCCATCTAGCTGCCCTACATATACATAGGTTTTTCTTCCCCATTTGAATGTATGTTCCTTGAGAGTAGGCTTTTGTTTGTAGCATTGTTTAATGCAGTTCCTGCTCTATAGCAGACAATTAATGCTTGTTTTGATGATGATGTTTGATGATAACGAACTGACTCATCATTCTGGAGCAAGTACTAAACATAGACACAGTCACAGAACACAAGAAGATTTGGAGGGAAGGGCATAGACACATCATAGATGTGCCTTTTCCTCTTGCCTCTCATCCCACTGCTTTCATTTCACAAGGGTTTAACAGATTGGGGGACGGATGAAAGGTAAGACTCCTGATTACTTACAATCTTCAGCTGTACCCCCTTCCCATGCGTACCTAAAGGTACATTATCACTGTTATCCTGGTCTCCTAATGAAGTTGTCCCAAAGATGCTTTCAGATTAAGATGAGTTGACACACCAAAAATTTTAATAAATTACAACAGCAGTCAATTTTGCTACCAGAATAATTGTGTACAGCACATTAAATATTTTAAAAAATGGATACTGACTTTTTCTTGGATCATTTCCATCCAAACCCCATCAAAAAGATGAAAAGAGGACCGTTATAATGATGATGAGGATAATAGCAGCACCAAGAGAAGTTATTTATATAATGTTTCAAAGTTTGCAAAGTGTTTTACCTACATTAGCTCATCTGAAATACAGATCTGCAAATAAGTATTCTTCTTTGTCTCTTTTGTTATCATTGTTCTTAATTTTTAGTGGGAAGCAGTAGAAGGCATGTCTTTACCAATATTATGTCCCAAACAGGCATATTTGAGTTTGTAACAGATGTTTATTATAGAAGTATTTCATATTTGCAGGTGTCTTCATTTCTATGGCTCATTTTATCATGATCTTCTAGTTTGATGGCCTTTAAACAACTGAGAGTTGTTAAAATGACTACAAAGTTCGAAAACAGTTTTTCTTAGCATAACTTAGTTCTATGACCTAATTCAATTATTTTAACGTGAGTTGCTTTCTAAGCATTCCTATGAACCCTATCTTGTCACATGAACATAATTAAGCAAAGAACTAAGATCACACTGAATGTTTATATTTTAATTTTTGACATATGGTTTTCAAGAGAATTACCTTTTTTAATTTAAAAAGTCTTCAGAATTGACACTTTCCATTTGGATAATTTTATATTTAAAAACTCATAATGTACTCAATTTAAATACATTAAAAATTCTTAAAATGTTTTTACCCAGTTTGTTTCTACTTCATCTACTACGTAAATCAACTAACTATGTTCTATAGTCACTAACTACAAGATTGCAATGATTTTCATTAAGAACTATTTTAATCGTTCTCCATGAGAAGCAGTGGGAACTATAAGATAGAACATCCTAGCCTTATAGTCAACATCACTTATCTTCATATTTTTCTTGGTAGCTTTCTGACCTTGAGCAAATGATAACTAATTTCTCAATGCTATGAGGCAACTCAGTAAGTTTATAACTTGTAGATATCTATAACTCGTAGATATCTATATGGTTATCTACATCAGTGGAGAGAGTCTCCACATTAGAGGTTCCCTACACTCATAAAATTGTGTCATAACCAAAAAATAAATTCTCAACACTTGGAAATACTAGCACAAGGGTTCTATAGATTTGACTGCAAGATGTTAGGGGGAATATTATTTATAATGTTATATGACATCTGTATTTAGCCCATATCTGCTTAATAGGAATTTACCAAATGTTTCTTGATTGAAATAAGATCTGAACTGAAATGAATTACATTGGATTGGGTTGCACTGGATTGGATTGGATTAGATTGCATAGGATTGAATTGAGGGATGTCCCAGGGAAAAGAACAGAAGCAATGGTGGAAGAATGTATTTAAGTAGTCTCCAATGAATATAACTATTGATTTCATTATATCTCTACTCTGAAAGGCACTGACTTGACATTTGACAGTCAGGAAGACATGCATTCAGAGTCTCTCTCAGGATAAAATGATAACTTCATAGACAAGTCATTTCACCTTTAAATCCTTAGTTTCTGTATCTGCAAACTTGGGTGAAAATTACCTGTAGTACTCAATTCTCAGGATCTTTCATGGTTTCAAATGAGTTAATATATGTAAAAAACTCTATAAACATTAAAATGGTAAGCCAATCTTAGTTCCTAGGATGGCTCTGACCCTCCTTACATTTTCTCTATTAAGTCCCAGATTAGTACATGGAATACTAAGATTGAGCCATGGTATCTCAAAAAAAGATAATCCAAATTACCCACACAGGAAAAAATAGATAAAGAATGCTTATTTCTCAGCTTATGGCATAGGGTTGAATGAACGTTCCCCATATTTAGTCCATCGGTGCATGTGTCTTGCCCAGCTACTACAGATGGAGGATGTCAAAGATGACTAGAAGTAGATGAGGCTAGATCAGGTGTGGTTTATTATAAGGAGTTCTTAGCAATCCCCATTTGAATCTATGCCATAAAATCTTTTCTTTTGAACATCAGTGTTTTGCTTGAGATGCTATGATAGTCAAGGAACATGGAACATTACAATTTAAGAAGAATCAAAATCACAAGTGATCCAATGGAAAATAAAAAGCTATATACTGAGTGTAAATTGGAAGTAGCGTATGGCCAGTAATGGCTTGTGGACAAGAAAGGGTTTAAGGTGTTATCAATGACATGTATGACTGGTGAACAGTGAGATAGCAAGAGTAAAAGATGGAATATAATTATCCTGAATGCTCATCAATTATCCAAAAATATATTTTTTTAAATCACATGAAATTGTCTATAATTTGGATATGTTCTCTATGGATTCTTTATTCTAAGCTGTACGAAAGAATTGTGATGAATGAAAAGATATATACCAGATGAAAAGTTGTGATCTAGACTGGTAGAAAGACTACCCAAGCTGATTGTACCATAGATTTGTTTGTACCGAAGTATTTATTTGTACAAAACCTCAGCTAATCTGGAATCCTTTTACTACTTGTAGGCCAGTCCTTCTTCCATCTTCTATACACGTACTCTTTAAATAAGTCCTAAAAGTCCCTGTACACAGTTTTCTTTTTTTTCTTTTTTTAAATTTTATCATTTTTATTTAATATTTTAGTTTTCAACGCTGATTTCCACAAAATTTTGAGTTACAAACTTTCTCCCCATTTCTACCCTCCCCCCATTCCAAGATAGCAAATATTCCGATTGTCTCATTCCCCAGTCAGCCCTCCTCTCTGTCACCCCACTCCCCCACCCATCCCCTTTTCCCCTTACTTTCTTGTACGGCAGTATAGATTTATATTCCCAATTCCTTTTATAACTTGTTTCCCAGATGCATGCAAAAACAACTTTTGAGTATCTCCTTTTAAAACTTCGAGTTCCAAATTCTCTCCCCTCTTCCCTTCCCACCCGCCCTCCCTAGGAAGGCAAGCAATTCAACATAAGTCACACATGTATCATTATGTAAAACACTTCCACAATAATCATGTTGTGAAAAGCTAACTATATTTCCTTCCATCCTATCCTGTCTCCCTTTATTCAATTTTCTACCTTGACCTTGTCCTTTTCAAAAGTGTTTGTTTTTGATTACCTCCTCCCCTATCTGCCCTCCCTTCTATCATTCCCCCTTTTTTATCCACTTCTCCTTACTTTCCTGTGGAGTAAGATACCCAATTGAGTGTGTATGTTATTCTCTCCTCAAGTCACATCCAATGAGAGCAAGATTCACTCATTCCCCCTAACCTGCCCCTTCTTCCCTTCCAAGAGACACGTTTTTCCTTGCCACTTTTATGAGAGATAATTTACCCCATTCTATCTCTCCCTTTCTCCCTCTCTGAATATATTCCTTTCTCACCCTTTAATTTAATTTTATTTTTTTAGATATCATCCCTTCATATTCAACTCACCCTGTACCCTCTGTCTACATACATGCATATTCCCTTCAAATACCCTAATACTGAGGAAGGTCTCATGAATTACACACATCATCTTTCCATTTAGGAATGTAAACAAAACAGTTCCACTTTTGTAAGTCTCGTATGAATTCTCTTTCTTGTTTACCTTTTCATGTTTCTTTTTATTCTTGTATTCGAAAGTCAAATTTTCTGTTCAACTCTAGTCTTTTCATTGAGAAAGCTTGAAAGTTCTCTATTTTATTGAAAATCCATATTGTGCCTTGGGGCGTGATACTCAGTTTTGCTGGGTAGGTGATTCTTGGTTTTAATCCTATCTCCATTGACCTCCAGAATATCATATTCCAAGCCCTTCAACACCTTAATGTAGAAGCTGCTAGATCTTGTGTTAATCTGATTGTGTTTCCACAATACTCAAATTGTTTCTTTCTGGCTGGTTGCAGTATTTTCTCCTTGACCTGGAAACTCTGGAATTTGGTGACAATATTCCTAGGAGATTTCTTTTTGAGATCTTTTTCAAGAGGTGATCATTGAATTCTTTCAATTTCTATTTTACCCTCTGGCTCTAGAATATCAGGGCGGTTTTCCTTGATAACTTCTTGAAAGATGATATCTAGGCTCTTATTTTGATCATGGCTTTCAGGTAGTCCAATAATTTTAAAATTATCTCTCCTGGATCTATTTTCCAGGTCAGTGGTTTTTCCAATGAGATATTTCCCATCGTCTTCCATTTTTTCATTCCTTTGGTTCTGTTTTATAATATCTTGATTTCTCATCAGGTCACTAGCTTCCACTTGCTCCAATCTAATTTTTAAGCTAGGATTTTCTTCAGTGGTCTTTTGGGCCTCCTTTTTCATTTGGCTAATTCTGCCTTTCAAGGCATTCTTCTCCTTATTAGCTTTTTGGAGCTCTTTTACCATTTGGGTTAGTCTATTCTTTAACATGTTTTTCTTCAGTATTTTTTGGGTCTCCTTTAGGAAGTCATTGACTTGTTTTTCATGGTTTTCTTGCATCGCTCTGTTTTTTGTCCCAATTTTTCCTCTTCTTCTTTCACTTGCTTTTCCAAATCCTTTTTCAGCTCTTCCATGGCCTGAGACCAATTCATATTTTTCTTGGAGGCTTTTGATGTAGGCTCTTTGACTTTGTTGACTTCTTCTGTCTGTGTGTTTTCATCTTCTTTGTTAGCAAAAAGTAGATTTTAGAGTCTGAGTCTAAATCTGAGTCTGTGTCCCTTTTCTCTGCATGTTCACATTCCCAGCCAACTCCTTGACCCTTGAGCTTTTTGTCAGGGTATAACTGCTTGTAGAATAGAGAATACTTTGTCCCAAGATTTAGGGTCCAAGTGCTGCTGTTTTCAGAGCTACTTCCACTCCACTGTCACCACAGGCTGTGTCATGGCAGCACTCTTCCTCCCCCAAGAACCACCAACTAGGACCACAATGCAGATCCAAGCAGGGCACAGCAAGCAAACCTGCCTCTGTGCCCACAAAGTACTCCTTTCACTTCTGCTGTGATCTGCTGCTAGATTCCTCCCACTGTGTAAGCCAGGGACTTGGGAAGCAGCTGATGGGGGAGCTCTGGAAGCAGCCTCAGGAGCTTCCTGCTGCTGCCACTGCCACCCCTGCACCACCTCCACCACTCCCATGGATGGGGCTTGACTGCTCTCACCTTGATCCCACAGTTTCCCACTAACCTGCTCTTTGGCGTTTGTGGATTAAAAAGTGTGGTAGCTGCCACAGCAAAATGATTAATGTCCCCAAGGCCTGTTCCAGACTGCTGACTCCCAGTCTGGTCTATTCTGGTGTTGCCCACGCTGGGCTGCACTCCACTCCCAGCACCATGTGATAGACCCTTCCCAGCAACCATCCAGGCTCTCCTGGGCTGGGGACCTGTTTCCCTCTGCTATTTCATGGGTTATGAAGCTCTACAATTTGTTCAGAGCCAATTTTTTTTCAACATTTGGAAGGATTCAGGGAGAGCTTGAGCAAGTCCCTACTTTCTAGCCACCATCTTGGCTCTGCCCCCACAGTTTTCTTTAGATAATTCTCCCTACCCATTCTTATTTTTCGTAATTTTTTTGTTGTATTGTGAAAATTATAGCTTTTAGAGCATTTTAGTTTTCTTGAGTCATTTTCCCTTTTAGAGACTCTTACTATGGAAAAATAACTATATTTTTTCTCTGAAACCTTTGAACTTTGATTTCATAATGTCAGGCATCTTCATCAAAGTCTTATACCAATGCTTCATGATTTATTTAAGGTCATGATGGGTGCTCAGGTGCTATACCCTGTAAGTACAATCTCTGGCTGGTCTAACCAAATTTCGTTCATAGATCCTGGTATCAGACTGGATATTTACTATCTGTGTACCAGCCCATTTGATAAAGAGACTATTCGCTGGATTCATTTGGCCACAGCAACTTATAACAACTGTGTAATAAGATGTAAATCTATTTAGATGTCTAATAAGATGTGGTCAGTGTTGGCATATGTAGTGCCCAAGCCAATCAGTCTTAAAGAATTGATATCATAATGTTATATACATATCTAACTATGCCCAATTTTTCCAGTGAGAAATATTAGAAACTTTCATGGCATGCTAATTTTCACCAAAGGTTCTAACTACTGTCATATCACCAGCCAGTTTCTCTTAATTGGCCACAATTCAGTACAGGATAGAAGTGGTATGTCTTTGCTTCATCTGTCATTGAAAAATTGAACTATAGTAAGGTAAAGCAACAATGTATTGCATGCTTTGCTTTTGGGCAAGATGAGTCATTTAGGAGATGTTAAAATATTTGAAGTTCCCATTATTTATCTTCGTTCCAGGTTTGTGGTCAGTACTAATTAGAAAAGCATCTTAACATATGTTTTGTCTGAACAGAACCAAAACAACCAGTTGAAAAATGAGTCAGTTAATTGATTACTTTTCTCCCATTATGTGATGACAAATAACAAGGATGTCTGATTTTCTTTTTCTAGTGGTCTGATGGTCTCATATCATGATCATAAATAATCCTATCTTTCTTCTTACAAGATTTGCAAAATTCCATAAACCGATAATTTTTTTTTATACTAAGCAAATAGACATTCTGTAAATTTTTGTCAGTTAGTTGTTTAAAAAATATTGGCTCTGTGCACTAATATTTCGTGGACTTCAAAAAATGTAAATAAATTTTCCTTTTTAATAAAAACTAAATAATCTTTTGTGGAATCATGGGACTAAGGTTGAGCTTTAAAATGAACTAATGCAAATTTATCTCTGTTAATTTTATAATATGAGATTGAGGATTAAGAAGTAAAGTGACTTACCCAAGTACACACAACAGAGACAGGATTAGAATCCTAAATTAGAGGCATGATCAGAGAGGATTTGGACTGCCATCAGGATTAAATAGAGGCATAGATAGATATACATACCTTTATAACATTCTTGTGTATGTATATATGTGCATATATATGTATATATATACACATGTGTATATATGTGTATGTATATATGTATATGAACCTCTTTCTAGTCTCATCTGTAAATGCTTTCAAGGTAACCAAATCTTATAACTGCTAATTCAGTGCTTTCTGAACTAAACCATTCTAGATTTCTTGAAGGACGGCTTATAATATATATTTATGGAAATGAACTTTGGCTATGAGAGGAAACTAAGAAAATGTAATGTAAACTTTACATTATAGAGTGCTATAAAGTATTAGCTGTTTTTTCTCTCATAGAGTAAGTGCAATGCTTTTGTGTAAAAAAGTATTTTATAATGATCTATCAAATGAAAATCATAACTGAACATAGTTTAAAAAATGTGGTCATTTGAGTTTTCTCTAAAATAATTATAATTGTAATTCTGTGCAAATGAGGAAGCTGGTGCCTCTAAATCCCCAACATGTGACTATACCTCCAAAGATAAACTATGGCCAATTAGCCTATTTAAATATTACAGTTTCCATCTCGCTGATATTCAATGACCCAGATAGAGAGAAATTTAGAACTACCTCCTATGGTCTAGTATAGTGCCTCTATACCGAAGCTTGCGGAATTTAAATTATAATATTCTAGCTCATAGTAAAAATTGGAATACCATATCAGTTTAGTTTTCAGCTTTATGATGTCTTACCTTAATTTCAGTCCAGGATTCTTATTGACATGAAAACTATTGGATGGGCTCCAAAAGAAGTGTAAGAAGTGAAGGGTTAATAGCCAGCAGCAATGATGAAGCTGGATTTAATAGGCTTGTCTGTGAATTGCTAAAGTGTTGGGAACATCAGAAGGAAGTCAGAAAGAATAGTGAGTAAAATGAGAAGGTACTAAAAGAAGAGATCCAAGGAAAGAGGTACACATCAACCTAAGCACAAAGAGAATGGATCAGATTAGGCTAAAACGAGAAAAAGAAAAATAAAGTTAAATAGATAAAGACCTAAAATCAGAACTGAAGAATATTGTTAGATTATGGAGAAGCCTAAGTCCTGATAACTGTCAGAATAATCTGCCAAGTGACAAGGTATGCTGATTTTAAATGAGGCTCTAAGGTATAGCACTCATGTTCCACACTGTACCTTAAAGGGACAATAATGCTGGAAGGCAAGATCCTCTAGATTATGAAATTATGGGGTTGAAATGCTGAAATTCTGGTTGGAGTATGACAATGTGTCCAATAAATCAATTAAATTGAGATTCCAGCAAAATTAAATGAATACTTACCTAATCTTATTTATATAAACTAAGTGTTTGAAAGCAAGTGTTATTTCCTATTTTATTTGCTCCTATGGAGAAACTAGCTTCTAGTAATGGACCTCATTATCAAGTTAAATATTTTCACCTGAACAGTAAGGTGCTCCAGATGTGTCTGATTACTATGGTTTTAATGAGGAACTATATTAGACTGAGCTGAGAAACAAGAGAGTACTATTTTCCTTTAGCTCTTAATTGTGTATGGCA
The DNA here is from genome assembly GCA_028646595.1 of Phalanger gymnotis. Taxonomy (NCBI): domain Eukaryota; kingdom Metazoa; phylum Chordata; class Mammalia; order Diprotodontia; family Phalangeridae; genus Phalanger; species Phalanger gymnotis. The sequence continues at coordinate 61,236,212 of CM053627.1, forward strand.
AAAGAGGAATGTATTGGTTAGTACCATGATTGGAAAAGTATAGTTAATTTTTGCTGAATTCAATGAGTATGAACTACTGTTCAGAATGATCAATGGGCTTAAAAATAGAAATCTTATTTGAAGTATCTTAGCAAACTCTTCCTAGAATTTCTCTACCACTTCATCCTTCACAAATGATGTTGATGCACAAGCTGCAACTAGTTCATTGGCATTCTGTTTTCAAAGACTTATTAGTACTGCAATATGCGAAGAACAAATATCCCATGAAATAATATTTCTTGTTGCCTCTGGGCATGTAGCAAAACCTGCTTTGCCACCTCATTTCTTTTCATCTCCAGGGAGTACCTTGATGCCTTCCTTCCATTTAGCTGAAATATGCTACTTTATTTTGGTCTCATATACAGCAAGAATGCCAAGATTATTATGACTCTGCTAGTTTAGCACATGCCTCTTTGCTGTTCATTAAATACTTAAGTTTAATTTCACCAACAGTGAAATGAAAGTTTATTGATGGTTAAAAATTATCTGATTCTTCTACCACTCTGCCATCATCACTGCAGAAACAAAAAGGGGCTACAAAAAACTAGGGGCCATTTAAGAAAGATATTTCTTTGTTTCATGGCTTACCATCCCACTCGTTAAAAAAAAATCTCCACCTGATGATATGAATAATTAGAATTACTCAGAATATGGTTTGTTAATAAGGAGATTATTTGGTTGAAGAAATAAGCTTCGTTAAGATACCTTGTACTTTGGGGCAGCTAGGTGGTGTAGTGAGTAGAGCACTGGCCCCCGGAGTTCAAATTTGGCCTCAGACCCTTGACACACTTACTAGCTGTGTGACCTTGGGCAAGTCACTTAACCCTAATTGCCCTGCCAAAAAAACAAAAACAAACAAAAAAAGATACCTTGTACTCAGAAGAACATTGACTTTTCTGTTTACAACTACAAAATAACAAGACCACAGCTTGCCACAGCCCCATAAAGGTGTGGATATGATCTTAGGTTCTTAAAGAGAATATATTGTGAAAACTCTAGTAGGTCCTCCAAAATTGGGCCTTGTAGCAAGAACTCATCATCAGAAATTTTAACTGCCACAACTCATGATGGGTTAAAGTGTGGAGGGGCAGCAATCGGCTCCAGTGAAGGTTCCTTTTCTCTATTATATCATGGATCTTTCGATAAATTGTAGTCCTCTAAAAAAAAAGCAGCAGTCAGTAAAAGGTCTACGGTACCACCAGGTGGCCAATATCTATAACAGCATTTACCCAAGTAGAATAGGTGTATTTGTGTGATCCTTTATGTCCGAGTAAAACTCAAAGAAAGTGACAGGAAAATATGTCACAATTAGAAGTCTCCTCTACATTGAAATTTAGCTTTTGTGTCATTTCTATCCTATGGTGACCAATATAAATCCCACCATGCAGCCAGTGAGCTGAGGAAGAAGGAAGTCTACTTAGAGGAAGAGGGAGGCACTTGTGGCAGGTTAATTAGCAAGGGGTAAGCAGGTGGGAAACTTTACTAGGTGAGAAGACAGTACAAACAATTCATCTGCAGAGAGCTCATTAGAGTCAAAGCTTGCAAAGCTGGTGGGAGGTCATAGCAGGTGAGCAGTTAACAGAGGCAACATAGCTGAGGAAGCAAAAATAAAGCAGGGGTCGTGGGTAGAAATTCAAGGTCACAGAGAGTAGTAGGGAAACACATTACAGAATGATAAGGCAGAGTCTAGGATAACAGTGACAGGCCAACACTTTGGCTGACATAGAATCTCAGAGCTAAATGGGATCTCTGAGGCCACCTTACCCAACTCCATTAATAAAAGCAACGCCTTCTACAATGTACTATAAAAATATTTGAAGTTATCCAGGAAGGGGAAAATCGCTGTCTTCTCAGGTGACCTTTGAGCCAGTTCCAGTGTTTGGAGAATTTTCTACATCAAGCTTAAATTCTCCTGATTGCAATTTCCCCCCTTTATTTCTCATTCTGCCCAGATTTGGAGATAGTAAAATCCATTTTTCATTTACATAGTAAACCTTCAAATGGCTGAAGGTAACTACTGTGTATCCACTATATCTTCTCTTCTCAAAGCTAAACAGAACCAATTCCTTCAGCTAATTCTCAAATGCCATGATCTCAAAGCTCTACATAACACTTCTTGCCATGCTCTGGACATACTAGAGTCTGTTGAGAAGATTCCTGAAATGTCACCCAGAACCGAAGGTGATTTCCACATGTGATATGACCGGAACAGAGCATAGTGGAAATATCACTTCCCTTGTCCTCCTAATTCCTCTCAGCATAGGCTAAACACTTTCACATTAGTCTTCTTGGCTACCATCTCACACTATTGACCCAGTGGTCTATTAAAACATCTAGATTTTCAGTCATGCAAAGATATATTTAGTCATAATCTTTCAATCATGTACTTGTAAGTGCGATTTTTTGAACACAAGTCTATGTGGAATAATTATTTTACACTAGCCGGGTTGCTTTCCTTTTGGAAGTAACATTCTTGGGACATGGTTGGTCCTAATTTTTACCTAGGGTTACCAAAAAACCCCAATGTATATAGTTTTGGCAGAGTTACTACTACCTCATAGGACATCTTTCAGACTGAGCAATGCTGCTCTGGCAAATGTGGAGACAGAGGGAACCTCATATATTTTTAGTGTAAAGTATACCCTATTTTTCTCAGAATTTTGAAGTTATTTTTACTGCTCATAGTGTTTCATTGCATTCTTGTTTCAATCCTGAGTCATTGGAATAGCCCGAGCTGGGCCTGGCCCACAATATAAAGTATAAGACTTTAAAGTCCCTTTTATTCCAGAGTTTATTAACTTAGTTTGTTGAGATCTTTTTGGATCCTGACTCTATTACATAATATGTTGTGATACGGCATTTGAACTAATATATTCCGGTGGGTGGAGAGGGGCATGGGGAAGACACCTGGATTGGGAGACAGGGTATAGGTTCAAATTTCAGATGTGCTTCTTACAATTTGTGAAACCCTTGGTAAGTCCCTTGACAGCTCAGGGCCTCAGATTTCTCATCTGTAAGGTGATGGGTTAGACTTGGATACCTCTAAGATCACTTCTATCTCTGATTCTATGATGCTACAAAGTATACCTCCGAGCTTTCTATAATCCATAAATTTGACAAACAATAAATCTATTAGGACTGGATGCTACATTGGTGGACGGACAGATCTGGAATCTAGAAGATCTGAGTTGAAATCCTGCCTCAGATACTTAGTAGCTGTGTGATCCTGGGCAAATCACTTAACCTCTGTTTGCCTCTGTTTTCTCTTCTATAAAATAGGAATGATAATAGCTCCCTACCTGCCAGAGTTGTTGTTGTTCAGATAAAATGAGATATTTGTAAGGCTCTTAGTAAAGCACTGTATAAGTACTAGCTATTATTTTCTGTATTCTTTTATCTAAGTTATTTGTAAAAATGTTAAAGAACAGGGGGCAGTAGCAAAACAAAGTATCCCTGGATTTGTGGCCAGTTTGCATCTTGGCTACAAGCTTTATTAGCTGTAAAACTTTTAGGCACATCTCAAACTTTCTGGGACTCAGATTCTTAATTTTTAAATTGAGAGTTATGATAGAGAATTATTAAGATCTTTTTTAGCTCAAAAATGTTATTGCCATTCGTGAAATATGGTTCTCAAGATCTGCACTTAATATTCATTATATAGTGTGACGTGATTGCCTTACGTTTGCATGTTTGCATTTTTTTTCTTTTGCTGCTACTTTGTATGATTTATTAGGATTAATCTAGCAGTTGCTATGTTATGGAATCAATGATTTAGAGGGGGAAAAGGGACTTTAAAGGTCACCAATCCAGCTCCTAGTAAGGTAGTATGACCAGGGATAGGTATCATGTATTCTTTGGGACTATATCCCCCAAAATGCTATGCATGAGTTCATAGTGTACGGAACCTGCAAGCACAGTAGTTTCCAGTAGAGGTAGAAGTCTCGTGATGATTAAGATGGAATTAACTGAGAGAAATTTAAAAGAATGTCACTTGGTAGAAGAACAAAGGTCTGTGTAGCAAGCCAAGTGCAAAGCTAACATATGGAGCCAACTCTGAAGGGGATGTTTGTGAACCTAGTTGTGAGGAGGTAGGCACAGGATAAAGTCACATTTTATATGGTAAGTCTGTACTAAGTAAGGGGAAGCACAATGTTTCTAAGAAGGTAACAAGACTCCTGAACAGTTTTCTCTGAGTGACTAAAATATCTCTTTCCTGTCCTATGGCAACACGGATTTTATAACTGATAAAAAGAAGCTAGCAGTGCCAGAAGACGAACTAGGAGTGGAGTAGTAGCCAGTTAGAATGGGTGACAAATATCTATAGCAATTAATCCATCTTTTTGCTAATACTTCTCAGTTATGTTTCTAATGTGCCTTCAGGCTTGTCTGATGAGATTACCTAGAAATGGGGCTCAGAATTCTGAGTAAGGATAGATGCTAGGCCCTGACAGAACCACAAATTTGTGTATAGTTTTATGGAAGCAGATTTAGAGATTTCTGGCCATAATATACTTCATCCCATAGATGAGGAAACTGATGCCCAGAGAAATGACTTACCCAAATTCAAATAGCTTTATGTGATAGAGATGGGATTCAAACTTGGGTCCTCTGATTCCAAGCCCCTACATTGTTTTCCCATGAATGGCCTTTTGGATACATTTTTCCCATCTTGTATTTGTCTTTGTTTCTTTTTATAGATTTTCAAATTTATTTTATTTCTATTTCATTTTATGGAATAAAACAACCACCTCTATAACATAGTATAACAAAAAGGCGATTGCATATGAAATGGCAAATCTATTATGTACAATTTGCTATTCCTTTTAAACATATGATAAAGTTGTCAGTAAATTTTTTTTTCTTCTCTCCCTCCACCTTAGAGATGGTTACCATTTGACACAAATATATCATTCTACATATACTTCTATTTATATGGATATATATAATATCTTTCTTCATATGTCCTTTGTAGTTAATTTGAGTATTTATAATAGTCAAAATGACTTGTTCACTCAAAGTTGTTCTTAAAACAATATCGCTGTTACAATATACATGTTCTTGGTTTTGCTCATTTTATTCCCCATGTTTTTCTAAGATTATCAAGCTCATCATTTCTTATAACACAGTAGTATTCCACCACAACCATATACCATAACTTTTTTAAGCCATTCCCCAAATCAACAGGCATCTGTGGAATGGTGTAAGATTGGTCTATGCCCAATTCCTGCCGTACTGCTTTCTAATTTTCCCAACAATTTTTACCAAATAATGAATTCTTATCTCCAAATCTTAAGTCTTTACACTTGTCAAATACAAGGTTACTATATTTATTTGCTGCTGTAAATTGAATGACTCCATTGGTTTATTGATGAATTGAATGTTCCATTAATCTACCTTTCTATTTCTTAGCCAGTACCAGATAGTTCTGATAATTATTGTCCTGAAATATAGTTTAAGATCTGGTAGTGCTAAATCTCTTTCCTTCACATTTTTTCATTAGTTCCTTTGATATTCTTGACTTTTTGTTCCTCCAAAGGAATTTCGCTATTATTTTGTCTAATTCAGTAAGATAATTTTTCTTCAAAAAGAGTATATGTATTGATTTTTCCATAAATCCTACCTTTATTCTTGTCTTTGGCAATCCTTGCCTTGTTCTCTAATTGTGCTTTGTATTTTATTTGTCTAATTGTATTATAAACTTCTTGAGTGGAGGAACTATGTTTTACATCATTTTGACCCCCATAGTACCTATTACAGAGACAGGGAATAGGTACTCCAAAAATACTTTGTTAGTTTACTGCACTGAACATGGGATCATGGATTAAAGCTAGAAGTGATTTTAGAGATTGTCAAAGCAAAAGTCTATCATTTTGCATATGAACAAACCAAGAGCCAGAAAAAATGATTAACTCTCTTGTCCAAATTCTCACAGTTAATAAAGTGATATCATCAGGATTTCATGTTAAGTCATCTGACTTCAGACTGAGTATTCCTTCAACTACAAGATATTGCCTAGTAGAGTAGAAAATATAGAAAGGGAGGGAAGGAAGGAGAGAGAGAAAGGGGGAGAGAGAGAAGGAGGGAGAGACAGAGATATAACTATTTCCTATTTATTCTTGATATAGCTTGCCATATTCATATTTATTTGTACATTGCCTCCTCTATTAATTTGTAAGTTCCTTGAAGTCAGGGACTCCTTTTTTATCCTGAGTGCTTAGCACAATGACTGGTACACAGTAGGAACTTATTGAATGTTTATTGACTGATTATTAAAAAATGAAAAAAGCCTACTATAAAATCAAATCAAATAAATATAATTGTTTAGAAAGAGAGAAAGAGTGAGAGGGAAAGAGAGAGAGAGACAGAGAGAGAGAGAGAGAGAGACAGAGATAGAGAAAGAGAGAGAATTGTTCTTCAATGTGATTCCAGAAACTTTCCTTTTTAAAAAGCAAAAGAATCAATCAATAAACATTTATTAAGTACCCACCACTGTGTGCCCAGGGACTATGTTAAGTACTGAGGATAAAAAGTAGGCAAAAGACAGTTCCTGACATTGACGAGCTCATAGTCTAATGGAGGAGACAACATGCAAACAAATATATATGAAGACATATATAGATATATGGGGGTATATATATATATACATATATACACACATATATGTATACACACATTATATTTGTTAATAATTTACAGAGAGAAAACACTAGAATTAACAGGGGTTGGAAAAGGCTTCTTGATCCTGTAGATGGGATTTTAGTTGAAACTCAAAGGAAGCCAGCAAAGTGAGTAGGTAGAGTTTAGGAGAGAGAACAACTCAGACGTGGAGAGAAAATGCCCAGGACCAAGATATGGAGTGTCTTGTACACGTAACAGCCGAGAAGCTAGTGTCACTGGAACAAAGAATATGTGCCAGGCATTAAGGTGTAAGAAGACTGGAAAGATAAGAGTGGGCTAAGTTATGAAAGACTTGGAATGCCACAGGATTTTTTATTTGATTATGGAGGTGATAAGGAGTCACGAGTTTACAGACTAAGGGAGTAAGGGGAAATGTGGCCAAACCTTTAGGAAAATCATTATCATGGCCGAATGAAGGATGGATTGCAGAGGGGAAATACCAGAGGCAGGCAGAGCCATCATTATGCCATTGCAATATTCAAGACATGTAGTGATGAGGGCCTGTAACAGGGTGATGGGAATATCAGAGGAGAGAAGGAACTGTACTTGGGAGATGCTATAAAGGTAAAATGAAAACAATAATTCTTGACCTGACTTTATTATTGTGAGGAAAGTACTACATAAATGTGCCCATTAGTATTTGCTAATTCAACAGACCGTTCAGCTCCAAGGAACACCAGAGAAAAAAACTATAATAGTTATAAGCAAGTCATAGAAGAAAGAGATCCTAATATCTGTGCTGCCACATTTTCTAGGGGTTGTGATGTCTACTACCTAGAGTTGCATTGGAGGCAAATGTAGCATAAATTAGAGAATATAATGGTTAGTGGTTTGTATTTTCTTTTTTTTTTTAATTTTTTTTTTAAATTTATTTTTGACATGTTTGGTTTTCAGCATTGATTTTCACAGGCGTTTGAATTACAAATTTTCTCGCCATTTCCTCCCCCCCCCCACTCCAA
>CM053627.1:61244387-61274564 GCA_028646595.1 Phalanger gymnotis
CTCCCTCTGCCACTTTGTGGGTTCTGCAGCTCTAGAATTGGTTCAGAGCCATTGTTTTATAGGTTTTTGGAGGAACTTGGTGGGGAGCTCATGCCAGTCACTGCTTCCCAGCCGCCATCTTGGCTCCGCCCCTCAGTGGTTTGTATTTTCAATATCTTTTTCCCCATACAGTTCAACAGAGATGAACTTTGAGATATGGAAGAACTGACATCAATTTCTGAAACAACGCTGAGATATTTGGTCTTAATCACATTTATAATTCTCATAGACTAGCAAAAAACCAATATGAATACTCCCCTATGACTTGGTAGCCATGACATTAATGATATTGATTTGGAAAGAATGGTTTAAACTATGATGGGGGTGGCAGAGAAACATCCATATTTTTTCATTGTGGATACCTGCTAAAGACTTAAAAAGCTACTTACTGTTGTAGTTTCCTTTACATTGTTTCCACCTTGAAATCCTCCCATTTATAGGGTCTTTCTTTTGAAAATAAATTTTGATTTTTCTCCCTACAAAAAGAAATCTTGCAAAAGCTCCAACGTTTTGATTATCTGAACTGCAAAGAAAAATGTAATCTTTGCGACAAGCCATCCAAAAGAACTCCTCATGGAATTCCAAAAAGCTTTGAAGGAGATAATGAACTAATTCAATAGCAGCATGATCCTTCTCCCGAAATGCAGCAGGTGCAAGAACTGCATGCAAAGAGGCCATGGGAAGATTATTCCACCCCTATGGATGGCTGTGGAGACACCACCTTCATGCCTAATAAACCCAAAACCACATAAGCTGTTTGAATTTCACCAAATGTATAAAGGTGCCTTTGACCACATTGTAATTTGTTCATCTGGAATTAGATTTTCCTTTAATTTTTCCTGAATAATGATGTATAATATTTATAGGTTTATCTTTCTCAGTTTTCAGCCCTTGAAAAAAGTATTGCAATGAGCAATGAAATACATATTAGAAAAGGAATTTCAGCGTGTGTGTGTGTGCATGCATATATACATATATATTTGATTTATTATATATGTCTATGTAACTTTATATATGTATACACATATATGGGTATATATGTGGGTATATGTAGGTATGTATGTGTATATACATACACACACATAAATAAGTGAATGAATGAATGAATAGATAAATAAATTTGGCAGAATGCAAAGACCATTCTTCAGGAACCCTAGACCTGGGTTCAGATGCTAGTTCTGCTACTTACTACTGCTATGGCCTTCAGTAAATTATTTAATCTTTCTGGATCCCAATGATTTCTCGTTTTAGATGAGGACATTGAACTAGAGAACATCCAAGGTCCATTCTAGTTCTAAATATGATTCTAGATTCTCTCCAACATTCTGAATTTAAAAAAATCTTAGCATATGTGTAGCTAATGACAGTCAATTTTTAGAGCTGTCATTTTCATTGAGGGTTAGGTTGTTGCTATCACCAGCAGTGGGGTGTCCATTTGAAGCTCATTTATAGGAGATTATTCTTGAATGCCTATCGTCTTTCCTTTCTCCAAATCTTTTATTCCTGAGGATAAGGATTCTGATTTAATTAAACAAGTATCCATGTCTTCACATAGTTAGATATACAATTATTTGAACATATTTCCCCCACTCTTTGGCATGCAGTCTAATTTGTCAATATCTTAACCAAAATCTCATATTCAGAACTGAATACAATATGCCAGATATGTTCTGATTAGAAAGAAAAAACACCTCCCTTCTTCTCAAAACAATTCCCATGTAAACTTTTCACTATCTTGTCACATTCAACTCATACGGCACTTATAGTACACTAAAACACAATAGATCTTTTTCATGCAAATGATTATCCAGCTGGATCACCCCAAGTCTATATATTTGCATCGTGAATTTTTGAACCCCTAAATGGAACTGTACATTTAAATCTAATATTAAATAATCTCTATTAGAAAAAAATATTCATTCCTCTACAGTAAATACCTATTCTGATATTTCCTGATGGTTTGGAGGAACTTTGTGATCTCAATGACCATTCCAACATGGCACAAACCCTAACAGGTCTTATTGAACCATACAGACATTAAAAATGAGGGAAAATATTTTGTGCCTGACTGTGTGTAATTCTTTAAGGAACAGCCTACCCATATTCAGTTCATCACCAAACTAGTTATAAGACGATGGTTTTTTTTTTTTTACTTCAGCAATTCTATGACTATCAGCTAAGTGGTAGAGGGCTAAAACAAGCATCATTTAACAGACTATTCACACTAATGAAATCTAGAACCTGAAGTTCTCATCCAGTGTGTTAGTTATCAATCCCAGACTTATTTCCCTAGAGAGTTACAACAGAGAAGTTGTGTAGGTATAATTCACTAAGATTTTAGCAAAGCTTTTGATAAATCTCTCATGCTAGTCTTCTGAAAAAAACTAAAGAGATATGAATAGACAATAGATTGATTCAAAAGCAGTTGAATGACCTGACCCAGAGGGTTATTCAATTCTTTTATGTTATTTTGGAAGGAGATATCTAGAGGAGCGCTTTGGGAATCCATGCTTGACCCTGTACTGCTTAACATTTTTATCAGAGCCTAAGATAAAGGTATAGTTGGCAAGCTTATCGAAGTTTCAGATGAAATACAGCTAAGAGAGATATCTAACATCTTGGATGAGATTCAAAAACCAAAAAGATCACAGCAGGAGGAAAGAATGAGCTATATGTAATACAATTAAATTTAATAGGGATAAATTTAAAATGTTACATAGCTTTTTTAAAAAAATCAACTTTACAAGTGAATCATAGGAAAAATGTAGCCAGACATCATTTTTTCAGGAAAAAAGTAGAGATTTGAATAAACTGAAATATCAACTTGTGTCAAATCTGTGACTTTTAGGTTACATTAACAGCAGCACAGTGTACAGAACTATGGAGGAGTTCTGTCCCTTCCCTGTTCAGCCCACACTTAAAATATAATGTTCTATCCTGATATCCATGTTGTAGCAAAGGCATCGATTATCCAGCAAAAATCTATAGGAATATGATCAGGAGAGTAAAGGTCTTTAATAGCATTACCATCCAGAAGATTTTTTGCTAAAAGAAGAGATTCATGGCTCATAACATACTGAAGTTCTCTTCAAGTATTTGTAGAGAAACTGATATGGAAAAATGGACTAGAGTGCCTTTGCTTGGCCCCAATGGAGAGAACTATGAGATTTGGGCAGAAGCTGTAAAGAAGAAAATTCAAACTTGAATTAAGGGGAAAAGTTTAACTCTCTACTAATCAAAACTAACTATAAAGGATTTTGAAATGCAAGATCTGTGAACCAAGGCAAACTAAATGTGGTCAAATAGGAGATGGAAAGATTAAACATCTACATCTTGGGTGTCAGTAAATTTAAATGGATGGGAATGGGTGAATTTAATTTAGGTGATCATTACATACATACATTACATAGATTACATGACATAGATTACTATGGGCAAGAATCCCTTAGAAGAAATGGAGTATCCCTCATGGTCAATAAAGGATGAGAAAAGCAGTACTGGGACATAATCCCTAAAGTGACATCATGATATCTGTTTGAATCCAATGCAAACCATTCAACATCACAGTAATCTTGTTGGTCATAGAAAACAGAGTTTTTATGCAAATAAAAAGATAACTCTACATATGGACATCACCAGATTGTCAATATTGAAATCAGATTGTTTATATACTTAACAGAAGTAGAAGAAATTAAGAAGAGGTGGCAAGAATATACAGAAGAACTAAGAAAGATCTTAACATAACTGATAACATCATCATCATATGATGGTGTGGTTGCTGATCTAGAGCCAGACATCTTGGAACATGAAGTCAAGTTGGCCTTGGGAAGCACAGCTAACAATAAGGCTAGTGAAGGTGATGGAATTCCAGTTGGGCTATTTAAAAATCTTAAAAGATAATGCTGTTAAAGCATTTCTCTCAACATGCCACTATATCTCACACTCAAGCAGGGTTATACTTAAGATTCTGCAAGCTAGGCTTCAACAATATGTAAACCAAGAAGTACATGGAGAACAGGCTGCTTTTGGAAGAGTAAGATGAACTAGAAACAAAAATTGCCAACATTCAGTGGATTATGAAGACAGCAAGGAAGTTCCAGAAAAAAAAATCTATTTCTACTTCATCGACTATACTAAAGCCTTTGACTGTGTGAATCACAACAAAATGTGGCAAGTTCTCAAAGAGATGGGAATGCCAAATTGTCTTACTTCTCTCCTGAGGAACCTGAACATAGGTCAAAAAGAAACAGTTGGAACTGAACATGGAAAACTGATTGTTTGAAGACAGGAAAAGAAGTATGAAAAGGCGGCCATATGGTATCATTTTATTTATTTAACTTATATGCAGAGTACATCATGTAAAATGTCAGTCTGGAGGAATCAAAAGCTGAAATTATGGTTGCAGGAAAAATATCAATCATCTCAGAGATGAAGATGATACCATTCTGATGGTAGAAAGTGAGAAATAATTAAGAAGCCTCTTGATGAGGGTGAAAGAAGAAAGTTTGAAAGCTGGCTTGAAGCTTAACACAAAAAAATTACTAAAATTGTGGCAACTGGTCCCATCACTTCTGGCAAATAGAGAGAGAAGAAAGAGAAGTAGTGTCAGATTATATTCTTAGGCTCAAAGGTCACTGTTGAGGACAACTGCAGCCATGAAATTGAAAGATGCTTATTCCCTGGAAGGAAAGTTACGGAAATCTGGAAAGCAAACTAAAAAGCAGAGACATCACTTGTCAACAAATGTTCACATTGTCAAAGGTATAGTTTTTCCAGCAGCAACATACAGCTGTGAGAGTTGGACTAGAAGGAAAACTGTACACCACAGAATTGATGCTTTCAAATTGTGGTGTTGATGTAGACTTTTGAAAGTCCCTTGGACAACAAGGAGATAAAATTTGCCAATACTTAAAGAAATTAATTCAAACTATTCATTGGAAGGTCAAATAATGAGGCTGAGGCTTAAATACTTTTTGGCCACATAATGAGAAGATATATCTCATTGGAAAAGACTTTGATGTCGGGAAAGATCGAAGGCAAAAGGGGAAGGGGATGACAGAGGATGAGATGGATAGTGTCATGCTAACAACAATGAACATGAGCTTAGACAGACTTCAGAAGATATTGGAAGATAGAATGGTGCAGCATGCTGTGGTCCATGGGGTCACAAATAGTCAGACATGCCTAAACAAGTGAACAACAACAACAAAAAGGTTTATATTGCCCTCAGATCATAATACCTTAATACCTCATTAGAGATTTTTGAACTAACACTGGTTAAACAATGTTGGGTATATTGCAAATTGGCTCAGTTCATGTGTTGATGGAATAAGATGCCCTTTGAGGTTCCATATAATTCTGATATTATGTGATACAATATTTCTAGTTAGGTGGTCTCAAGACAAGATTGCTTCTCTTCCTCCATTGTTTTTTACCTAAATATTTTCTACTCTTCTTCCTCTCTCTGGCTTATAGATTGCCTTATGTGGATATGAGCTCTAAATTCTAAGCCTACTCACCCACTCCTTTTCTGTAATCTCTTCCTTTGAATAAATTATTGTCTTCTATAGATATATTCAAATCAAAGATCATATTTCACTCTATTTCACTGATTGATAAAAAATTATCTGCCATAAGATATCTATTTCAAACACCTAAAAATGAAACTGAATCTAGGCAAATGATAACAATCAAGCTTGACCCCAATTAGAAATATGAAAATTCACCTTCTTCCCTTCCTTGAAGAGGTGGGGGACTATTAGGGTAGAACACTGTAAGTAATGTTGGATTGGATTGATATGCTGATTAATTTTGAACTTTTTTCAGTCTTTTAAAAATTATTTGAAGAGATGACCTTCTGGGAATGGGAGGATACTTGAAAATAAAGATAATATAAACAACAAAGGGTATCAGTATAATTTACACTTAAAAAATATGTATATCTTTCTAGTTTGAATTGATTGCCAGCTTTAATTCATCCATTTGTTTATGGGCAGCTGAAGCCAAGAATTTTATGATTCTTCCTTTTCTTGGCTACTGCTCCCTAAGTATTATTATTAATTCTCTCTCACAATTTCTACTCCCATGGAACACCTGCTGCTTTCTATGTCTTCCAGATTTGTGGATAAAAAATATGAGCATACTTCTCTCTCCATTTTCATGCCTTCTTGATAAGAGGTGTCTGGTCAATAAGCATTTATTAAATACCCACTATGTGCTAGGCACTAAGCTAAGTGCTGGCAATACGAAGAAAAGGAAAGAAAATTCCTGGTCCCAAGGAGCTCATAATACAAAGCACCCTGGGCTGAATGCTCCATGACTAATACAAGTATAAAATCGTTTAGTAAGTGGAAGGGGAATGAAAGTATGGCCTGGGGAGCTCTGAGAATGCTTCTGGTAGAAAGTGGGACTCCATCTGGGCGCTAAAAAATGAGAAGTTAATTGGAAGGAAAGGAAGGAGGGTATTCAAGACAGAAAGCAAGGTGTTAAGGGGGTAAGAGCAAGCAAAGAGTGGACAATGTATAATATGTTTATATGTACATGTTTATATTATGTATTATATATGTGCATATGTACACATAGATATATGTATATGTGTGTATACATATATGGATATATAAATATATACAAATAGAGTAGGTAACAGTGAGTAGTCCACCTGCGTTAAAGTAGAGGACTTCTTTGTGATCTCTTTGGATTAAAGTTAGGGAGAAAGCAAAACATCAAATTGTGAAGAATTAAATTCTACATTGAGGAGTTTGGACTCTATTTTTTAGTCATAAAATGATAAATTTGGGGGAAAATGATAGTTGCTCACATCTGTGTAGAGGATTAATGTTTGCAACACCTCTTCAATACAACAACTTGAGGTGTGTAAGATAAGCATTATTATTCCTATTACACAGTTGGGCAAACTGAAGTGAAGTTATTGACCCATAATCAAATAGCAAATCACAGATGGAGGACCCAAAAACATGTCTTTGACTTCAAGGAAAAAGTTGTTGTTTTAGGTTTTGTTTTGTTTTGTTTTTTGGGGTATATGTGTATGTGTGTGTGTGTGTGTGTGCATGTGTGTGCACATGCACATGTGTATGTGTGTGTTACTGGTTCGTTTGTTGCTTTTTAATTCTATACTACCTTTTCACATCTCATTAAGGAATCTTAGAGATCATCTATTCCAGTCCCCTCATTTTGCAAGTTAGAAGCATGAGATTTGGAACTGTGAAATGACTGACTTACGGTCACCTAATTAGTAACTGAGAAAGTCAAGACTCTAGGCCAGGTTTCTTATAAGGTCTACTAGTTTTATTTGATGGCCATTATGCCTTGTCTCCCTCTCACACTTCGTTATAAACAATAGCTAAAAAATTTTTGAGGGTTGGGCTTATATGCCCGCAATGCTGTTCTAGAAATATTAACCCGGAAGAAATATGCCTAATAGATGGGAGCCCTTAGGTATACTGAGGGCAGTACATCCAGTTGGGAGATGAATATGATGGTATATCTATAGTTTTATTTTTCCTACTTCACTAATTTAGGTTACCTGAGGTCAGGTTCCTATCTGCCCTTTGTGGAATCAACATCCCAATACCTACTGAAGTTCACTGTGCCATTTGATCTTTGATCCACAAATTATAGGTAACTTCTGCTATGGGAACTTACTCCCTCCATCAGTGTCATTCATCTATGACTTAGTAGATAAATCCTACTGATCTGCCTGAGATACTTAAAGACTTGGAGAACAGGTTACTCGACAAGAGTTACAGAGATAGTAATCGTCAGAGGTAGAATTTGAACTCAGAAATTCCTGATTCAAATCTCAACAATCACCATGCTGCTCCTATCTCCTTCATTCCTCCATCCCTCACTCCATCTCTCTTTTTATCTCTATCTCTATAACAATCAGTTCCTCATCTCTCCCTCCTCCTTCTTTTCTCTCCCACTCCCCCCCCTTTTCCTCTTTCCCCTTCCCTCTCCTTTTCCTCATGTTCTCTCTCTCTCTCTCTCTCTCTCTCTCTCTCTCTCTCTCTCTCTCTCTCTCCCTCCTTCCCTTCCTCCCTCCCTCCCTCTCTCCTTCCCTCCTTCACTCCCTCTCCCTCTCTTCCCTCTCCATCTCCCTCTCCCCGCTTTTCCCTCCAGTGTCTTTCTCTCCATGATAAAAACTCCATGGTGACAAAAAGATGATTTGAAACTCCTAGATGTGTTATTTTTTGATTTTTAACAATTTGCATTTGACTTTATATCCTGAGGTTGCCATAGTCTAATAAATAACCACAATATCTGTTTCACCTTCAAATGACTACCCATCCTTCCCTAGCTCCCCAATAACCTGTAGTAATGAAGCATATGTGTATTGCTTGCTTCTAGGCAAACACATCTGTATTAGATGTGTGTATTGGGCAACACCCAGTCCTGACCAGCATGTGGCCACCCTTCCTAACATTTAAAATACAAATGTACTTGAACATTCTCACCAAAATATTTGCAAATTTGGTTGGTTTAAATCCATCAGGAAACATCAGCCTAACAGAGAACACAGTTGTAGAGGTGAGATGAGCTGGTGTGTTACTAAACTACATATTTTACTCTGACTACCATTTGATTCCCTGAGGTGCCATAACAACCTGTCCTATGACTGATTTTTTCCCAGAGGTTTCTGAGTATTAACAAGAGGTCTGTTTTAACATGAATCAAAGTTACCCACATTATCTCCCACAAATTAGTGTGAAAATAAATAAACTCCCTAGTGAATGTAATGTTTTATTAAGAGCCTAATTAAAGAAGATAATTTGCATCCTTTGACAACATGGATGATAGAAAACTGATCCATGGAATCCTGCCCTAACTAATCAAAAGAGGGCAAGATGCTGCTATTCTAATATTACAATACATATAACAAATGAAAATCCTCACTCTCTATTCTTCATTACATATTAATTAAATTTCTCAAAAAGAACTGAAAGAAAAAAAAATCAGTCTTCAAAAAAATTTAGTTACATCCTTTGATATACTTAAAATTATACCTGATATGGGGTGAAAGGAGCTCTGCCTCAGAGTGCTGCCATGGGAAGTAGACAGCGTGCTTCTTCCCTGGCCAGACTGTCTGCAGTTTACCTCATTATGTTTTGCCAGCCTGTGAATTCATGCTGTGCAACTAGCCTAACACACCCAAGTTGTCCATGCTGATGTATCCTTCCCTCTGGTCCTCCCTCTCCTGGGTAAAAACTGGACTCTCTGGATGGTGCAATGACTTTTTCCAGGACAATTCTACCCATTGTCAGTTCATTCTCTATTTGCTGCCACTGTCCTTCCCTCAATTGTCGTTGCTCCAGGTGAAATTCTTAGTTCTATTTCTGGATATACCAAAACTCTTACACAGTTGAGAAAATTGGTGCCAACCATGATCCAGATGTGCTTGATTAACAAGTTTGAGAATGGACATTTTATACTTTCAACAGCAAATGTGACAACATTCAGTGGTGTTTAAAGTCAAGTACATTACTAACAATAGACTAAATTTCTAAAATAAAAAAACTCATCTGTATAACATTCTCTCCCCAAATCAGGCAAGACTATCACCTCCAGATACCAAACATTGTTGCAAGTAACGGTCTAATTATTTAGATAGATGGACGTAATATACAATTAGCCAGTTCATAGTTATTAAACTGGTAGATATCATTTGCCAAGATTTTTACAAAAATTTTGAGTGAGTATGGTGTAGTAGATGTAGAAATGCACTGGAAGTGTATTTTGCAAATTTGTAGAAATACACTGGAAGTGGGATGAGTGTTCAAGTGATATCTCAGATACTTCTTGGCTGTGTGACTTTAGGAAATTCATTTTACATCTCTGAATCTCAGATTCCTCATCTGTAAAAGTGATGTACTGGGGCAGCTAGGTGGCGCAGTGAGTTCAAATTCAGCCTCAAACACTTGACACACTTACTAGATGTCTGACCTTGGGCAAGTCACTTAACCCCAATTGTCCTGCCTTCCCCCCTCCAAAAATAAAAAAGGGATGTATCAATTATATCTGCTGTAATAATAAAAAAAATAATGTATATAAGGTACTTTGTAAACATTCAAGTTCTCTATGGATATTAGCTATTATTATTAAATAGTATTTCATTCTTTTGGAAAAGATAGAGTTATATGACCTAGAGGAAACAATTATTAGATGGATAATGAAGTAACTGATTACCTGAAATAAAAGAGTATTTACCTTGGTCAAGATACTATCCTTGTTGCGGCCCCAATTTCCTCATCTGTAAAAGGGGGGAGTAAACTAGAGGATTTCTGAATTCTCTTTCAATTTTAAAACCTATGAGTTTGTCAACTCTTCTGATAGTGTAAATAATTAAAGAACATGCTAGAATACTCTAATTTTATCTTCTGGTTGGTAGAGTCAAGGCATATATACACAATGTACATATAAACATATGTATGTGTACATATAGATATAAACACGTGCATAAACACAAGATATTATGGTGTATATAGGATCAAGGCGTGTTTACCTATGCATATTGTATATTTGCGTTTGCACACACCCCTTGACTCTATGCATCATACTATCATATATGTATTGTTTGCGTATGTATATGTGAATACATACATGCATACATTGATCCTACCAGCTAGAAAGAATACAATTATAGCATTCTCTCATGATTTATATATATCTACACATATGTGTATGTATGTGTGTATAGACAAGACCAATTCCTGAACCTGAGAGCTCTGCAAATAATAATGTTCTTCAAAATACCAGCCTTGCTCCCTGATATCTAAAGCCTACATCAAGGAAAGCAATGTCTACGAAGAAGAGGCTTACTTTCTTTGATCCACTGTATCAAAGTGATAACACAAACCACTGATCAACTGATGCTGATGGGAAGGTAAGCCCAAGTACCCCAGGAATGCCAGGTGGGCATTTCCATTCCCTGTTTAGCTGTTGCAGCCACTATCCCAGGAAGTAATTTGTGTGGAGATGTGATCTGGCAAATGGCTCTGTAGGTGACGAAGCCCATAACTCCTCAGCAACCATAGACACTGAAGACCTTTGAAAGAACGTGATCACTACCGGTCTTTGGACCATGTGACATTTCCATAAGAGTCCTATATGGAACCTAATGTATTGTCCACTCAGTTAGAATGTGAACTTCTTGAGAGCAGACACTATCTTTGCTTTTCTGTTTGTGTCCTCAGTGCCTAGCACAGTGTTTGCAAATACTAACTACTTTTAAAATATCTTTAAATTATTCATTCATAGTATAAATAGGGACAAAATTGTAGTTTAGCCCTAATATAACACTTAACATTCCCCCTCCCAAATCTTTGTCCTCTTGTGTAGTTCCTCGGAACAAAACAGACCTTCGGGTGCCTATAACATCATTACTGTTATTGTTAATACTATTATAATTGTCTTTTTTAAATTGTTGATTTCATTATTCACTTATTCTTATGGACTTCAGGAAAAAACTGGTCTGTGTTTATATGTATGTGTACATATACATATGTTTATATGTAAATTGTGTATATATGGCTTGACTCTACCAACCAGAAGATAAAATTAGAGTATTCTAGCGTGTTCTTTAAATATTTAGGCTATCAGAAGAGTTGACAACTCACTTTTATATTTAATGTTTTACAGACTATTGGAAAACAGAAATATATAATCACATACACATACATGGTAAGTAAATAAAGCATTGGAGTGTAAACTTATCTTCTGTAATTGTACTGGCAGCTATTAACAACTATGCAATACTAACTTTAACATATATATTAGAATTGTAAAATGCAAGAGATTTGAATTTTGGAAGAGATCTAAAACAAGATACAAGAAACAAAAACCCACTGTAAAATATTAACTACTATACTGCTCCAACAGGTGATAGGAATGACAGGAGTGATGTGTTACTCATCCTATTTCCATATGGCTTTTGTTCTCTTCTAGTAGTTTTCTTGGAAAACTTAGAAGATTATACATATTTTGTACAGCAAATAACTACTTAGGATATTGTGCTTAAACATCCATTTTTACATATCCGATTCTTGAGAGCAAAAATCTTTTTCTGAAATAATCCTAGTTCAACTCATATGTTGAATTATCAAAGATACTTTGGAGTCTGTATCTGTTTTACATGTTTGATGCTTTTTGAAAGATAGAAAACTTCTAATGTATGCTTCTAGCCACCAGGTTACGTCATTAAATATTTTGTAGGTCTTTAATTCTTGCAATCTGTAGTTATGTGTTATATGGTTTTCTGCATAAATTTCTATATGAAATCTTCATAGAAAAATCTAAACATTATTTTCTCATAAAACATCAGTGAGCATGGGAGTATAAAATCTGCAGAAAGTTGTGAGACCAATTAAGTGAGATTATCCAAAGGATATATAAGCTAAAACTTTGAGGACAACAAACAAATCAAAAATGGAACAAATGTGTTGGAGTTCTGTAAGAATTGTCTTCACTGATGATAGTAGAATCCCTTCAATTAGAAGGTATCATTCCACTGCTCAATCTGATATAGAAAGAAATGGAAATTATAATAAAGATGACAAAGGAAGACTATTTGGATAAGATCAAAGATGCAGAGGAAACCCATGAAAGAGATTAGAACTGAAAGAATTTTGAGGAAACAAGAGTTATATAAAAGAGGAAAAGATGCTTTTTTGGAAAAAAAACAATCATGAGTGATTTTACCATTAAAATAAAAGTTCAGAGGACAGAAATAACTATTGAACTGTAGGCTTACATTCACATCTCTATTAAACTTTTATGAGACTATTCTATCCACATATAAAGTATTTCTTTGTTAAAAATATAACAAGAGAACAGGAAAGATTTTTAAATTAATTTTCTACAGAAGACCAATTTTTACCAAAGAAATGAATGGAAAAATAGAGGACACATTACCCCACTGTGTGCATTGTTTGTTGACTAGTAAAAAAAAAAATGATTCAGCAGAGCAAAATGCTGCCTTAAAGCCTCTCCAATAATGCATATGTGAATGACTAACTGACTAAATGAATGAATGTTGTTTGTCCTTTGTTTTTGAAGAAGATCGATGGCATCACAGGAGATGGCTTGACTTGTGTGTAAATTGGATATAAATAAGGCAGAACTGCACAAAGTCATCAACCTAACTCTCTCTTCCAAAGTCACCCATGTCCAGTGGCAGGACAAAAGTCAAGGTGATGGCCTGGGATGCAGTGAATGATCTTGGTATCTTTGATGTCTGACCAAGTTCTAAGCATTCCACAATATCTGCTTTAATCACCTTCATGGCCATTAGGACAAATTGTCTTATCCACCCATTGCTCCAGGGGAAGTCTTCACATGCTTGGAGTAGACATTCCCCTAATGGGTTTGAGGTCTGTCAGTTATCCCCAATGCGGTTTAGACCATCTGTCAAGATGGTTTGCTGGCTATAGCCATTTTGCTTACTAGAGCTTCTTGGAGCCTCAGGTAAAAGTTAGATGAAAGATAGAAACCAAAAGTTTATGGGCAGCTCTGAAAAGAGCCTATATGTTTCAAGCACTATACTAAGTGTTGGGGATACATTAATGACAAAATTAATGCACATCTAATCAGTTTAGCCCACTGGCATTCAGAATGTAAGTTTAAGAGATCTGACAGGCTCAAGCAGTTCCTCAGCAGGGTTGTTTCCCAAAAGATAAGTAGTTAAAGGAGATTAACAAATACTTCTCAGAAGAAGAAATGCAAACTTTTAGCAACCATATACAAGAAGGCTCTAAATCACTAATAACAAGAGAAATGAGAATCAAATAACCCTAAAATGTTAGTGCATTCCCATCAAATTGACAAAGCTGACAAAATCTGACAGCAATCAATGCTGGAGGGTGTGTAGAAGGATGGGAGTACTAATACATTGCTGGTAAAGCTATGGATTGGCCCAATCATTCTGGAAAACAATTTATAATTATGCAAGTAAAGTGACTTCAATATCTCTACCCTTTAACCTAGACATTCCATTGCTAGATTCATTTTCCAAGGAGATTAATGACAAAATGAAAGACATTCCAACCACCCCACCCCACCCCACCCCCCACTCACTATAGCAAAATATTTACTGCAGCAATTTTTGTGTTAGCAGAGAATGGAAAGAAGGCACTGTGCTAAGTGTTTTGGAAACATTATCTCACTTGATTCTCACAACATCTCTAGGAGATAGGGGCTATTATTATCCTTATAGTATAGTTAAGGAAACTGAGACAGATAGAAGTTAAGTGACTTGCCCAGGGTTACAGAGCCAAAAATGTTTGAGAGTAGGTCTTCCTGACTCCCAGTCCAGCCCTCTATCTCCACTGTGCCACCTAGCTTCTTCTATGTGTGTTTGGGGGTGTGTGCACGTGTGTGTGTGTGTGTGTGTGTGTGTGTGTAGGGGGGACAGAGTAAATGACTAAACTTGTGGCATGTTATTGTAATAGACTATTACTGTACTCCAAGAAATTATGAATACACAAAAGTCAGATGAGACCAATATGAAGTAGGACAAGGCTAATATGAAATAATACAAAATGAATTGATTATGAAATTGAGATGATGAGAAGAAATATAGGACTCATCTCTCCCCACTTGAGGAGGCACATTGTTGACAACAATCATATATTGGATTTCAATAATACCTTTCATATGTGTAAAATTGCAAATATCTATACAATTTTATAAGTACTTATACTTCTTCAAAATGCTTCCATTAACTTTATCAAATTTTATCATTACAACCATTATAAGAGATCAGTAGAGAGTAAAAGCATGATCATGCCATTTTACAAATAAAGAAATTGAGACAGAAAATTTAAATAAATGGTCAAATATGACACTAATACTTAATAACAAAGCTGGGCCTGCAGCCTGAGTCACTTGACATGTAATCCAGTTCTAATTTTCATGGTCTAAGGATAGAAAATGAAAAGACTAGACATATATTTTATTTTGAGACACTTTTTTCTACACCAAAAGTCCATAGTTGCAGTGATATAGGGGCATTCTCTCCCTCAAAGCAGATCTCAATCATTCTCCACTGTAGTAAATAGTCTTCATGAGTTACCGTAGCCCAGTCAAATTTATCACCCGTTGGTTGACCTTCTGGTGATAACCTTCTCTGAAATCAATTAGCCTGATTTTCAGATAATTTGTGACTATTCAGATCCTCTTTGGACTCATGCCTGAAACCTAAAATTGGAAGAATTTGAGTTCTCCTGGGAATATCCTTCAAGAAACTGGAAGTAATAGCATGCCAAAATGGGCTATTAAAATGTGATTTTCATGGACTAATATCATTATTTTCCAAATCCCCAAATATTCACACTATTTGAATAATAATCTATGTGTTATGCTTTTTCTACTTTATCATTGACTCAAATTCAGAAAAAATAGTGGTTTTTTTTTACCTTTAGGATAATTGAAATTTTATGTGTGTATAGATCCTTATTTCCATAAATTTGAATGATGCTTGCTATAAGCAATTGCCCAGAACTGAAGTAAATGTTTATTTGTTTTAGATCTTAGAAGTGTACTCATTTTACTATCATTCCATAATATTATTGCACAAGTATGCACAATGGCACCATAACTCATTTTGTGCAATACTTAACAATGAAAGTATAATTAAATCCTAAAACTAACATGAATAACATTTCTACTTAATCGGAAAGTAATCAGCTTTCCAGGCTGTACAGGTAAGCTAGCATAGGAGAGCTAATCTATTCTGATTGCTCCAGTGGGTCATTCAGCACTAGGTTTACATTTACACCCCATCAGCAGTGTTTGCCAGCATCCTTTGTCATCTCCTCTGTAGTGAATTATAGGCTTTCCCTGACTAGGATGGCTTATTACTGTTAGAATAGACAATCTAATCATGGTCACAAAGTACAGTCAATTCACAATTGCTCCCAACTAGTCAGACAAAAAATCTGTTTCAAGGTATTCTGGCAAGCCTCCCAAAAGATTTTGTCCCCAGCAGAGAAAAGAAATAATCAGATAATTAAGTTTCGATAAAAGTAATCAAGAGTGTCTGCTTTGAATTCCTTTGGAATTGAAATATCCAGGATAATGTTAGAATGAAGGGGTAGATGATAGATAGATAGATGATAGATAGATAGATAAATAGATGGATAGATAGATAGATAGATAGATAGATAGATAGATAGACAGACAAGTAGATAGAGAGGTAGATAGATAGGATATCGTATGATATGATGTATAGAAAGATCAAAAATATAGGTAGTAGGTATAGTAATAGAGAGATGATAAGAGATAAACAGAGATGATAGAGACAGAGATATAAAGCAATTTGTCTTACTGTATATCAGACTTGAGCTGTAGTCAGATATATCCAAATTCAAAACTAGACTGATGCAAGGTGCTTAACATTCTTTCCACAGGATTCTTTGAGTATGAATTGATGAGCAGCTCCCAATCTAATTGGTACAGGATATTTCTTCAATGGAAGTTCCTTACACCAATCAAATAACCAGTTTGGCCTCATGTGTGTATGCGTGGTCTGTGTGTGTGTGTGTGTGTGTATGTATGTCTGTGTCTGTGTTTCTGTCTCTTTGTAAGTGTGTCTTTCTCTGTGTGTGTCTTCCTCTATGTCTGTCTTTCTCTCTGGTGCTTTCTCTGTCTCTGTCTCTGTCTGTCTTTGTGTGTGTGTCTCTGTCTCTGTCTCTCTCTGTCTGTCTCTCTCTCATTCTAAGGTTCATGAGGTTCTTTATGTATGCCACTTGACCTTCCGAACAAAGCTGTAAATGAGGTGCTATTACTTGCCTCTTTTTATAGACTAGGAAACGGAGGCTAATAGATCAGTGACTTGCCCAACATCATACAGCTAGTACATGATTGTGCCACATCTTCCTGACCCTAAGTGCAACCTATGCACAAAATTCCCTAGGTACCATATTTATATAGCACTTTACTGTTTACAAAACATTTTAGAGATATCGCATTTTATCCTCATATCCTATATGTACATATGGTAGCACAATTACTATTAGCCTTTTATACTGAATAGGAAACTGAGTCTCATTGCTGTCAAATTATTTTAGCACAATCATACAGTCAGCAAAAGTTAAATGTAGGATATGATCTCATGCTGATTCCAATTCCCATGTCTATCAATAATGCAAAATCAAATGCTGGAAATAAATCAGGTAGACTATATATAAATTTATTTTCCTATGATCATAACATACAAAGCATCGCAAATGTGTTGATGTGCCACATTTATTCATTTATCAAGTGTTTACACTCTGCAAAGCACTGTGCTAGTAGACTCAGTCCTTATATTCAGTGAGTATGGATTATACTAGGAGAGACAGGATGGGACTGGCACACGAATAAATATAATATAAACAATAGCATGCTAAGTGCATTGGACAGGTCCAAACAAAGCAGTAGCAATTAGGAAGCAGGCAGCTAGTGAAGTCCCTCATCATTCCTCAACCTGAACTATTGCAATAGTTTTCTGATCAGTCTCTCTTCTTCCATTCTTTCCCCTCTCTAATCCAGCCTTTGCAAAATTGCCAGTGGCAAGTTCAAAACATAAATCAGATCACATTACTCCCTTACTAAATAATTTTCATTGGATCCCCGTTGCCTCTAGGAAAAAATCTAAAATCCTCAGCCAACCAAAAATTAAAAATTTGTTCCTTTCCTACCTTACCATTCTTCTTCCACACCCTAAAACTAACATGAATAATATTTCTTCTTAATCAGAAAGGAATAAGTTTTCCAGCCTGCACAGGTAAGCTAGCATGGGAGAGCTAGCTCTCCACCCTTCATATATTCTGTTCCAGTGAAATGGAACTTGAAGCTACCATTCGTCTAGCCATTCTATCTCTTGCTTTCATGACTATTTTCCCCTATTTGTCCTTCTCTCTCCGTTTACCCTGTCCCTCTTCAAAAGTCTGTTTTGTTTCTGATCTCCACCTCTTTTGATCCTCCCTCCCTTCTATCAACTCTCCTATCCCCTTAACATACCTATTCCTTTTTCTTCCTACTTCCCCATAGAGTATGATAGATTTCTATACCCAAGAAAGTGTGTGTATTATTCTTTCCTTTGGCCAATTCCAATGAGAGTAAGGTTCAAGTATTACTCCCCCCACTCCCACACATTTTCCCTTTCCCAGTTCTCCCTTTCATGCCTCTTTTTTTGTGAGATAATTTCCTTGTTCTTCCTTTTCCTTCCTCCTTTCCCCAGGATATCCCTTTTCTCACCCCTCAGTTGTTTTTATTTTATGAAATTAAAATTATCCTATCACACCCAAATCGTACCCATGTCTTCACGTATATATACTCCTTCTAACTGCCCTAATATTGATAAATTTCTTAGGAATTATAAGTATCATCTTCTTATATAGAAATGTGAATGGTTTAACTTTATTGAATCCCTTATGTTTTCTCTTCCTTGCCTATCTTTTTATACTTCTCTTTATGCTTCTCTTGAGTCATATATTTGAAAATCAAAATTTCTATTCAACTCTGGTCTTTTCATGAGGAATGCTTGAAAGTGCTCTGTTTCATTAAATATTCATTATTTCCCTTGAAGCACTAAACCCAGTTTTGCTCAGTAGGTTATTCTTGTTTGTAATCCTAGCTCCTTTGCATTCTGGAATGCCATATTCCAAGCCCTTTGATCCTTTAAGATGGAAGCTACTAAATCTTATTGATCGTGACTATGGCTTCACAATGTTCGGATTGTTTCAAATATTATTTCAAATATTGGCTGCTTGAAATATTTTCTCTTTGATGTGGGAGCTCTAGAATTCAGCTGTCATAGTCCTGGAAGTTTTCATATTGGGACTTCTTTCAGGAGGTGATTGGTAGGTTTTTATAATTCTATTTTACCCTCTGATTCAGGGCAGTTTTCCTTGATAATTTGAAATATGATGTCTAGGCTCGTTTTTTATCATGGCCTTCAGGTAGCCCAATAGTTCTTAAATTCTCTGTACTCCATCCATTTTCTAGGTCAATTGTTTTTCCAATGAGATATTTCATATGTTCTTCAATTCTTTTTAATTCTTTTAACTTTATTTTGTTTCTTTATTTCTCATAGTGTCATTAGCTTCCACTTGCCCAATTCTAATTTCGAGAAATTATTTTGTTCAGTGAATTTTTGTACCTTCTTTGCCATTTGGCCAATTCTGCTTTTCAAGGAGCTCTCTTCAATTTTGTAAAAAAAAATTGATGCAACTTTTTCCAGGCTATTGAATCTTTTTCACATTTTTCTTGCATAACTGTCACTTCAATTTTTTGGTACCTCTATTATTTGATTTTCAAAATCCTTTTTGAGTTCTCAGAATTCTTGTTTAGTTTGTGTCCAATTTACATTTTTCTTTGAGGCTTTGGTTGTAGCTATTTTGACATCATTTTCTTCTGCGTTTCTGTCTTCAAGTTCACAGTCACTATAGTAACTTTTTGTGGTCTGGGCATTTTTTTTTGTTTTATTGTTATTTGTTCACTTTTCCGGTATATTTCTTGACTTTTAATTTCATATTAAAGCTAATGGGTGAAAGGGGCACTGCCTGAAGCTTCACATTTTTATGCTGCTGTTTTCAGAACTAGTTCTGGGGGTCTGTAAGGTTTTGGTGCTTACAAGGTGGTATGACATAAGGAGAGGTGCTGCTGGTGCTCTGGTCTTTGTCCAGGAAGGTATTTGTTCCCCTCTAATACAAGTGCTAGTACTCTTCTTGCCCCTGGAACTATGACCAGGTCCCCTGCTCTCCTATAGCTTCAAGCTCTAGTTCTCCTTTCTGCCTTGGAATTGAGACCAGGGCCCCTGCTCCCCTGTAAGCCACCACAAGCACTCTTCTCCACTCCAGATCTGGGACCATGGTCCCTGCCACCCTTTGGCCACAAGCACTAATGTTTCTCTTTGCACTGTAACTGTGACCCAGCAGTTTGTATGGACAATGCAATGGAGTCCTGTACCCAGTTCCAGCACGGAGTCCTCTATCTCTCACTAACCAGTTTTCTGAGAGCTCCTGAAGCTGCAGCTGCCCCTGTTGCAGCCAAGGCCTGTGCCTGGCCTTGCCACAGTGTTCCAGGTATACCACCACCCTGGTATGATATGCCTTTCCTGCCAACCTCCAAAGTTGTCTTGACCTGGAAAATTGATTCACCTCAGCCTTTTGTTAGCTCAGCCACTCCAGAATTCAATTTGAGGCATTATTTTAAAGTTGTTTCGAAGGGAATGGTGACAGAGTTCAGGCTGAGTTCTTCCCTCTCTGCTGCCATCTTGGCTCCCAATGCACTCTAACTTTTGATTTACTTTGCATAATTTTACTTTAAAAAAGTTTGAATTTCCCTGTTTGTATGTATTTTGATGACACCACCTGAATAGTATGCAAGCCCCTATAGGGCAAAGACTATTTTTTTCTTTGTATTCTCTGCGTCTAGGACATTGCCTTGAAATAGTTCGTACTTAATAACTGCTTGTTTGATTGACATCTGAGAGAAGCTGTACACCTCTCCCAATCTCATTATCCTATGCTCTCCTTTCTTTTTCTTCTCTTCCTTGTTTCTTTAACTAACCCAGACCTGCCCCCTGGGTTTCACTGCTATTTGACAATAACATTGTAGCCAAAGCTAATAGGCGCCTCCCCTGACCCACCTGAGGCACAGTCCAGGAATGTGCTATAGTTCATACTGGCTCATGAGAGCCAAATTATTAAATTTTTAGTGTATTTCCACCTCAGAATTCAGCAAGCTACAAATTGGGGCATGATTTATTATTTTGTTGATTATCTTGACAAAAGAAAGTGGTAGAGTAAATTTTAATTACGGGGATTAAACTTAAAAGCGTGTGGTACATACATTTTTCTTTTTTGCAAAGAACTGGTTGTTAAATATTTACCAGCACATTCCTGGTACCTATTACCCTTGTAACACATTGGTCTTGATTTTGATCTTTCAGCCAAGATGAAAAAATCTAATCCCTCTTCCACATGACAACCCTTAAAGTTCTTGGGGATGACTTTTGTGTCCCCTGTAAGTCTCTTCTCCAGGGTAAACAAACCCATTTCCTTCCAATGATCCTCATATAATATTGTTTCCTATTCTCTCATCATCCACATTACCCTTCTTTCAATGGACTACTGGTTGTCACTGTCCTTCCTAAAATGTAACTCCCAGGCCTGATTATCAGATAGCAGATAGGGGCTGACTATGATAGAGCACAATTATCACTTCTCCAGTACGAAATGTTCCATCTCTCTTAATGCAAACTAAGAGCATATTAATTTCTTGTAGAGTTGTCACGTCACAACACTGCTACACCTTGTGCTTCTAAATCCATTACACCCTTTTGGTATTTTTCACATAATTGTCTTTATAGTAACTACATGTCTTGGCTGTTCATTGCATTTAATCCATGTGTAGAATGTGAGAAGAATACAATTTATGCTTCTTATCATAATCAATAATAAAATTGTTAGTGTGACAACTAGTAGACATTGCAACCAGAAAGAGTGGCCTTTTTATATTTTTAACTGTCTCTCAATATGTCCCATTTTCTAGGCAAGGCAGCCGGATTATACTGTGGGTACTTATAGTCAAGAAGACATGAGTTTGAATCCTTCCTCACCCACTTGCTAGCTGTGTAAGCCCAGACAAATCACTTAAGAGTTTCCAGCCTCAGTTTCCTCATCAAAAATTAGAGTAAATAATAGTCTCTGACTCACAGGTCATTTTGAGGACCAAAAGAGTTAACATATATAGAACTGTTTGTAAAATGTAGTGTTTTATAAATGGTACTTATAATTGTGTTTGGAGGTAATGAGGTGGCTCAGTAGATTGAGTGCTAAGACTGGAGTCAGGAAAACCTGAGTCTAAACCCAGCCTCAGATATTTACTAGCTGTGTGACCCTGGGCAAGTCACTTAACCTCTGTTTGCCTCATTTCAACTGGAGAAGGAAATGGCAAACCACTCCAGTATCTTTGCCAGTCTGAAAACTTTGAATTCACAAGAGTGTCAGACATGACTGAACAACAAAATAATTATTATCATTACTTCCTGAGAGTACCTTACTCGGTGAGAGACATTGACCAAATGTAGAATAAGGGGATGAAATTGACTAGAGGAAATATACAAATAACTACATCTTAGAAATTCCCAAATGGCTTATCATGAACAATGGCATCATTTCCTATCAGTGGTAAATATTATTTTGGCAGAGCATCAGGACCATTTACCAGAACTACGGGGTAAAGAGCCGTTGCAGCTTAAACCCTGAAGCCCAAACAGCATTTGAATCAGCAATGAGTTATTTCTCACAAATGTTCTCATCAAATTTGTTACTTTGCCTCCAAGGAGTGTATAAGCATGAAAGAAGATCAAGTCAGGCAGAAGTAAGTATTTTTAGTATGGGGAGGGGCGGAGAATTAAAGTGCTACATTTTTTGTGTCACAAGATAGGTTTTTGATGTGATGTGTGTAAAACTGGGAAGTCGGTTAAATTGTTGTGAGCAGAGTACTGGCAGGCATATGGAGTATAGAATGAGGCAGTGGAATGAGCAGCAACTGGCATCTGAGGACTCTTCTGGATTAAGATCTACCCTCAGACATTTACTACCCATGAGATCTAAAGCAAACCACAACCTCTGGAGGTCTCAGTTTCCTCACTTCTAAAATAAACAGAAGCAACAAGATAATATCTACGATGCTAATTTTTGTTTGCTTACTTATTCAGAACTATGATTTCATACATGTGGAGATTTGGGAGTGGGAAAAAATTTCTCCAATGCAGACTAGAAATTTGATTGTAATTTACAGTCTAAGTGAGTTCTTAGGGTCACTGAGAGATTCAGTGACTTGTTCAGTGAGTCAGTGACAGAGACAAGACTCAATCTTGGCTCTTCTTGACTCGAAGACTGTTTCTCAAAACTGGACTACTCTTGACTGTACGACTGTTATAGGCACAGTTCCACAGCCATCCCCCTCTTAAATCAGGTTCAATATTGGGACAGAATGAGCACCCATGAGTCACTGAATAAAGGAAGTTTACTTCATTCTAACAAAGCAAAAATATACAACAAAGATATAGTGACTCTTAGCATCTCTGCATGTAGCCTCTTTTATCTCCATCTGGAAACTCATCTGGCCAGTAAGTCATCAGGGACCTTGACTTACATGTTCCCAGGCAAACAACCAAGTCTGAGAGACAACAACTGTACTGGTTGGGACATTTTATGCCCCCACCTCAGGAAATTGTGTCAGAGAAGCTGGTGCCAATGAGGTTTCAAGGGAGAAGGAAGTCAGAGAGTTGGGCAAGTAAAGGAAGTAAGAGAACTCACAGATGCTGAGACAAGAAAATTCAAGTCCTATCGATCTACCTTGCATGACATATATAATTTGTATTCCTAGCCTCATACATACATACATACACACATATATACATATTATATATGTGTGTATATATGGTATGTGTATGTGTGTGCACACATGCGTGTGCAAATGAATATTTTTATTTTTTTACTAGATCAGAAATTTCCCTAGTAGAAAGGTTCCCCAATAAGGGAATTCCTTTACCAATTCAGATTGTCAGCTTCTCTTCAACTTAAGACCTAAGAGAATCACTTCAGGCAGCAAGAGGGTAAATGACTTTCTCAGCATCTCACAGTCAATACCTGTCAGAGGGAAAACTCAGGTCATCCTGATTCTTAGGCCAGCTCTCAGCTTTCTATACACTGAGCCGAACTGCCTTTGATTCTATGGTGCTTTAAAACAAAATGACAACAACAAAATCCTTTTTTGATTAAAAGAATCATGAAGAAAACCTTTCATGAAATGAAACGATGTGCCATCCTTCACATACACAGAAGACTCCGCTGATCCACCACCAAGTAGGATCTGAACTCTGAACTCTAAGTTTATCTAATACTGGTTTGGTTTGAGAAGGTTATTAGGAGTCTGAATACTCTTGAAACTTGTTTATCTAATCCATGGATTAGGGCAGGTAGGTGGTACAGTGGATAGAGCACTGGACCTGGAGTCAGAAAGATTCATTTTCCTGATTTCAAGTCTGGCCTCAGACACTTACTGTGTGACCCTGGGCAAGTCACTTAACCCTGTTTGTCTCAATTTCCTCATTTGTGAAATGAGCTGGAAAAGGAAACAGCAAACCACTGCAGGATCTATCCCAAAAGAAAAGGGGTAGGGGTCATGAAGAGTTGTTTACAACTGAAAAACAACTCAGCAACAATCCTTGGATACAGATAAGAGAATCCAAGGTCTGTGAGTACCAATGACTTTATCGTTGCATCACATACTACTGATAGCTTGCTATTAACTCCAGGATCAAATATGTAATCTTCTGCTTAGCTTTTAAAAACCCTCACAACCTGGTCACTTTCTAACTTGATAGTCTTCTTAAATTGTGCTTTCCTCCACAATTATGAACCAGTTACACTGGCCTTCTTGCTATTCCTCCCAGTCTGTGCCTTTTCACTAGTTTTTTTCCCACACCTGGGGGTGGGGGAGCAAGCAGGTGGGTCTTCTTTTGGCCTCCAGGTTTCCCTGCCTTCCATTAAGACTTGGCTCAGATCCTATCTTCTGCAGGAAGCCTTTCTGGAGCACTCTCTTCTGTACGATGCATTTCACATAAGATTATCTCTCGTTTACTCTGTATAGAGCATATATGCAGTATAGAGAGAGTATATACATGTATTTGTATATGAACAATTATTTGTATATTATTTTCCCCATTAAAATAGAAGCTTCTTCAGGGTATATTGTGTTTGTTCCTTTCTTTGTGTCCCCTGAACTTAGTACAATATCCAACACACAACAAGTGATCAATAAATGCTTGTTGATTTCATGTTTGTTGACCTCTCCTCCTTCCAAATCCTTTTTCTTGGACTTTAGGTCTTCAAAGCAGTTATCAATACCTCCCTTCACCCAGTACATCTTGATTTCTTTGGCTCCATAGACCTGAAATGAACTTCCCTTTTGTTCTTCAGGATTTCTCCATGACTTAACATTTATTTATCTTAACTACTCCATTACATCTCAAAGCTTACCCAGAGCTCAAGACCTATGGGACTGACTGCCCGTCTGTCTGCCTGTCTCTCAATTGTCAGGAGGGGCCAAAAGATGACCTTAAAAGAACTTTCTAAGTTTAACTACTAGGATTCTACGATTCTACACAGTCACTTCCTTGGGCTATTATAATTGACTGTATGGTAGTGTAGTAAGAAGGCCGATTTTATGATCTCAAATATAATCATATATATGTTTGAATGGTTCGAAACTGCAAGGTATGAGGGATTCTCTAAGTAGAAAGCATCAAAACATTTATTTAGGCCCCACAGCAACAGATTCACGAACCAGCCTCCCCAATCTGACATCTTGACCAAAAGACTCCAGGCCCAATAAGCCTGCCTCATAAGAGTAACGAGGAGGCCACAGAAAAACAAGATGGTATTAAACCAATTCATATTTACTGGCCTCAAGTCCTTGCTTGCACTCCTGGGGCTACACACGGGTCAGCTCTGCTTCCACAGGTCCTGCTTCGGCTTCGGCTATTTTTAGCTTCAGCTGTATCTGTCTCTTGGCTCGCTTTTCCTCGCAGCCGAGCCTCTGGCATCCTCAAGCCCCGCCTGAATGACCAGAGGCCATTGGTTCCCGAGTTGGCCCCTCTTAAGTCATCAATCTACACCCACACAGGTTTCACACCTGATAGGGCTTTGGGCCTGGGGCTTAGTACTTAGCAAGATTAAATGAAACAGCTGAATCACTCAAAGTAAACAAAAGCCAAACTCCTGAAGTGCTAAAGAGCCCATTTTGCCTTACTGTAGCTATTGCCTCTTCCACTGTATTCCTCAGACTGGTATTTGTCGTAAGATCATGTGCTGTTTCAAGCATCTTATAAGGACCTCCCTTGCAGGCTTCCCTCTTTTTATTTTTATTTTTGTTCTGATGTTTGTACTGCTGTTAGTATTCCTTCTCATCTCAATTCACTGAAAAGGTCAGAAATGGCATGTACATAGTTGAGGCCAGTGGACCCTGGGTCCTTTGCCCAGACCTAACTGCTGGTTCCAGCCACTTCTGTTCAGCATTGTGTAGTAGAAAAAGAATCATACTTATAGCAAAAGACTTGGGTTTGAATTCTGCCTCAAACAAAGGTGGGGGGGGGAGGCAGTGACGAGGAGGGAACAAGATTGTATCAGGCACTATTGAAGGCATCTTACAAATATCTCATTTGACCTTCACAACAACCCAGGAAGGTAGGTGCTATTATTATCTACATTTTACATGTAAAGAAATGAAGGTACTCAGAGGTTAAATGACTTGCCCAAGGTCACATAGTTAGTAAAGATCTGAGGATAGTTGTGAACTCAGGTCTCACTGACACTGGACCTAACACTCTCTATGTTGAACCACCTAGCTGCCTCCTCGGCAATTTCTAAATAATTATTAAATTATTATGTGTATACAAAAAGATATGTAATTTCCTTCTCATAGTCTCATCTTCTCATCTACAAATTGGGTCTAATCACTCCTGAATTCTACCTCACAGGGCCATTGTATTTGCTCTAATTTTTAAGGAATTATTTTCTTCAATAAGCTTTTGGACCTCCTTTTACAATTGGCCAATTCTGCTTTTTAAGGCATTCTCACTGGCTTTTTGTACCTCTTTTGCCATTTGGGTCAGTCTATTTTTCAAGGTGTGATTTTCTTCAGTATTTTTTGGGTCTCTTTTAGCAAGCTATTGATTAATTTTTCTTGATTTTCTTGCATCACTCTCATTTCTATTCCTAATTTTTCCTCTACTTCTCTCACTTGATTTTCAAAATCCTTTTTGAGTTCTTCCTTGGCCTGCAACCAATTCATATTTTTATTGGATGCTTTGGAGGTAGGAGCTTTGACTTTGTTGTCTTCTTCTGGTTGTACATTTTGATCTTCCTTGTCACCAAAGTAAGATTCTATGGTTTGATTTTTTCTACTGTTTTCTCATTTTCCCAGCCAATTACTTGACTTTTTGGCTTTTTGTTAAGGTAGGTCTCTGCTTCAAGTGTGGAAGGTGTACTGTCCCAAGCTTCAAGGCTTTTGCGCAGCTGTTTTCAGAGATATTCCTAGGAACCTGTAAATATTCAGTTCTCCCAATGTAGTGTGATCAAAGGAAAGGTGTTTAGTCTTTTCTGCCTGGGAACTGCGAAAAGGATTCCCTCTCTACTGCTCCCACAAGCTCCTACATGCCAGCACTCTGCCTCACCCCAGGACTTCCACCCAGGACTGTGACCCAGATCCAACCACGGGCAAAGCAAGAGTATCCTGCCACAGCGCCACCAAAGAGATCCATGCACTTCCCCTCTGCTCAACCACTCGATCCACCTGTCGTGTGTGGGCCCAAAACTCTGGAAGCAGCCGCTGCTGCTACTGCTGCCACTGCCTCTGCCACCATGGGGCAAAGGATGGGCCTTACTCTTCTCTCACCCAGATCTGACAGATCTTTCCTACTGACCTTATAAGTTGTCTTTGGCATTTGTGGGTTGAGAAGTCTGGAAACTGCCACAGCTGCCAGAGATTTGGTCCCCTGAGACCTGCTCTGGATTTGCTGGGGCACTGTCTGTGCTGGTGTGGCCCACACTAGACTGCACTCCTCTCCCAGACTGGTGAAACAGATCTTTCCTATTGTCTTGGGCTGGAAATTTGTTTCACTCTGTCATTTTGTGGGTTCTGTTGCTCTAGAATTTGTTTAGAGTCGTTTTTACAGGTATTTGGAAGGATTTAAAGTAGAGGTCAAGCAAGTCCCTACTTTTACTCCACCATCTTGAGTCTGCTCTTGACAGGGCTATTGTAAAGAAAATGTCTTGCAAACCTTAAAGTGCTGTATAAAAGCAATTTATTATTGTAAGATTCTCCGACATGGTTCATGGCCTTGGTATTCCTCCAAATAAGTCGTTTGTTAGAATTTAAGCTTATCATTGGAAAACAAAAATCTTTAAAAAGATAGTGTGTACTAAGAGAACAATCCTATTCCCCCATGAGGGCAGAGTCTGACACAAAAGGACGCATATTTATATAGATCAATAAGCTATTATTAGTTGCTTACTATGTGTCAGGCATTATGTTAGGTTTAGGGATGCAAGTACAAAGAATGAATTAATACCTACTCACATGGAGTTTAATTCTAGTGGAGAAATCAAGTTTGCATAAAGATAGATAAATAGAGTATAGGGATACAGTGAATAAATAAAAAAGTGAAGCAAATAGTTAAATACAATATAGTTGGAGCTTTAGTGGAGCCTCTGAAAGGTGACTTTTGCCTCCCTAACCACTTTGGTAGAAATGAAACCACACTAAGACATGTGTACATCACTGATCCACTCTTACCCCTTTCACAAATACATGTGATTTGGTTCTGGGTATAAAGTACCAACATCTGCTCTATGACAGACACAAAAGCAGATTTAAGGAGGACTTATCAGTCTTATTTTCCAAAGAGTGGCAGAAAAGATTTTTCCTCT
Source organism: Phalanger gymnotis (assembly GCA_028646595.1). Classification (NCBI taxonomy): domain Eukaryota; kingdom Metazoa; phylum Chordata; class Mammalia; order Diprotodontia; family Phalangeridae; genus Phalanger; species Phalanger gymnotis. The sequence goes on from CM053627.1 coordinate 61,272,929, forward strand.
CTACTTTCACAGCTGCAGCAGGAAGTGAAACTTCTAAAGCTGGTCTGCACCACTGATAATTTGACAAATGCCCAAAGGGAAGCAGCCAAGTGAATAGGGGGGATGTAAAGTCAAGCTGGGCCTTAGCTCCTAGGCTCCTTTGTGCATATCTTCTCAAAGCAGAGTAGTCTGTCACTGCCAAAAGCAGGGGCTCCATTTTTCATGCAAATGCTGCATTCCTGGATGCCAAAGGATATGCAGACAATGAATGACACCTGAAACTGTGTGATACTCACTAAAGGTCCATTATAAAATGAGATCATGTTGGAAAATGTGCAGGTGTTGATCTCCAACAGCTTTATCTGAAGAAATAAAAACTGTGGGCAGCAAGCCACAGAACACTTGTTCTCAGTCTGTCATTCTGTAACGGCCTCATTTCCTAGGAGGCAGAGATATCTTCCTTTGAAGAGTCCAGTCTTCTTCTAATGCTTTTTTAAATTTTATTTTTATTTCTTTTTTTTTGTGAAAGTAAGAAATGTCAGAAGGGGAAAATTTAAGAGACAGGAACTCATTGCTGTATAGAGCATTCATTTGCTTAAACTATGTTAATGAGAGAAGTCACTTTAGTGCCAACAGCTTGAACTAGCTAACTTTCCTAAGCATGACTGAAATAAAAGGACCATCTGGGGAGAAGACTAGTTTGTCCACTAAGTACAAAGAATAGATGAAGTGAGCCTTTCATTTAGTTTGAGTTCCACCCTTGCCATTTACCATCTGTGTGACTTTGGACAAGTCACTGACCATCTATGGTCCTCAGTTTCCTCATCAGTAAAATGAGGGGTTCAAATGAAATGGACTTTAATGTTTCCAGCTCAAGATCCTACGATTACTCTCAATTCTTTCTATACTTACTTTGATTTTCCCAATCTCCTAAGGTACACACCATATACTACTCTCAAATTGAATGCCAATAGAAACATGAAACAGGAATATACTTACACTAAACAAACAAATGAATGAATGAATAAAATAATAAATACTGAGAAAGGAGCAAGCAATTATCTTTAAGAATCTAATAAGTGGCTGGGGGCGGAGCCAAGATGGCGGCTGGGAAGCAGTGACTGGCGTGAGCTCCCCACCAAGTTCCTCCAAAAACCTATAAAACAATGGCTCTGAACCAATTCTAGAGCTGCAGAACCCACAAAGTGGCAGGGGGAAGCAAGGCCCCAACCCAGGACAGCCTGGATGGTCTCTGAGTAAGGTCTGTCCCACACGTACCTCCCAGCCCCCAGCCGAGGGGAGTGGAGCTGAGCCCAGCGCGCACGGCGCGAACAGACCAGACGTGGACCTACCAGACCAGGAGAAGAGTGGAAAGTGCCCTGGCATCCTGAAATACTGAGCTGTGGCATGTACCAGACCTCTCAACCAACAAAGAGCAAAGACATCAGAGAAGGTTAGTGGGAAAAGCTGCGTGACCGAGTTTGCAGTTCCAGCCACTTGCCCCTGGGGCAGCGGAGGTGGGGCAGCTTTAGAACTAGGCTGCAGTTGCTTCTGGCCCCAGGCCCACCTGGTGGCAGGAATTAAGTGGTTGATCAGAACAGGAGTGAAGAGCCTGCTGAAGATTTAAGCCTAATCCGGGTAGGGGGCTTTTGGGGAA
>CM053627.1:61275064-61330411 GCA_028646595.1 Phalanger gymnotis
TAGTCTTTCACAACATGAGTATTGTGGAAGGGTTATACATAATGATATGCATGTGGCCCATGTTGAATTGCTTGACTTCTTAGGGAGGGTGGATGGGAAGGGAAGTGGGGAGAAAAAAGTTTTTTTTTTTTTTTATGCAACTAGAAAATAAGATGCACAGGCAATGGGGCACAGATTTATCTTGCCCTACAAGAAAGGAAGGGAAAGGGGGATGGGAGGGGAATGGGGTGACGGAGGGGAGGGCAGACTGGGGAAGAGGGCAACCAGAGTGTACGCCATCTTGGAGTGGGGGGGGAGGAAATGGGGAGAAAATTTGTAATTCAAACGCCTGTGAAAATCAATGCTGAAAACCAAACATGTCAAAAATAAATTAAAAAAAAACCAAAAAAAAATTGCTTTGTCTAACACCAAAAAAAAAAAAAGAATGTAATAAGTGCAAGCTTTCTTGCTATCTGCAAGGCTATCTGCAGGCTATCTGCAAACTTTGTTTTTTTTTTTTGTTTGTTTTGTTTTGTTTTGTTTTGCTGTTTTCTAGTTTTCCATAGGGGTACTAGTATATGAATGAACTCTACTGCAGTTTCTTCATTTCAGAATCCTCAGGATGCGAAGCACTCTGCGCAATCAGAAAATATGTAGCTGGGGGCACAGCAAATAGAGCAATGAACCCAAAGTCAGGAAGACCTGAATTCAAAACCAGCCTCAGATACTTTGTATCTGTGTGACACTGAGAAAGCCACTTATTTGGTTTGCCTCCATTTCTTCATCTGTAAAATGGGGATAAGGACCACTAGGTGGTACATTGGATAGTGTTCCAGGCCTGGAGTCAGGAAGACTCATTTTCCTGAAGTCAAATCTAGCCTCAGACACTTACCAGCTATGTGACACTGGGCAAGTCATTTAGCCTATTTGCCTCAGTTTCTTCCTCTGTAAAATGAACTGGAGAAGGAAATGTCAAACTGCTCCACTATCTCTGCCAAGAAAACCCCAAATGGGGTCATAAAGAGTTGGACGTGACTAAAACAACTGAACAACAAATTGTTTAGCCATTCTGCAATTGATGGGCATCCTCTCAATTTCCAATTCTTTGCTACCACCAAAAGAGTTGGTATAAATATTTTTATACATATAGTTTCTTTTCGTTTTTCTTCAACCTCTTTGGGAAGCAGACCTAGTAGTGATGTTGCTATGTCAAAGGGTATATGCAGTTTTATAACCCTTTGGGTAGAGCAAGGAGCTTATTTTCTAAGGAGAAAATAACATGAAAATATACAAGTATATACAAAACATATAAAAAGCAGACACGAGGCAAATTTGGATGGGTGAGATATTAGAAGATGGCTGGGGCATCAGGAAAAGCCTTATGTAGAAGGTAGCATTTGAACTGAGTTTTTGAGGAAGCAAAAGACTGCAAGAAGAAGAAGTGAAGAGGGAGTAGAAAACAGACATGAAGATGAAAGCTGAAATGTCCTATGTGGAGAGCATTGGGACTGGATTGTAAAATCTATAAGTGGGGTAATATGTTTAAAAATTTTGTAAGGGTAGCAGGGGGTCAGGTTGTGAAGAGCTTTAAATGCAAGCAGGGGAGTTTTTATCTGATCTTAGAGGAAATTGGGAGCCACTAGAGTTTAAATTTCATGATTGTATCTACGCAACATGATTTCACACAATTGCATGTGAAAGATGTCATGGTTATTGAAATGACATGATTTACTGATTAACTGGCTATTTGGGAGTAAGTGACAATGAGTCATTCAGGATGCACACATGGAGGCTAGGATGTATGGTAGTGATCTGGAAAGAAAAATGAAAATTCAGGAGAAGGTGAGTTTGAGGAGAACATAATGAATTCAGTTTGAGCCATAGCGAGTTTAATATGCTTAAAGAACATCGATTTTGGAAAGTCCAATAGGCAGTTGGTAATGGATGACTAGAGCTCAGGAGACAGATATATAGATCTGGAAGGAACCTGCATAGAGATGATCATTAAACTCTTGTAAGTTAGAGAGGTAATCAGGTGAGAAAGAACACAGAGAGAAAATACGAGAGGATCCGGAACAGAGCTTTGGGGGTATTACAAGTTAGTAGCTTTGACATAGATGGTGATTCAGCAAAGAAGATAGAAAAGAAGAGCAGTCAGACAGATAGTAGGAGAACCAATAGGGAAAAGAGTCACGGAAACCCAGAGAGGAGAAAGAACTCAGGTGAAAATGTTCAACCCTATCAAATGCTACTGAGTGGCTAAAATGAAAGAAAGAAAAACAAAGGAAGGAAGAAAGAAAGAAAGAAAGAAAGAAAGAAAGAAAGAAAGAAAGAAAGAAAGAAAGAAAGAAAGAAAGAAAGAAAGAAAGAAAGAAAGAAAGAAAGAAAGAAAGAAAGAGAAAGAAAGAAAGAAGGAGAGAAAGAAGGAGAGAAAGAAAGGAGAAAGGAAGGGAGGAAGAAAGAAAAGAGGACAAAGATTGAGAAAGGGGCATTAGATGTGACACGTAAGAGATCATTGGTGAGAATTGGGGAGAATAGTTTCAGTTGGTTGGTAAAGTGAGATGCCAGATTTAAGTGTCTAGAAATAAATAGACATATAGACAATTTTTTCAAGGAGTTTGGCTGAAACAGTGGAGAGGGGTCTAAGATGATAACTAGCAGGGATAATGTGATTCAGGGAAGATTTCTTGATTATAAAGATTAGGTTAGGCTTACAGTCAGCAAGAAAGTAACAAATAAGAAAAGATTAAAGATTGGTGAGAGATAGGAAATAATGATGAAGGCCATCTTCTGCAGAAAATAGGAAAAAGGATTGATTAAGAGTTCCTGTAGAGGTTCTAGCCATGACAAAAGGAAGAGACACCACTCCATCAGAGATTGGAGTTAAGGATGAAATAAATTTAATAATATTAGGAAAATATAAGATTAGAAGGAGAAAAGAGACCTTTTGCTGAAAGGACTCAATTTTCTTAGCAAAGTTTGAGTAAAGTACACAGACAGATGAGCAAATTGTAGATGGTGCTGCTATGGGAGGCCTGAGGATACAAAGTGAGATTTGGAATAGCAACTAGAGTGAGTAGAATAGAGACAGACAGTTAGGAAGGAGTAAAAGGATTGCCTTGCTACAGTGAGGGCCTGGTGAGTTTGAATAGCATTAAGTTCTGTTACTCTATGGTTCTATGACTCAGCTTGTTTCAGAAATTATTTTCAGTTGTAAAAGTAACTCTGGTTTCTTTTTCTTAGTAATTTAGTTACATAGATCCATAGCTTAATAGGGAAGCAAATCTGTTATACTAATTATGCCAAATGTCCAGGAGAAACTACTAGCAAAGTTTCAATTGAGTTGCATAGAAAAATACAATTAATAACCAAAGCTGAAAAAAGAGGGTCATTCAATTTCATTTGACAATCATTTATTAAGAACCTAATATGTGAAAGGCACTGTGCTAAGCACAATGGATGCAAAGACAAAAATGAAACATTCTACTGGAGGGGGGGACCTATACTTAGAAAGGTAAATAAAAATTATATAAAAATGACACAAAGAGGTTTATACATCTTGGGTATGAACCCTTAAAATCTTTGCTTTGCCTCTTAAAGAGTGGTTAGGTATTCTTAGGTGTCTAGGGAATGATGGAAGAAAAGGCCTAATTGAGTATGTGATATATAGTGGGAAAAGTGCTAGATTTGGAGGCAAAGGACTTAGCTTTGTTATTTATTTCAATGGGACTTGAGGCAAGTCATTTAATCACTGTCTTGCACTTTCCTCATAAATAAAATGAAAGTGTTCAATTAGAATCCCCTGGAACTTCTTTCAACTGATATGATCACTTAATCTCTCTTGGTCTGTTTCCTCATGTGTTAAATGGAAATATAAGAGCCTCTACCTCCCAGGACTGCTGTGAGGATAAAATGAGATAATATTTACAAATCACTTAAATACTATATAAATTCAAGCTATTAGTTATAGCAGTAGCAGTAGCAGTAATAGTAGTAGTAGTAGTAGCAGCAGTAGTAGCAACAGTGGTAGTAGTAGTAGTAGTAGTAGTAGTAGTAGTAGTAGTAGTAGTAGTAGTAGTAGTAGCAGTAGTAGTAATTTGGTGGTGGTGGGGATATTGTTACTTGTAGTAGTAATGGTAGATTATATAGATCATAGTAGACTATGATCCCTAGCTCTGTTTCTCTGTGTCTGTGCTATCTCTGTTTCTTTGTCTCTCTCTTCTCTCTCTCTCTTTGTCTGTCTCTGTCTCTCTTCTGTCTCTCTCTCTCTCACCCCCCCCCGTCTCTCTCTCTCTCTCTCTCTCTCTCTCTCTCTCTCTCTCTCTCTCTCTCTCTCTCTCTCTCTCTCCCTGTGTGTCGGTCTGTCTCTCTTACTGGGACCCTCTTTCTTCATATTTACAAATGAGAGTTTTGTACTAGTAGATGACCTTTAAGGTCCTTTGTCTCTAAATCTATGCTCCCATGCCCCTATGCCCCAGTTAAAAACAATGAGATAACAGAACATTTTTGTCTATAAACATTCTTCATATGAACCTAAAATCCCAGTGAGTAATAACAAACAATAAATAGAATTCAGAGGATTGGAAACATTCAATATAATATGTTTTTATATTCAAGGGATCCAAGTTACTCTGAAAGAGGGGGAGGGGGAATGGAAAAAGTGAAGAGTGATGGGTGGCCTCTTTCAGAAATATATAAAAGGAATAGATAATCCCTGACTTTATTGAATTGGAATTTACACTTAACAATGGCAAACTTCCATAGGAAATGAGAGAGGGAGGGACATCTTAGCAGATAACCCATCTCACAGTTCTTCTTCATTCTTACCGGTGAGTCAACACCATTTATTTAGTGCCCATTGTGTGCAGAGCACTTTCTCATTAATGACTTCTTTCAAGTGCACTCCTCTCTATTTGCCCCCTTTCAATGGAAGAGAAAAAAATACAAGTCTTGCCCTTATAGACAGCATGAATTTCCTTTTTTTCCCTTTCCTTTTATTTAGAAGTGCTGTGAGACTCAGGAGGAGGAGGTAAAGAGGGAGAAAGAATAGAATAAAAAAAAAGTTTGAGGACTCCAGCCTTCCAGCATCACCAGAGGAAAGTGAGGTTTTAGACTAATCACCTAGTGGTTTACAATGCTTATTATTCATCTGCTTTCTGTACTTCACCTTCTTTTGAATTCTGCTCTCATCAATTCCCCTTTCCCACTCCTCACCTCACCATGAAAGGATTATTGTAGGTGAAAGCCTTCTAAACTATCTCATTCAAATTCAGCTGAAATCCTCCACTTTGGAAGCCTTTAAGCCTTTATTTAAAGACTTAAAAATATTATCAGCTCCTCACTCCTTACATTTAGCAACTGGCTAGAAGATAAAAAACTATACACTAGGGAAAACACAGTTTAACAGAAACCAGCAGGTATATGGTAGATCATAAACTTATTTCTTTCTTTTGAGGGAATGATTGAGCTGGCCAGCCCAACTATTAAAGTTGGCAGAGGGTGAGAATTCAACGAAAATTATTCTTCTCACCAGAAGCTCTTCAAGCAATTCTGAGCAGAAGATGAAAATCATATCCTAGTGCTTCTTATTTGGATGTCATGAGGGTCACAACACCCTAGAATTTTTGAAAAGTATTATAGCATGGAAAGCAACAAAAAGAAAAGGATATTCCTCCAAAGCCTTAACTTACTTGCTTGGTTTGGATAAACCTGAAGAAGAAAAAATAACTATTTTTTCGATATTATGGGATTATGGAGGGGATTAAAGATAAATTAGGAGCTATTCTCTTTGCAAGGAGAAACCATCCAAAAAAGGACTTAGTTGTTTTGTTTGTTTTTGGTTTTGTTTTTAATTTTTATTTTCCCCAGTGGCTGAAAGGGGTAGTGCACCTACTGGATTGGTTGTTGTCAATTTCAGAGGACCAAAATGACATCACTATGATTGAGTCAAGTCACAGTGTGTCTGACTGGCTGATCAGACCAATGTGAGCTCAGAATATTCTACCACAGGTTGGGCACAAATATCCCATAAGAACATTTGGAGTGGAAATGTCTCAAAATGCATGCATCTCATATTTCTTTTGAGCTACTGTAATTCTGCTTTGCTCATAGAGTACAGAGCCTTCTTTACTGGATACTAGATACTACTTTGCCATTGTCTCCATTGTCTCACAATCTATTCCAAAGTTTTTCAGAGAAATATTGAGAGTGTCCTTGTGTCACTTCTTTTGACCACCATACTAGTGCTTGCTCTGTGTGAGTTCTGCATAAAATAGTTGCTTCGGTAAGTGTACGTTTTGCTTTCAAACAACGTGACCAGCCCAAAAGAGCTTTGTGCTCTGTGCAGGAGAGTAAATTCTTCGCAGTTTAGTTTGAGAAAGGATCTCAGTGTCTGGTACCTTATCCTGCCAGGAGATCTTCATAATCTTCCTAAGACATCTCAACTGGAAATGATTCAGTATTCTGGCATGGTGCTGGTATACTGTCAGGTTTCAAAGGCATACAACAATGAGGTCAGCAGAATGGCTCTGTAGACCTTCAGTTTGGTAGTGAGTCTATTACCTCTCCTCTCCCACACTTTCTTTCATAGCCTCCAAAACACTGAGCTAGCTCTAGCAATGCGTGCGTCAACCTCATTATCAATGTGTAATCCCTGGAAAGTATACTGCCAAGGTAAATGAACTTATCCACAGCATTCAGAACTCCTCCTTTTGCAATAACAAATGGTTCCATGAATGGGTGGCGTGGTGCTGTCTGATGGAGTACCCGTGTTTTCTTGGTGTTAATTGTTAGGCCAAAATTAGCACAAGCAGCAGAGAATCTATCCATACTATGTTGCATTGCAGCTTCAGAGGCTGCATTGAGTACGCAATCACTCGCAAACAGAAAATCATGCACCGACACTCCCTCCATTTTAACTTGTAGCCTTTTCAGATTGAAGAATTTACCATCAGTGTGGTAGCTGACCTTGATGCCGTGTTCTTCCTCATTGAAAGCATCTGACAACATGGTTGTAAACATCAGGCTAAAAAGCAGGGGAGTAAGCACACAGCCTTGTTTGTCTCCACTGGTGACTGGGAAAGCATGATACTAGATAGGCTTTGATGAAAGAGAACTATAGGTATGGAGACTGACTACCACTTTGCACATATGCCATTACCTGAACAATAAGAACATAAACCATACAAGGTTATATGCCAAAACATCAAGCACTTATGATTTCATTGTTATTGATTAGTTCTCAGTTTCCAGACTTTAAGTCCAGTACTCATTATGCATACTATTTCTGTGACGAAAATGTCCTAGAAGTTGAAGGAAACCATGGTTTTTTGACTGTCATTTGCATTTTTCCTAAGTATTCACTTATTATATTCTATTTTTAGTTATAGGTATTTGTGTATGTAACTAAACCCCTTTCATAGATTAAAGGCTCCTGAGTGCTGAAATCTTGCGTCATTATTGTTTTAACTCCTTTATCATCTCAGTGTAGTATTTTATACATGATTGTCATGATAAAGAAGGAAAAGGAGGAGGGAAGGAAAGATAAAGGAAGAGAAGGAAGGGAGAAAGAAAAGAAAGGAAGGAGGAAGAGAGAAAGAAAGGAAGGTGGGAGGAAGAAAAGAAGCAAGAAAGGAAGAAAGGAAATGAGGAAGGAGGGAAGGAAGGAAAGAAGGAAGGAAGGAAGGGAAAGATGGAAGGAGGGAGGGAAGGAGGTGGGGGAAAGTTACATATTATGGTAAACTCAAATAATACTGTATTTGGCAGACATAACTCCAGCAGCAACAATGAAGTTTCATAGTATAACCGCAATATGAGAAAGTTAATTTTATATTCTTAAATAGGTTGTTTAGCAAATAAAATGGGTTAAATGGGTTGCAAAAGCAAATGAAAAAGAAAGGCAGTCAATTATGTGATTAATCAGTTTATATAGACTGAAAATCACATTCCCAAAATATTTTTCCTCAATAAGAGTAAACTTTTCACCTTAGTCATCTAGATTGCTACCTCAACTCCACTTCCATTTGCCTAATTAGATCTAGACTTACTCTCTGGTGAGATCTGGATGAATATATATTGAGCTGTGATATCATGTTATTATCATATTAACAAAGGCTATGAACATGTGTATCTCTGAGTAGCTCACGGCTAGTCAGTTGACTTCATTTCTAGATGTCAAATATTTTAACTGCCTGGGTTACTGAAGTAATGTGGTGTACTTAACTTACAGACAAATGTGTCTGACACTGTACTGTCTACCAGTGCCATGCCAGGAAACTGAATCACTTCCATTTGAATTGTCTTGGGAAAATTCTGAAGATTACCTGACAGGATGAGATACCAAATACTGAGGAATTTTCTCAAGTTAAACTTCCAAGAATTCAAACTCTACTACAGAGAGCACAACTGCAATGGGCTGAACATGTTGTTGAATGCCAAATGGACATTTTTCTAAAAGACTATTTTATGGAGAATTCATATAGGCAAGTATTCACATGGCGGTCAGAAGAAGCAATACAAGGACATTCTCATGGTCTCTTTGAAGAACTTTGCAATAGATCATGACATTGGGACAAAGTAATATCCAACAAAGATTTTTGCTCTACAAGCAAAGCAGAATTTTAAATTGTAGTAGCTCAAAAGAAATGCGAGATATGAAAATTTTGAGACATTTCCACTCCAAATGTTCTTACAGACCTGTGGTAGAGCATTCCTAGCTTGTATAGCTCTGATCAGCCACATTCAGATACACTGTACCTTGACTCCAACATAGTGAGGTCATTTTGCTCCTCTTTGAGAATGAAAGACAACAACAAACATCAAGTCAAGTGAGGTGAAAATTTGACTGGTGTATCCCGTGGTCAGCCCACCCATGGAATATCTTCTCCTTTTGTGGACTCCACATTTCAGAAGAGAGATTGAAAAACTTGAAAATGTCCAGAGGAAAGAGAGAGAACCTAAAGCCATGACGCTAGAGGATTCCAGAGAGGCCTGGAAGACTTGGTCTAGAAAAAAAGGAGTAATAGAGTAATGTGGTTTTCTGAATGGTTGTCACATATAAAACATGTTCTTGGCCTCAGAAGATAGAAATAGGGAAAGGAAGGAATAAGCATTTAGGTAGTGCCTACTGTGTGCCTGTCACTGTGCTAAGTGTTTTACAAATATTAACTCATTTGATCCTCACAACAACTCTGGGAGGTAAGAATTGTTATTATCCCCATTTTACAATTGAGGAAACTGAGCAAACAGAGGGTAAGTGACTTGCCTGGAATCACTCAGCTAGTAAATGCATGAGGGTAGATTTGAATTCAGGTCTTCTGACTCCAAGCTCAGTGCTCTTTTCACTGCATTATCTAGCCGCTTGAGCTAGGATCAAAAGATGTAAGATATGGAATAAAAGAAGTTGGTTAAAAATAAACAATGATGATGATGATAGCATTTCTGTAGTGTTTTAAGGACTTTCTTCGTTAACTCTTCTTGTCCTCACGACTATGGAAGATAGGTGCTATTGTTATTCTCATTTTACAGCTGAGGAAACTGAGTCAAAGACTGGTTAATGATTTGCCCAGTGTCACATCCCTAGTGTCTGAGGCGAGATTCAAATTTAGGTCTTCTCAACTCTAGGTATTGTTACCTATCTACTCAACCACTTAGCTTCAGGTTAGTCTTAATTTACTGATTATAACTGTCCAAAAAATGTAATCGAATCTCTTAGAAATTAGAAAGTTCCGTGTCACCAGAAGTTTTCAAGCAGAGCTAGAAGACTACTTGTTTAAGGAGAGAGGTGTGGGAATTCACTATTTCAGTAGGTCTCATGAATTGAAATCTGAGATCTCTTTCAACTTCAGATCTATGTGGCATGATATGATAAGACTCTATAATGAACATTATTAATTTAATTACATATTCCCTCCTGATTGAAATCTGTCCTTTTCATAGTTGGCTAGAGCTAGTATTAGAAAACTTTGAAAGATTAAGAAAATAAAATCCCTTAGAAATAAGAAAGTAACCCAACTCACTTATAATTTATTTCTTATGAAACAATAACTCTAAAATTAAGGTTTTAAAATCTAATGATTATTTCCCAAGAAATATTTAGATTAGCATTTCATACCTTTTCTGAGACTAACACTGAAATTTCATAAACTTATCAGATTTATGAGAGTTGTAAACAGTTTATTCCACTCCTACCAATATATAAACACTGAATGCTAAAATGACATTAGAGGAGAGAGGGTAATAGACATGCATTATGGAATATAAACAATATTCTGTGCCATTGTTATGATTTACTAATCTGTGCTTTCAACCACAATAATTTACTATAGTATGTATTTGAGCACTTAACAGATACTAGACCCAATAAAAATGAGGATATTGGGGCATTAAATTCATTTTAGAGAATTAGTCCATTTACATATTCACTCTGAAGAGCAATATTCTCCTCTATGAAGAAAAAAAAGTCTCTATCAGAATCTATTAATCACATGAACAATTGACTTCATGTGGCCAAAGACCTAGGAATGTTCTATGCCAGTGATTTTTCTTAGCAAGAATGTCCTGAGATATCTTCATTCAAATCAGGTCAATTCAACAAGAGTTGGTTAAGAGCCGACTGTGCTAAGCCTTGTTCCAAATGCTGAAGATACAAAGAAAGGCCAAAATAGTACATATTTTCAAAGAATTCACTGTCTAATAGTGGGAGACAACATGCCTGCAAGTATGTTCAAACAAATATTATATATATATATATAATATATGTATATACATATATATACATATATGTACATACATACATATATATACATATGTACACACACACACACACACACAAATACGTATGACAAATTGGAAATAATCTGAGAGGAAAGGCACTAACGTTAAGGAAGACCAGGAAGGCATTATTGCAAAAGATGATATTTTTTGTCAGTTAAAAGTGTTTTAATTTTTAATCAATTGACAAAAATTTATTAAACACCTAGTATTTTTTTCCAATTACATGTAAAGACATTTTTTTTACTTTTTTTTTTTGTTTGCAGAAGTTGATTTTGAGCTGAGACAGCAAGGAAGCCAGTAAAGCTCAGAGGAAGAGCTGGGGATGGAGAGGATTTCAGATATGGAAGCCTTCATGGGTAGAGGTAGCCAGTGAAAACATGAGGAGTCAAGAGGTGGAGTGTCTTATTTAAGGAATAGCAAACAGGCCAGAGTCACTGGATTGCAGAGTATATGGGGGAGGGGGTAAGATTTAAGAAGAAAGGAAAGGAAGATAAGAAGGCTTCAGGTTATGAAGAGCTTTTAAATCCAAACAGAAGATTTTATATTTGATCCTAGAGGCAATGGGAAGCCACTGAAGTTCACTGAATAGAGAAGTGAAACAGTCAGACCTGTGCTTTAAGAAGATCACTTTGATAACCCAAGTGGAGGATGAACCAGAGGGCATAGACCAACCAGCGGGTTATTGTAATAATCCATGAAAGAGGAGATGAGGGCCAGCATGAGGGTCATAGCAGTATCATAGAGAAGGAGGCATATCTAAGAGATGTGACAAAGGTGAGATTAACAAGTATTGCAATACACTGGATATGAAGGTGAGAGAGAGTGAAGAGTTGAAGATTATACCTAGATTTTGATTATGAGGGATGGGGAGGAAGGTCTTTGACAGTGAAAGGGATGTTTGGAGGGGGAGAAAGTTTGGGAAGGGAAAGATAGTTTGGTTTGGGGCATGTTGAGTCTAAGCTCTCTATAGGGCAGTTAGTTTGAGTTGTCTAATAGGCCTAACAGATGCTAACTTGGAGTTCAGCAGAGAGATTAGGGTTGGATAAGTATATATGAGAATAATCAGGATAGAGATGATGGTTGAATTCATGGGAGTTGATGAGATCACCAAATGAAGTAATATAGAGGGAGAAGAGAAGTTGATAGAGAGGCCGTATACTCAGTCAGAAAGGCCTGGGTTCATGTCTTGCATCTAATATGATCTCTCTGTGTAAATTTTTGCAACTCCTTTAACCTCTTAATAACTGGTACAACTGTCTAAGACTCTAAGCTAGGGAGAAGGTGCTGATCTGCATTGCTGGAAGGAATTTTTACCAGAAGTGCCCTAGAACAATAAAATCACAGGAATAGTTCAGAAATAAACAGCACCAACAAAAACCCAAAGTCCAATTCCTTATCTACATAATTAAAAGCAATAGCTTAGACTAATTTGTTGTTTCCTTTTTGTTTTTAAGGTGTTTTTTATGGGAGGGGTAAGGGTTCAGGGGTATTTTAATAGTATCAACCTGCATATGATCGATAGGGAAGGAGACTCCAATAAAAGGTCATTGCTGAAGGGATCCTTAGTAAGGAAACAGAGAAGTACTTATGTATTATAGGACTGCAATGCTGACAGGAATTTGCTTCCTTGCTCTGCTTTGGGAGGCTTGTTATTGATTCCTATTCAGCAACAGTAGTAGCCTAATAAGATGAGCAAGAAAGCTCATGGCAAATGTTTCCCATCACATTTGCTTACGACACTCTAAAATCAAAAGGATTTCTAGTAATCAGAGCCAGCTTAGCACTAGGCAATAAATTAAATTTTCCAACTTCTTACTTGTGCATCCACAGGATTTCTTATACCTTCCATAGCTATAGCTAAACAAGTGATATGATTTTTCTTCAGAGCTGCAATACACTCTGCATAGAACTAGGGGCATGAAATTGTTATAGGAGTTTATTTGAGCCTACTCTTGAATTACATAGTTGAAAAGATTCTGCCAGCCCCTTCCCTTATTGAGTAGATGAAAGACTACAAAAACAGAAGTCACTTGTTCAGATGTCATAGGATTTCTTCCTGTACTATTTGAAGGTCTTTTTTTTCCCTTCCAGCCGGGTGCTATAAAGGAAAGGGTAAAATAGGTCTGAAAAGCTCATCGTCACAATGAGGACAAATGGAAAGGGGCTCAGAAGCAGTTTACAGGGACGTAAAATTGTATAGCAGTTCATATTGACTCCCTCTGAAAGTGCATCTATCACAGAGTTATTCAGGGATTGCTATCCATAAAGCACAAAACTCACATGTTTTCTAGCCACATCTACCTTTGTGTCATGGTCAAGAGGGAAGCAGTAGATAGGAGACAGTGGACAGGAGGTTTTCTGGTCTACTTAGACCTTTTGCCCACTATATCTAATATTCCCAAGACAGAAACATTGACAAGAAAAGTGATATTAGGGGAAAGCGAAAGTAATTTTTATTCCCATAAAAGCAAAGAATCACAGAGTTTGAAAGAACCTCGGAGGTCAAAAAAAATCCATCCTAATGAGAGTAAATATTTCCACTATTCTTTGTAAGAATTTATCTGGACTGCAGAAAAGGGGAGTCCACTCTCTCCTAAGGGAATGGATTCCACTTTTCAAGCAGCTCTAGTTAGTAAATCATCCCCTAGTCAGTCACTCACTCAATGAGCATTTAAGTGTTCACTATAGGATAGGTGTTGTGCTAAGAGGAATGGAGGGAGAGTCTGAGGAGGGAGGGACACAAAAGCAAAAAACAAAACAAAACAAAAAGAAAACCCAACCCTACTCTCAAGAGGCATATATTCTAATGGGCAAGAGAATGAAACTAGGTATATAGATATATTCGAGACATATACAGAGTAGACTATGGTAACCTGAAAGGGGAAGGAATTAACAGCTCTGCAATTATGAAAATTTCATTGCTCCTAACAATATTCCTGCCCTCTGAAGTCAGGAATAAATAGATGAATTCTTCTTCTTCAGGACAGCCCTTTAAATATTTATATTGCTGAGCTTTATATATCAAATCAAAACCTAATTAAATCTGTTTGGGAATATCAGCATTTTCAAGAAGGATGTATTAAGTACCCACTATGTACAAGTCATTTTACTAAGCACTGAGGAAACAAAAGATACATAGAAAGACTGTCTTTGCCTTCATTTTCCTGTTTCATAAACCTCATTTGATTTTTCACCTAACTTCTTCCTATACATGTAAATAATTTCTGATAATCATTTGTCGTGTCTTGTGATTTTGTTCATTGCAAATAGATATATCTATTATAACACTTAAAACTATGTAAATCAGCATATTTACATTATAAATAGAGACTTCTAGATTAGATACTTAAATGGAAAAGACATAGTGATCATGTAAAATTAGGAAATAGAAATAAAGTCAGTCAGTCACAATCCCTGAAAATATTTCTCAACCCTTCCCCAGAGTTCTAAGGTACTCTTAAAAAAGTTGGGGGGGGGGTGTCTAGGTTCCACCAATGGTATTCACTCAAGTATAAAGGGTCTCCTGTAATCCTAATTCCATTTAGCCACTAAAAGTTGGATGAGCTTTTACAAGGAAATATTTAATTCAAAGAATTCATCACAAGTATATAAATGTATTCCCTTCAACGAGTGGGAAGAATAATCCCACCCACCACCACCACTTCAGTCTCTCAAAAGAGCAAAAGGTCTAAGTAGACCAGAAAATCTCCTGTCCATTGTCTCCTATCTACTGCTTGACCATGACACAAAGGCAGATTTGGCTAGAAAACATTATATAACATTATATAACACAGTCTCAATTCGAAGTCCAAGTGTTCCTCCCTCCCCCTTCCACAAACACACACACACACACACACACACACACACACACACACACACACACACACACACCCAGGCTCAGTTCTCAGATGCCCTTAATTCTTAGGGCTTTCCTGCCAGGCTTACTGACTCTAGTATACCCTGTGAAATCATGCCCCCAGATCACTAGGGCTTGAACTCTGGTGGGGATCATCACTGGGACCTAAACAAAACAGACAGAAACAAAGACACCCTGCCCTGCCCTGGGGATCCTTTCTCAGAATAGGGATAAAAGAAAGTGAGAGCAAGGGAGAGAAGTTCTTTCCCTCTCACTAGTTCAGTTCATGCTGTGGGTGAATTGTGATCCTTACCCTCTGGATGCATCAGGAAATAACAGGCAAGAAAGAAAAAAACAAATATTCCAGCCTGGACAGTATATAGATGCAGTTTATTCTGGTTAACACAGCCAAGCAAAGGAGGCTACCCCTACCTATATGGTAGGGAATATATGCTGGGTGATCTGGGCATGTCTAAGACAAGCGTCCTTAGAGAGCCTCCAGGTTAGGTAATTTGGGCATGCTGCAAGTTCCATTACAAAAGTAAGAAAATGCAATAAAAAGAAAAATGAATTTATGTACAATGAAATTTTAAGTGGATAAATGTTAATGTTGGAAAAGATATTTATGGATTTTGTGTAGGAGGTAGCACCTGAACTAAGCTTTGAAGATAAGTAGAAGTGCTCGTAGACAGAAGAGGTGAATAGGGAGTCCATTCTAGACAGGGAGGACTATTTCTACAGTATGTGGAATGGTGTGTATGTGGACTCAATAACAGATTGAAATGAATAGAACAAATCTAATACAAAAAGTAGGTAGAAGTCAAATTACTGAGAGTTTTAAATGCCAGGCTGCGGATTTTGTATTGTTCTGTTCCTGGAGACAACAGAAAGACATTTAAGATTTTTGAGCACAGGGATAAATAGCTAAGTATGCTACGAAATGAATGATTTTGTTTTAGTAAAGATCCCTGATCTTTATAGTACTGTACTTTAGTTTCACAACATCTAAAAAGAAGTAGTATAAATAAGAGAGAGACAGAGAGACAGAGAGAGACAGAGAGAGAGAGAGACAGAGAGACAGAGACAGAGACAGAGACAGAGACAGAGACAGAGAGAAACTAATTAATAGTCCTTGGTGAGTTCACCGTGTGTCCAGGTTGAGAAATTCATGTTTAGCTATTCATGTGATTATAATCAGACTCTGGTTGAGTGAATCAGAGGAACTATTTCATAAGAAACAAACTTTTCAACTTTTGAAACAGAATACTAATGCATTACTATAGATCAGGACATTTACATGGTTAGATAACTGGTATAAGCTGGTTTTGTTTGTTTGTTTTTTTCTTTTTCCAGGACAATGTCCTTCTAGTAACTAGATTCATTCACAAGAACAGATCATTGATTAGAAGGTTATTTTATGAGCACAGATCTGGAACAAAATAAGCTGTGCATTTTTTTAAGGTGAATTTTCATTAATCCACTAAAATGACTAATTATTCTTTTTTGCTTCAGGACTATTTCTCTTCTTGTAATAGCTACTAGGCATTAGAATCTGAATACTCACTCCCCTAGAGAATGCTAGAAAGAGTCATATTTGCAAGTTATTACTCTGGCTTTCTTTTTTCTACATTCCATTTAGAATATAACTCTTCTGTTATGACATTATGTTTAAAAAGTTATAATTAATTATAAGATAATTTATCTTGCATTTCTTGCATTTTCATCTCCTTGTTAGGGTTTTAGAGGCTCTCTAGTTCTTCGAAGAAATTTGGAAGCACATTTATTTCATTAAGGACACATTTATTCACAAATTGTCTCTTATGATGGGTACTTATGCAGGCAGCTAATTTCATTAATTTTTTCTTCAGACTTTCTGGCTTATATTTCAAAAGCTGATAGTTTTAAGACATCTTCCTCAAGTTCCAGGAGGGCACACTATTTAGAACCAGTAGACTTCTTATGCATTGATAACAACTAGTAGGTGACCCACACCTATATTATAGGGAGATTGTTAATATGGATGAGATAAACTTTGACTTTGCACCTCTCTCTAGCTACAACATTTTGTTGTGGTGGTTCCTTTTGTAAGAAGTTATCAAATGAGTGATTTGAATTCACTACATCTATTTCCCTGTTCATATTCATTCCCTTACACCTGTAATACTAAAATTACTATCATAAAAGGCATCCATGGTTTCCTAAGATCAAAATTAATGGCCACTTTGTATTCCCCATCTTGTTATAGTATTTGCAAATATTGACCACATGTTCCTGGTAACTCTTGCCTACTTTAGCTTTTATGACTCTACATTCTCTTATCTTTTTGATGGGTCTTTATTTGTCTCTCTTATTATCTCTTTCATCTGGAAAGTGAAAAGGGTGGACTAAATGACCTCTGAGGTCACTTTCAGCCCTAAGTCTATGATCATGATGTAACAAGGATTGGTGAAATGACCAAAATTCTAGGATTTGTACTTCAGATGAATAGACATTTCTTCTCATCCCTGAAAGCTCTCTGGCCTGATCATGGGCCTTGAGCCAGAAGATAGTCTTGAATTGGATGTGGGAGATTTTAAAGGGAGGTGAAGTTGACTGGAGAGAGACTCAACGTAAAGAGCTGGATCTCCAACAGGTCCTCAGCAGCAGGAGCATCAAGGACTTAACAATAAAGAGCTCAAAAGAATCAACAAGTTAGGGGCGATAACTGAAAGGAAAAAAAAACCAAAAAGAGAAACTGAAGAGTGGGCCAAGATGTGGACAGAGAAGAAAGAGGTCATGTAGAGGGAGGTGAGGTTAGCAGGACCTGAAAGCATCTTGGAAATGGGGCTGATTGGAACTTTATATTGTACTCACTTCATTGAGGACTGAGAAAAGAACCCCATGCTCCAGCATTAGATATCAGCAAAAAAGGTCTGCCCTTTCTCAAGATTTCTAGTCCCAGTACCAATGTAATAACAGGCACTTAATAAACTACATTTACTTCTTTCACTTAATTGTTTTATAATTTTTTCTCAAACATAAAAAGGCATAGGTTAGCTTGAGAGAGCTTTTTTTACTAAGTTATTAATGAGTTGCAATCTACAGTGGTGGAGTGAGTTTCCACTAGAGGAGTTCTTGTTGATGAGCTCATTTGTTATTGTGCTTGTAAAAGTCCTATTGTTACAGTGAAGCAGCAGAGTCATCAGTGGATGGCCACACATTAGACGGCACAATTTCCAAACCTTGCTTATTTTACATAAATGCTTCTTTAACACTTCTTTCCTAATATGCCATGAAAACTCCTTTTGATTATACATATCTTAGTTATACCAAAAAACCCAATGTTACACTGGAAATCTCTGTTCAAATGAACATTTTTGTAGTTATTTTATGTGATGTATAAAGTTTAACTCAAAATATTAAAGGAAATTTGCTGAACTCAATTGTCCATCCATTTGTACTAGTCGTCCCTGATGTTTTAATGTTTTCCCTACTCACCTCCAACTCTTGGAATCTCTGGCTTTCTTCAAGACTTAGCTCAAGTGGTAGCTAGGTTGTACAGTCCTTAGAGCGCTGGCCCTGGAGTCAGGAGGACATGAGTTCAGTTGCAACCTCAGACACTTGACATTTAATACCTGTGTGACCTTGGGCAAGTCACATAACCCCAATTGCCTCACCCTCTCCAAAAAAAAAAGATTTAATTCAAGTACTATCTCCTACAAGAGACCTTTACAAGTCCCCCTAACTGCCTTCCCCTTTGAGATTACCTTGCATCTGCCCTGGAGGTATTTTCTCTTAATGTACATGTTACCTCTTCTATGAAAATTTAAGCTGCTTGAGGGCAGAGATTGTTTTTGCTTTTTCTATGGATTCCTAGGGTTTACTAGAGTGGCTGGCACATAATTAGTGCTTAATAAATGCTACGGACTGAATTTCTTCACATTCAAAAAGATGCATAGATTTGACTGCAAGGCCTTATGGGAAGGGAATGAGGAGCATCATTCCATAGATGTAGAGTGACATTGTTTTCAAGGGTGTCACATCTTTAACTCCTGCTGCCTACCTTTTATGCCTTCATTCCTTTCCCTTAGAAGAAAGAGTCAAAGCAAAAACCAAATTCCTCCCATTTTTACACATATGAACTTATATTCATTTTCACTGCATAATGATGTTTTTGACTATTCAAAAACAACTATACTCTTGCTAATTTTAATATTAATTCAACCTCACAATCACCAAGAAAAAGCACCCTGTGACTCCCTTCAAATGCTCTTTTTGCTATTCACCTAAAATGTTGCAGTCTTCCTCACAAATAAATAAATATCCCTTTAAAAAACTAAAGTATAAGATGTAAACATTCATCAGTTCATTTAAAAAAATTATCCTCAAAAATATGCTATAAAATGGCCACTCACTTTCACTGTAAAATGTCAATATCTAAAAATAAAAAAGGTCACTCACTTCCATTTACTTGACAGGGATATAATAATGCACACACCCTCCATCTCCTAGCTGCATTTTCTCCCCAAGCTTAAGATGGACTCTGCAATTTTCTCGTCAAAGCAGAAACCAGATATTTACAGCTAAATGGCAAAATGGCAAGGTGAGTGTCTCACCATTACAAGGGGCAGCAGAGTTTTACATACATTATTCAGTAGAAATAGTATTGACTTTAGCAGTCGGCCAAAAAAGAAAATCAGTGTGTCACAGAAAGACACCATTTTGGAAACAATCAGGTATGCAGTTGGAAAAATGGTTAACAGCCAGTTGTTTTCAAAATAACCAGGTGCGAATGGAATGCATGTAGACATAGCCATTTGAACCCAAATTTTCATACTGTGGTAATAGTTGAAGGACTGCTGAATTTGTGGTTAAAGCTTTCCTCAGATTCTAGTTTAGGCCACATAACCTCTAGGGATCTTTATCCTAATTCCTACTCCCACTAATGCCATTGACTCAAGTCCTTATTAGTATACTTCTCCCTAAGGATATCTGTGGAGAGGTCATCATCCAGCCTTAAGTAGCTTTTAAAAATAGGGGGATATTTACTAAGGTGGTTCAATAGGAACTTGAAATACATAGAGTCCAGAGGAAAGTGGGCTCGACCTTAGAGAATATGTGTGGCAAAACTCTTGGTTGCCACTAGTCTTTCAATACTTCCTTTTTTCCCTTCTTCTATTTGGGACACTCAAGAAATTTCACCTCAAACATGGTGAATCTACATCCTATTGATTCTTGGCAGTGTTTGTCCTGATGCAGACACGGGCTGCCAGAAGATCTGAGGATGCCATTTAGGACGTTGAGAGAAAGATAGTAAATCCAGCATCCTCTGGACTCTTCAGAACAGAAAGGTCCTTTTATGGTCAAAAGTGGGAGTAAGGAGCACGAGGCATAATCAAATCCTAAGCCTCTCCTCTCTCTTCCCTAGGCAGCCACTTCTTAAAAATTTCAAGCCAGAATTCTACATTTACTTTAACTTCTGGAATTAAATTTTTCAAATGTTTGACACATTTACATAGGACCCAGAAGGTGTAATGAAAACCTCCGGTCCATTGTAACAGACCTCTAATTTGTTACCATTTCATTGCATCCTATGGCTTTTAAAGACTTTTCCCATTTAGTCTTAAGCCCTGTGATTGATTAATTGAGATGTGCTCCCATCCAGTAAAGGTATAAAGAAAGTTTAAAATGGGGTTTCAAAAACATCCTTCTATAAGGATCATAGCTTTAGAGATAGAAGAGACTGTAGAAGCCAACTAGTCCAACACACCAAATTTATATATGAGGAAATTGAAGGTTGGAGAAGTTAAGTGATTTGCCCAAGGTCAAATAAGTTATACCAGTGGTAGGGTTGGAACCCAAATGCTCTGATTGCAAAGTCAATGATTCTGCTTGATCAAAAGGGAGTATCATGACAGCAGTGAGTGGAAGGGTAGTCTTAGAGTCAGAAAGATGTAATCAAATTATATTACTCTAATATAAAGTAGGACCCTGGACAAGTCACTTAATATCTCAGTGTAACAGAAAATTCCCTGGGGCTACAAAGAAGGTACAGACCTACATCAGTAGGAGTTGTCCATAATAATTTATATGTGTATATATGTGTGTGTATGTATATATGTATGTACATGTATATATGTGTGTGTAAATATGTATATGTACATGTGTGTTTATCATCTTGGAAGAAAAACAAACAAAAAATCAGGCCAAAAGTATTTAGGCAATTTCTCAGATGATTAACATACATAAAATATCTGGCTTTTAAAGAAAGCATATTATTTCCTTGGAATATCAACACTTACTGAATTTACTTATTGCTTTTTACTTTTAATATTTTGCCATTCTGAACTCAATAAAGAAAAATTTCCATATGTAAAGGACAGAAAAGTTAGACTGTTTGTGAAACTATGCATCTCATTTTATACATACATATGTATATTTAAGTATATATCAAATTCTACACTTTAGCTTCAAGCTTTTCTGATCACTTGTGATTCCCTCTCTCATTGTGCTTTTGTCTATGAATTTTAAAAGGCAATTTATCAGCACTTTCTTCTTTGGGAGGGGGCACTGATATCACTAATATGCCATTTTTCTTTTTCCCCTATCCTATTTTTTTTCTTATAAAGAGAATAACATTAAATAAAACCTCCCTTATAACAAATTAGTATAGTTAAGTGAAACAAATCAACACATTGGCTACAAACATTAGTTAGCTACAGAAATGTAGGCCTCTTTCTACCTTACTTCATTACCTCTCTGACAAGAAGCTGTAAGCACGTTTCATCATCCAAATTCAGTGTTAAATGCTATTTTCTGATTAGCATTCTTGTATATCTCTAAGAATTGATATTTATTACTATTGATAATTAAAGTAAGACCTTGATTAAATTACTCTTTTGGTTAAAGATATGTGAAGTGACTATGTATATATGTGTGGTAGAACTATACCTTAAATCTATGAGCTCTTGAAATTAACATTAGAATAATCTAATTTATTTGACTTATCCAAGAGAGAGAGAAGGAATGGAAACCATAGAGTGTATTAGGTATATGTAGCCTTAAGATTAAAATGCGTTGATTTGAACAGCCATAATTTAATTCAAAGAAATCCTATAATATTTCTGAAATTTTAGTCTGAAACCACCACCAAATCACTTTCATTGACAAGGCAGAAATGTGATTGACCATGTTTTCTGTCAAGTTCATGATCAGGCTATTAACTATGGTAAAGAGAGAGGAATCTTTTTGGTTGACTCATGTGGAGCTGTCAAGAAAGTCCAACAAAGACTGCTATTTTCTTTAAACTTGTTTACTACTTGAAGTCTTTGAATATTGCCATAGGGAGTTTTCTTTTGTTACCCACAGTTCATCTTAGAAGGAAGCCTGCTTTAATTTGGATGACTGGTGTCAATGACAGACCAGGAAAGAAGTTTAAGTGGACAAGAATAGCTTTTGGACTTTTATTTGAAAGAAAATATTTTACAGGGGTTCTAAGACTATTTGCTAAAGCATCAAGAGTTCCCTTTGGGGCATCCAAGATACACTCGCCTATAGTCTCCATTTGCTATGTGTCAAAAAGCTAAGGGTTACTTTGATAGGGAAAGGTCCTATACCATAATTATCAATTAATGATTTAATAGTTCAAAAAGCATTTATTAACCATTATATAGGACATCACTGATTTGCATTAGAAACAGCAGGTTATGACTGAAAGAACATCAGACTTGGAGTCAAGTAATTTGGGTCAGAGTCTTGGCACTGGTATTTCCAAGCTGTGTAAGCACGGGCAAGTCTCTTAGACTGCCTGGGCCTCAGTTTCCTCATCTATCACCTGGAGGCAATAATGCTTAAATTACCTTCCTCATAGGATAGGACTGTTGTGATGAAAACTGCTTTGGAAAGTTCTTTTTCCATGTGAGTTATTACTATATCCTTAGGAAATCCTGGGGGTTCCTGGCATGTATATTTGGACTGGAAAGAATCCAACCCACCTGCAAAAATCCATGCGTACATGGATTCTGTTTTTTTCCTGACAGTTTTATGGAGGGCTAAAATAGAGATGAAATAGAAGATAATTTGGGGGCTTTCCAAAGGTCATAATTGTTCAAAAACAAGGTCCTGGCTGGCTTGGGGTGGTGATATTCTTGTAGAATTATACTAGAGGCAGCTAGATAATTCAATGGATAGAAACTGGACCTGGAGTCAGGAAAACCTAAGTTCAAATTAAGCCTCAGATACTTACTAGCTGTGTGACCTTAGGCAAGTCACTTAGCCTCTGTCTACCTCAGTTCCTCAATTTTAAAGTGGTAATAATAGCACCACCACCAGTACCCCAATGTAACTGTGAGGATCAAATGAGATAATATTTATAAAGTGTTTAGCACAGTTCCTGGAACATAGTAAGAAATTAATAAGTGTTTTTCCTTTTGTATTTCCCCTAAAAGGCTTTTTCTGATTCTGAAAGAAGCAAAAGAAAAAATATAATTATTTTATAGCAATCAATGCATTTTAACTAGAAAACATTTGCCTTGTTTAAATAGAACTTTTGCATAATATAGTCAGCACTTATTGAGAGAAGGTTCTGTTTTGGACATGAGTTGTACTAGATGGCAAATGAGGTCCTTTCCAACTTTCAGATTCTATAATTCTAATTTTTTTCCTAGTTCCTTCAGTCAACACTAACTCCACATTATTTTTTTATTCGTTAATCCTCAAGTTTTTGATTGTTGCAAGAGGAAACCGTCTTTTCTTAAGCAGGAAAGTGAGGAGTGAAATAGTCAATAGTGATCCAGTCAACAGAAACTCATGAAGAAAAGTCAGGTTTTTTTTCTTTTTTTTCCAGGGCTCAACAACAGGCCTCCCATTTCTTCCAGGCTGTTCGCCCACTGCTTGGCAATCATCATTGCACTTAATTCTTCAAATGAGGAAATGTTCTTCCTAAGCCTTTGATATAAAAATTAAAAGTTAAGGAGGAAAATCTATTTTAAAAGTACAACTTAGAATCAAAATCATATTCATTGTAGATGTTTTCTTGGCAATTTACTTGTCATAAATGTCTATTGTACTGACAAACTCTGCAGGGAACTGTCTATGTTTATTCTGCATGTCTTATGAATTTGTAAAGAGGCACAATGACAATAAAGGTAGAAATATTATGACTCGCAACTTTCCAGATTGTAAAATTTGTTTTGGTTCAAACGAAGCTTTTCAAAGTCTGAGCTAAATTCAAACTTCAGCAAATGAAGCATGTTAGATTTTTTTTTTAATACTTGGAGCATCAAATTGAATTGAAATTAGCCAACTGCCCAAAGATTTTAAGATCATTTGCAACTGTTACATATAATGAAATACTACCTTTCAAGGTGAGATAGTGTACAAAGAGGAAATTAGAAAAAAATAACGTATTTGAGATAGAGAAATGCCTTTTAGAAAGAACAGATAACAAGACACAGACTGAAGTTTGAATAGGAGTGTGTGCGTGCGTGTGTGTGTGTGTGTGTGTGTGTGTGTGTGTAGGGAATAATCAATGAAAACTATTGTGTAAAAATGCAAGGTATTACTGTCTGATTTAAATGTCATACATTTATTAATATTGCAACAATATTTAGATCGCATAGATTGTAAATTATCTTATTATCTAAGCCTATTAGATAAGCCAATCAGTGCTTGGATTTATGGTGTAGGAAGTAACCACATGGGAGACTTACGATTACCAAAAAAAAAAAAATGAGGTTTATTGAAAAGATATATAGGAACAGAGGGAAATAAGGATATCTTCACTAGTGAGTGCGGTCACTGCAGACTTGATCTGAACAACCATAAGAGCTGTGAAATTATCCTGTGTTGGGGAATTCTCTTACCCCATACTCCCAGGCCTTTGTCCAGCAAAGGCCTGATCTCGGGGGCAATGATGAGGCCAGCTGGGTTCCAAGTCTACTCCGCCTGCCTCATGATAAGGAAAATTCCTTACCTCACCAGCTTAAACTGGGTTGCCCACGGAGACGGGATGGTGCCCGCTGAGAAATTCGGATTCGTCCCAAGGCTGTGCGCTGTGCAATCTTCCCTTCTGCTCTTCTCCTTCCTCTCGTGAACTTGTCCCAAGGCTGTACTCCCGCGCTATCCCCATGATTCACCTGTGCACAGGTGAACCTGGAAAAGAACCCTGCACCACGTTGCCAACAAGGGCGAGACCCTTCCTCCAGACTCCATCTTGTTCCTCCCATACCTCAGAGCCCTGAGGTTTCTCAGTTGGCATCTGGGCACGGAGGTCCAATGATGTTTGGGGTCAGCTATAACTCGTCCTGTTACAACCCTGGGTCCTAATTTCCTGATTCTAGTGTTTCCAGTGAGATAGACGCATCAGTAAGGGGATGGAAGACAGAAATCAAGACACACTCCTTCTCTGAATAAACCAACCCCTTTTATGAATAAATCCAATGGCCTTTGAAACAGAAGCAGTTTTATACACCCTTACCCCCTGAAGAAGGCAGAAAAGTCAATGAGTCAGTCAGGAAATATTTTTAAATGTTTACTATGTGCCAAGAACTATCCTAATTGCTACAAAGAAAGGCAAAAACTCAGTCCCTTCTCTCAAGGAGATCACATTCTAAAGGGATCATATATAAAAACACACCCATTTGTGTGTACGTGTGTGTGTGTGTGTGTGTGCCTGTGCACCACATAAATAGATAGAGGGGAGGAGAGACAGAGAGAGAAAGAGTAATTGAGATGTAATCTCAGACAGAAGGCACTGGAAGTGGGTAGTGAAGGGGTATTATGGAACTTCTGCAGAAGGTGGGATTTGAGCTGAGTGTTCAACAGAAAGCCAGGGAAACCAGCTGGTGGAGGAGAGGAAAGAGAGCATTCCAGGAATGAGAGACAGCCAAGGAAAAGTCACAAAGTGGAGAGATGGACTGTTGTGTATGATGGATAGCAAGAAGGCCAGTGTTGATGAATTAGAGTGATTCTTACTCTGGATGGGACTAAAGTGTAAGAAGATTGGTAAGGTCAGAAATGACCAGGTTACTGAGACCAATGTAGTAGGACATTCTCACAGAATAGAAAAAAGTTAATACTAGCCTAGCACCCAGGCTGGGGGCTTTGTCAGTATTTCACAAACTGATGTTCTCCTTGTGAAGGAGTTGCATAAAGAAGAGAAATGGGGGCAGCTAGGTGGTGCAGTGAGTAGACCACCAGCCTTGGAGTTAGGAGGACCTGAGTTCAAATCCAGCATCAGGCACTTGACACACTTACTAGCTGTGTGACCTTGGGCAAATCACTTAACCCCAATTGCCCTCCCTTCCCCCCTCCAAAAAAAATAAAATAAAATAAAGAGGAGAAACACATCTAGAGAACAAAGACAGGAAAAAATAGTTTGGATAGACCAAGTGTGTGTGTGTGTGTGTATATATATATATATATATACACATATATATGTATATGTATATGTATATACACATATATATTATATATTTATATAAGCACACACATATATATTTATATTTATATACACACATACATATATATATATATACTGAACAAATTCATGCTAGAGGAGATATTGTGAGAGTATTGAAGGATTGACATGCATGATCTTTGCATATCTGAAGGAGAGGAAAATAGAAAATCCATGGAAAAAAATCTCACATATTTTTAATATTGAAAAAGGTGACCAAGATTACAACAATATTACTGAATTATATGCCTCTTCTCTCATCTATATAAAATCTTTATAAGTCATTTACATGCAAATCAAGAAACTTGCTTGAACAATTTGTTCTTACCAGGAGGTACTCTGTGAGGGTATTAGTAGGGAATAGTCAGGCTTTTGTAATCAATATTCAACAATGGGTCATATCTTTACCATTTCACAATTAACTCAAAAAAGCAGAGAATAAAAGATTCCACTGTGTTTACTGTTTGCTGATTACAAATTTAGTTTTAAAAGCATTCAATTCAATAGAATAAAATATTTAATTATATGCCCTTTTACAAGAAAGCATTTCCCATCTATCTTCTTTGTAAGTTATAACAATAGCAATAACCTGTGCAATGATTCTTAACCAATCAGTAAATAAACATTTATTAAGACTTTAGGATGTTCCAGGCACAGCTACTAAGCACATGCTAACTACTGGAGATCCAAATACAAGCAGTAAGAAAGACATTCCATGTCCTCAAGGAGTTTATATTCTAATGGTGAAAGACAATATATAGTATGGAGATGAAAAAGGTTAGGGAGACAGAAGGATGAAGGACAAAAGGGGAGAGGAAAGTTTATGGCAGAGAGTCAGGACTGCAGCCTAGAGAGGAATGTAGAAATGGCTAGCTTGGTCCTCTGATAGTAAATATCAGGCAAAGAATAAAATAAGAATTATATAGGCTCTCCAAAGGCATTTGTCCCTTTGTTGGAAGAGATCTAATACAGACTTCAGGTTGAGGAAGGATTCTCTGTAAGTGATGAGGTCCTTCAGGTACTCCCTTTTTATGGATAACATTTTGCTGATTGCATTATCCACAGAACCCAGCAGAGCTTCCAGGAAGAGACATGTAATCGCTTAAATGAATTCGATCTGTCCATCCATACAAGAAAGATCAAATGGATGAAAAGTATGTACTAAATGGTAGACATTCAGAAGAGAAGAATGTAGAGATTCAGAAGAGTAAATATTCAGATCAGTAAACATTCAGAGCAAAAGAATGTCTATTATTCATTCATTTGGATACCCATCCTATAGACTTTATTAACCTGGCATGTATATGTGGAACAGATGGCATAGGTATAAAGTGATGTGGGTCCAGGAGAGAGACAGCTAGGTGGAACATGGGATGAAGTATTGTCAGAAAGACATGAATTCAAATCTAGACTTAGACACATTCTAGATGTTTGACCCCCAGGCAAGTCACTTAACCTCTGTCTGTTTCATTTTACTGAACTGTAACATAAAGATAATAACAGCTACTTCTGGATTAAATAAGATGCTTGTAAATCACTTAGCACAGTGTCTGGCACATAGTAGGCACTTAACAAATCCTTGTTCCCTCCTCCCACTGTTGAATTGGAGGGAAGCCTCAAACTGATGAGATTGTCAATCTATCTGAATATTGTTGCATCGAATGACCAATTTGCCTCATTTGTTCACATTTTAATTGGTTCTTTTGGTGTTTATGAAGGACCAGGATCGGAATCTGTTTCCTGTTAATCTGAAGTCCTAGGATAAAACGTATGGTTTCTATACATAAAAGAACAGATCCAAAGGAACCTAGATCAGGCATCTAAAAGTAGAGCTTGCTTTGGTAGCAAGCATTGAATTTAGGAGCTCTGAAATAGCCAAGGTCATGGACAGCTGTCTTTTATACCACCCAACGGAATTAATTTTATCATGGCTTGAGATTCCAGTTGTTCATAAATAATTTGCTTGCATTTTCTGACTACCTTATTGGTCAAGAAGGAACAAAAAACTATTATTAAGACTACTGTCTTCATAGCAATAGGCACTACATCTGTAGGTTTTTTTGAAAGGTATATGGAACTTCCAGAGGAGGAATATCCCTCTGCTGATTTAGTTAAGCATCTTCTTTGCAACTTTGAAACTTAGAGTTGCCTATGACACTGAGAGATTAAGTGACTTCCCCAGGATCTCACATCTAATATTTACAAGAAGAGGGATTTTATGCCACCTTCCTATCTTAACAGTCTCCTTTTGTCTCAGGTATTTCATATAAATGACTAAAATGTTTGAGGATGCTAAAATATTAGACTTTTGGAACTAAATTTAAGTGCCCAGGAAATGTACTAGAACTCAGTCAATCAATCACTAAGTATTTATTGAGTCCCTCATTTGTGCTTTACTAAGTTCCAAGAATACATAGTCCAAAGTGAAACAGTGCATGCCCTTAAGTAGGAAATCACTATTAGTAAGATCGATGGAAATTAAAGCAACTGTGCACTTTCACTACATATCCAAGAAATTAGCAAAGATATAGGTAGAGAACCTGCAATCTTGAGGCCATCTGTGGCCCTCTAGGTCCTCAAATGGCCACACTTGAGGATTTAGAGGGCCACATGTGGCCTTAAAGCTGCAAGTTCCCCACTCCTATATAGGAATAATCAGTGTTGGAAGTGTGATGGAAAGATAGGCACACTAATACATTATTGGTGAAACTGAATTTGACCAACCATTCTTGAATGCAATTTAGGATTATGCAAAATGAATGACCAAATATACATATACATACTGTTTGATGCAGAGATTCCAATGCTAGTCATATGTTCAAAAGAGATCAATGACCAAAAAATACCCTATATACAAAATAATCATAATAATACTTTTCAAAGTAACAAAAAAATTGGAAACATGTAGATTTCCATCAATTGGGCAATGGCTAAACAAATTGTGGTACCTGAACATACTGGACTCATTCTGTTACATAAATGATGAATGTGATGAACATAAAGAAGCAGAGGAAGATAAATATAAACATATAAATGTGAGATGTTTATATGTACAACTCAAACTGGATATCTCATGGGCATCTTAAACTCAACTCGTCCAAAACTGAGTTCATTGTCTTTCTCCTCAAACTCTCCCCTCATCTTAAGTGCCCTATTACTATTAAGGGCACCACTATTCTCACAGACATACAGTCTAGTAGCAAAGGGGTCATCTTCAACTCCTCATTCACTCAATAACCATATTGAATCAGGTGCCATGTCCTATAATTTCTATCTTCATAACAATTGTCATCTATGTCCCCTTCTCTCCTCTGACATTGCTACCCCCCTGGTGTAGAGACTCATTATCTTCACAGCTGGACTATGACAATAACCTTCTGGTTGCTCTCTCTGCCTTAAATCTCTCTCCTAGTCCAATTCATTTTCTACTCAGCTGTCAAAATTGTCTTCCCGGGTCTGACCGCATCACTTTCCTACTCAATAAATTCAAATGGCTTTCTTTTGCCTCTAGATAATGCTTTGTTTGGCATTCAATGCCCTTCATGACCTGACACCTTCCCACATAATTCCCAACCACATACCCAGTGATCCAGTGACACCGTTCTTCTTGCTCTTCACTGTAGACATTTCATGTCTTGACTGAGAATTTTCATTGGCTGTTCCTTCTTCCTAGAATGCTATTCTTCTTCATCTCTTCCTCCTAGTTTCTCTGGCTTCCTTTAAGTCTCAGATAAAGTCTCTTTAGACTTTAAAAGAAAGACCTTTTGCAAGAAGTCATTCCTGATCCCCCTTAATTCTAGTGCCTCCCCTCTGTGATTATCTCAAATTTATCTCTCTCTCTCTCTGTATATATATATATGTATATATATACACATATATATGTACATATATATACACACATATGTATATATATATGCACATACACATATATATGTGTATATATATATATGTATATATATATATAATCTTATTTGTACATTGCTTTTGGTATGTGGTCTCTCCCACTCAACTGTGAGCTCCTTGAGAGTAAGCATATTTTTTTAGCTTTTATTTTGTTTCCTCTGGTGCTTAGCACAGTGGCTCTCACATAAAACATAGTAAATAAATGCTAGTTGACTACTTGAAAGAGTATTTTCTTTTTTTTCTTTTTTGAGAAAAGCCAGCATAAAGCATTTTATTGCAATACTAAAACTTGAAACTCATATGTGGTGGAGGGAGAGTGGGTGATGGCAGTTTCTCTTGCCAAATTTCTGCACAGGACAGAAAAAAGGGTGGGAGTGGGAGAGAAGGGAGGTTATCAGCAGTAGAGGAGCTAAGCATCAAAGCAGGAGGTGTTGAAGCTGTGATGACCAGTATCAGTTTTCTTTTTTAGTTTTTTAGGTTTTGGTTTTGGGTTTTGTTTTTGTTTTTGTTTTTGTTTTTGTTTTTGGTAGAGAACACACAAGGATTTCTTGTGAGGATGACTGGACTTTCAAGGTGTTTAAAATTTCTACAAAGAGCACTTTCAATTTAACAACCAATTCAAGTTCTTGGAATTTGGGTAGTTGTGGAGATTTGATGGCTCCTAGAGATTTAAAAGGCCCTCCAAATCCATTTAGAAGACTAAAAGTTGGGGGTGGGGAAATCAGATATCAACAAAGTAGCTTTATATTGACTGGAGTTGTCCTGTAGATATGTAGCATGTGCAACACTGCCTCAAAAATATCTGCTTTCCAAAGGCAAAGGTTAGGAGTTTAAGAGGAAAGGAGGGTTGGGTGGTTAAGGCACCTTCTCCTTCCTCACCTCCATTTTGGACAGGTTGACTGACATACCCCAAGGAAATCATTCAACATGTAGAATATGTTAGCTAGCCCTCAGTAGCTCCTCGATCTACTATGACTTTATAGCAGCAGCAATCGTCAACATCATTATCCAAAATAAAAGGGACAAATATCTTATCTGTCCAAACAATTCCTATTCCAGGGTTGGGGTGTAGAGTGTTATCAGCAAAGTCTAGTACCTCTGAGGTGAGGGCTGACAAGCCCTTTCAAGGGCTGCTTTCCACCTTTGGTGTCCACCTGACCCATCTAACTCTCACCTGTGGCTTCAAGAAGCTATAGCATGTGCAGTGGCCACGTCCAGGTAAATGGTTTCAGCAAACTGGCTAAATCAGGTTGAGGGTAACCAAGGGATTTCAAACCTGTCATTGAGTTGGGGGGGGGGGGCGGGGTGTCTACCCAAGCATGTGAAGACTTCCCCTGGTGAAATAGGCAGATGAGAACAATTTGTTCCAAGGGTCAGGAAGGCAACTGAAGCAAGTGCTGTGGAATGCTCAGAGCTTGGTTAGACATTTAAAATGCCAAGGTCGTCCACTGCATCTTAAGTTATCACCTGTTGTCTTGACTCTTTCCTGTCATTGGACAGTGACAACTCTGGAAGAGTGAGGCTGATGACTTCGTGCAGCTGCCTCACTTAAATATATGTACAAATCAAAATTTATAACCTATACCATTTTACCATTTTTACCTATCTCAAAGTCGTGTGGCAATAGGCAAGCAATGAAGCAGTAGGTGTGGATACACTGGGAGCTATAGTCACAACCCTGCCTACAGGTGGCCCAAACTATAGGGTGGTCTTTTCACCGGGAGCACAGTAGAATTTGGCAGCCCTCTGGGGGTCTGAGCAGCCTCTTGAGGTAACCACTGTTCACCTAGAAAAAATGCCCTAAAAACTTTCTGCTTTACTCAACCATGGCCTGATTACCGAGGCAGGTAGGGAAGGCCACCCTGTGGTCAAAACACAAAAAAATGTACAAAAACTTTTACAAAGATGATTCCAGTCACGTACACACTTATAGACAATTAAAATTCCAATAGACCTGAAAGACAAAGAGCTCTTGTTATAAGAGAATTCAGCAGGTAACTCATCCAAATAGCATCTCTGAGTGAAACAAGGCTTACTGAATTCAGAACTGGATAAATGTTTTCTGGCGTGGCTTCAGTGAAGGAGAGTGCTTTGAAACTGGTATAGGTTTTTCAATCAAAACTAATTTAGTCAACAAGCTAGTATGCTTACCAAAAGGAGTGAATGACAGCCTCATAACAATGAGATTGTCACTTGCAGGAAAACACCATACCACCATCATCAAGTACCCATCCTCCCACCCTGACAAACTCTAATGGAGATCAAAGAAAAATTTCATGAAGACCTGGATACCCTTATCATCAATGTGCCAAAAGTAGACAAGCTTATAATTCTGGGTGACTTTAATGCTACAGGAGGCTCAGACTACCATACATGCCATGGAGTCCTTGGGAGGAATGGAATTGGAAACAGCAACAGCAATGGTCACTTAATACTGAAGATTCGCGCATCTCATGACCTTCTCATCACCAACACTCTTCTATTTACCTAAAAGCAATAAAACTTCGTGGATACACTCTCGCAGCAAACTGGCATTTAATAGACTGTGATTATAAGAAGAGACAGACAGGATGTGGGACTGACAAAAGCAGCGTGTGGTGCAGAGTGCTGGACTGATAGTAGACTTATCCTCTCCAAGCTAAATATTCAAATTCAGCAAAAGCAGTGGCCCGAAGGCAAATGACTACCAGAAGAATTAACATCAACAGATTAGAGCACTTCTCTGAGCAAGACTCGTTTGTTGCTAACTTGGAGGGAAAGTTGAGCCAACCCATGGTTGGCAAGAGTGAAGCAGAAAAGGAGTGGGGTAGCTTCCAGAGCTTTGGTGTACTGCACTGCATTCACTCATCTGGGTCAGAATACTCACAGACATCAAGACTGGTTTGATGAAAATGATGGAGAAATTCAGAAGCTTGCTAAATTAAAAACAAGAACCCCAAAGGGTTTACCAGTAGGATAGTTCATCCATCTCTAAGAAGGCACCATTTAACTTCATCAAAAGAGAAGTATAAGTGAAGCTTAGAGAGATATAGGATTCATGGTTCAGTGAGAAGGCCAATGAAACTCAATTTCATGCTGATAGAGACAATCCAAAGCACTTTTATGATGCCGTGAGGGCTATTTATGGGCCAAAGACCTATGGTACATCTCAACTACTCAGTCCTGATGGAGCCATATTCATTAGTGATAAGGACACAATCCTGGAGAGATGGACTGAACACTTCCATAGTGTTCTCAAAAGACCATCAATCAATTAATCGATGCTGAAGCCATTGACTGTTTACCTCAGATTGAAGTCAATCTCTCTTTAGACAAATTTCCAACTGAAGAAGAGGATTTGCATGTAATTAGGCTCCTCTCCTATGGCAAATTACCTAGTGCTGATTCTATTCCAGCTGAGATTTATGAAGTGAGAAGTCCATCTCTCATACAAAAACTGACTAAAATTTTCCCAGTTATATGGCAAGAGTTGGTTATCCTTTAGGAGTTCAAAGACACCTCCATTGTCCATCTCTATGAAGGTAAAGGAAATAGATTGTCCTGTGACAATCACAAGAAGGGGGGGGTGTCTCTTAGTTATGCTGGTAAGATTCTTGCTAGAATCCTTTTTAACAGGTTGATACTTCATCTAGAAGATGTTCATCTCCTTGAGAGCCGTTGTGGCTTCAGAAAGGGCACAGGAATAGTTGATATGCTGTTTGCTGCCCAACAACTCCAGGAGAAATGCCAGGAGCAGAACAGAGGTCTGTTTGTAAATCTGACCAATGCCTTTGATTCTGTCAGTTTTGAGGGTTTATGGAAAATTATGTCAAAATCTG
Source organism: Phalanger gymnotis (assembly GCA_028646595.1). Classification (NCBI taxonomy): domain Eukaryota; kingdom Metazoa; phylum Chordata; class Mammalia; order Diprotodontia; family Phalangeridae; genus Phalanger; species Phalanger gymnotis. The sequence goes on from CM053627.1 coordinate 61,308,831, forward strand.
GTTGCCCAGAGAAGTTCATCAGTATTGTACGTCAATTTCATGCTTGCCTGGATTCTGGATAATGGACCATTCTCTCCAGCTTTCCTTCTCCATCACCAGTGGAGTGAAACATGGCTGTGTGCTTGCTCCCACTCTTTTTAGCATGATGTTTTCAGCCATGTTGTCAGATACCTTCAATGAGGATGAACATGACATTCAGGTCAGCTACCATACTAATGAGAAATTATTCAACTTGAAAAGGCTACAAGCCAAGACTAAAGTGGAGGGACTGTTGCTGCATTTGATTGTTTGCAGATGATTGTTTATTTAATATAGCCTGTGAAGCTTAGATACAATAAAGTATGGATTGGATTATCTGCTGCTTGTGCTAATTTTGGCCTAACGATTAACACCAAGAGAACACAGGGGCTCCATCAGCCAGCACCACACTATGCATACGTCAAACTACCTGTTACAGCAAACGGAGATGTTTTGAACACTATGGATAAGCTCATTTAACTTGGCAGTATTCTTTCCAAGGATATGCTCATTGATAATGAAGTTGAAGGATGCATTACCAGGGCTATCTCAGTGTTTGGGAGGCTCTGAAGGAAAGTATGGGAGAGAAAAGCTGTTAGACTACTTACCAAACTGAAAGTCTACAGAACCATCGTGTTGACCTTATTGTTGTATTCCTGTGTAACCTGAACAATCTACCAGTGTCATGCTAGAAAACTGAATCACTTCCATTTGAATTGTCTTAGGAAGATTGTGCAGATTACCTGGCAGGATAAGATACCAGACACTGACGTCCTTTCTCAAACTAATTTGCCAATAATTTAAACTCTGCTAGAGTGCACAACTTAGATGGGCTGGTTCATTGTTCAGATGCCAAATGTACACTTGTATAAAAGACTCTTTTACAGAGATATCACAAAAGGCAAGCACTCACATAGTGGTCAGAAAAATCGATTCTCAAGGCCCCTCTTAAGAACTTTGGAGTTGATTGCATGAGGTGGGAGGCACTGGCACAGGACTGCCCCATGTGTTGTGCCCCCATCAGAGAAGGTGCTGTGACCTATGATCAAAACAAAATTGAAATAGCACAAAAGAATTGCAAGATGTGCACATTGAAAGAATCCACCACTAATGTTCACATGGACTACTTGTGCCCCACCTGTAGAACAGCATTCTGAGCTTGTATTAGTCTGATCAGCCAGTCAGACACATTACAACTTAACTCTAACATAATGATGTCATTTTGGTCCTCTTCCAGAGCTAATGACAACAACAATTCTAGAGTTAACCCATCTGTGTGCTGTTAATTCTTGATCTAAACTTAATCTTAAATCTATATCCAAAAGATTTTGATTTAAATCTAGTCCTCAAAAAAAAAAACAAAAAATGAAAGACTTAACAAGTTAAGATTTCCAGTATTTAGTTTAGAGATAACACATGTACAAAGAGGAAGAGTTGGAAGCAAAGCCAAGTGATACCATAGTCAATCGGGGTATATATTTAAACAATGAATGTGGTGGTAATATCAGGGGAAAGCTCCATAAAAATTCATGTGCATTCTTCTTCGAGCCAAGACTCTGGACTCCTCCATGTGTCCAATTCATGAAATAGGGAGGTAAGGAAAGAAATCATTCCTGTCATTCCAATTTTATGAGTTCCACATCAAAGATGAGAGTAGCATTTGGTAGAATGATGCCTAGGTGGCTCTTGCAACCATAGGTATAATATGGAGAGAGAGTCGTTTTCGCTCTCTAGTCTACACTCATCTGGGCTACTCTTTCTTCCCAGTCACCGATCACCTTCTGCTTGCCCATCACAATCTTGAAGGGCTTATTTCTGTCATGGGAGGAACCAAACTTTTCATCCTTTTAATGCACTAGATCTGCATGCACTGGAGAAATGTGTGCCGTCTTTGGGGGAGATGGTTTGCACCTGCACTCCCCTTCCTCCCGGCCTTGGGCAGGTCATGGGGTCATTGCTCCATGGGGCTCATGAACTAGGTGAGACAAGGAGGGATCCCTGCAGGTCTAACAGCAGACACTGCTCCAGACAAGCGGGGGGAAACACTGGCTCGTGCAGCAGCCCAACTAGCTTTTCGCCACTGACTTCCTCTGCCTCCTCCCCATCTCCGCGACACACAGAGCCCATGCACACCCCACCCCTGCTCTGCACCCACTGGGACTCACAGGCGCTTGAGCTCTCATCTGTGCCCTAAAGAGAAAGTTATTCTTAAAGATTTTTTGCAGATGTTTGGCAAAGACAAATGTGAGGGCGGACAAGAATATAAATGAACACAAACTTATCTTGAAGGTGTTCTCTTCCTGTCTATAGCACAAAGAATCTCGAGATCTTTCAGAAGAGGCCAAAACAAGTACCCAAAGTTTCTCTTTGAGATGGGACTCTTATAGCACCCTTTCATTGGCCCTAAATTGTATAGATAATGTCAGACTTAGGAAGATGCCTTACCTCATTTCCATTAGATTGTGTGGTCCTTGAGGACAGGCACTGTTTGTCTTTCTTCTCTTTGTATCCCAGCACTTAGTAGAGTGCCTGGCACATAGTAGAATCTTAATAAATGCTTAATGTGTAACTGACTGGTACTGGGCTGTACAATGTACATAATTTCAAAGAACCTATATTAGATTTCCTTATGTCAAAGCTGTGAAATAATGACAACGAATCTGTCATATAAACGTTATGTAAATCCATTTCATTTTTATTGAAAAAAATCAAGAAATAGGTTATTATTTTTGCTCCACCTACAAAATCAAAAGGAATTTGGTAGCAAATACTATTCTTCTTACATTTCCCACTGTTATGAAACTAGAGAAGAAACAGAATCATGTGGTCTTGCTGTGATATTGTCAGAAAAACAATGAGCAATTATCATTTCTCTCCAGTCGGTTTCTGTGAAATAATAATTGCTCATTACACTCTACAAATAATATGGTGATTTTAACCAATAAAAGGGAAGCTGGGTTAGGAAACTTTATTAGTCTAAACCAGGGATGGGGAACCTGTGGCCTCAAAGACACATGTGGCCCTCTAGGTCCTCAGGTGCAGCCTTTTGACAGAATCCAAACTTCACAGAACAAATCCCTTTAACAAAAGGATTTGTTCTGTAAAATTTGAACTCAATCAAAAGGCTGCAAACAAGGACATAGAAGGCCACATGTGGCTAGAGGCCACAGGTTCCTCAACCCTGCTCTAAAGTGGCATTTTATCCAACTCTCCTTCTCCATTTGAAAATACGACCACCCATCTCCCTCAACACATTTGGACTTGACTTTAGGCAATTGTTTTAATTGTTAATTTATAAGTGTAATAATATTCTCTTTCTGCAGGTTTAGAATAAAAGACAATGCTTGCAACTTGTTTCTAGAAAAGGTTTCTATTTATTCTGGTTTCTAATTAAGGGGCATAAAGTAAGGGGAGTGGAAGAATGTGTATAGAGCCCCATACCTTAAATATGTAGAAACTATAAGCTCCCCTTGTATGATGCTTTCCAAGGAATCTGCGTTTCTAAAACTTTATTCCCACAATGAATGGAATACTGCTTTTTCCTACTGCAATCTCTTAATTATCTCCCTTCCATACTTCATCTGATAACAGCATATGGTACACAACATTCCCTGACAAATGACTCATGGTCTATGTCAAGTATCATCAATCAACCTTTAAATTGCTCAACATGAATGAAAAGACTGCTTTTGGAATAAACTCTGCATTATTCAAGTTGTTTTTTAAAGGTCCAGGTTATTTTATTCTCTTATTCAAAAATATAAATAATTTTTCCAGTTAGAAAAAAAGTCTTTCCATTTTAAAATAGGTGATGTTAGCATCAGAGGATGTATCATAACTATACAAAAAAAGATACTTTCCTTCTTGAGATGTCAGCTAACTATCCCTCCTCTAATAACATATTCTAGCAGTTTTTAAGTAATAATAGAAAAGCTTATATGATTCTCAAGCTTATTCTCTTCCTTTTTAAAAACTAGAACATTTGTTCTTTGCTTTTAAGTCCATTCATACATGAAACATAAAAGGAGATGAAATCAAAATGTACCTTTCCCCAAATTCCAATGCTCAGATGATGTGCAAACAGCTCAAAGCTCCAAAACAAGGTGCTGGAGGACCCTGCTGGGTCCTCCTTGCTCCCAGCTGCCACCCAAGTTTTTCCTTAAGACAGAGTGAAGAAGCAAAGAAGGGAAATGAAAAAAGAGAAGGTTGGGTCTTTCTCTCCAATGTGGAGAGAAAACAATATCCCACATCCCACCCCCAATTAGACAAGAGCTACTCTCAAGGGTGTTGCTTTGGAGAAACAAGATAGAGGTCCACAGCATATTTTATACAAGAAAACAAGCACTCACAATCTGAATAGCATGAAAGCCCACCTCTATTTTACCTTTGTCTATATATCATTGGTAGACAATGCCAAAAGTCACATGTCCTTCATTACTAGCTTCCTAACACTCATAAAAAGGGGACCATTCTGACTTCAAAGATCAATTATGTTATGAAGTGTTACCCACTAGCACCTTCTGCAGGTAAAAGTACTTTCTCTTTGGAGGTAAAGGTACTTTCTTTTCAAACTTCAATGTTAGATCTGATTCCATGTGTATAACAAAAGCCTAGCTATGATCGGAGGGAAATTGCTTATTTCACACAGAAATGGGGTTGAGAACTATATTAGATGATAAATTTTATTCCTTTCTTAGCTCTGCATTCCTTAACTTTTCTCCACCCTAATCATATTATCAAAGTACCCCCATTTTCCCAATACTTTCTCTGACTCAACCTATCTCCCTGGGTGGCCCACAAAGCAGCTGGCAGGTATACAGGTATCAATCAGCCAAACCTATTTAGTATGTAGATTGTCAACAACATGCAAATATTTAATATTTTCCTTTTAACTATTCTTATTCTACTTTTTAAATTAAACATATTATGAAGAAGAGATACAAAAGAAGATATCTAAGAAACATTTGAGTTAAAAGGAAAGTGAATGATGCTTAATCAAAGGATAGTCTGTGTGTCCCACAGGTTTTCAAGAAAAAATGAAGATCAAAATGTGTTGAATGAATTCCCTGGATCAAATTTATTCTAGTGAATTCTAGTGAACATGAACAAGAGTCACAAAGGATGAATTCCCGCATTAGTGAGATGCTAGATCCCAAACCTGATTGAGTATTTTAGTATTCTGTTATAGTTAAGAAAATCTCTTTTTCAATTTTAATCTACAACTATCCTCAAAATGTAAATTGCAATATTTCCAGAGACTTATCACTTTGCTCATGGCTGATGACTCAGAGGTTGAAAACATCTTAAGAATGTAAACATGCAAAGTAGTTCAAAATTTACATTTATAATCTATTTAAATGACAATTACACAAGGATTCACAGAAACCCTTTCATGAGTTCTACAAAAGCCCTCAGGTTTGTTGCATTTATGACAAGCTGTCTATGGGTTATCTTCACATAGTCCACTTAGGTGAAAATGAATTCAGATTAATAGGCGAATGATATCATAATGCATAAACAGAAATATCACTTGAACTGAAAACGTCAGTAGTATTTAAAACTTTTTATGCAATGTCCTGATCCTATCTAGAAAATAAGCCTATGAGAGATCTTGTATCCATTATCGAATGTTTTTTGTTTGTTTGTTTTGTTGTGTGATACTAGTTTGAGAAGGATACTATCCTACTCTAACATAGTCAATGCCCAACTCATCTCTTAACAAATTGCCAAAAATCAGGGTAGCCTTTCAAAGTCTTATTTCATTGTGCTTTACTGGATGAAGCTATAGAAGATCTTAAGGAGTTCCACTCCTCCCTTTCACACATGAGGAAACTGAGGCCAATAGAGACCTGGCTTGTGCAAGCTTATGTTTAGTAAGTAGAAAAACTTACATTTGAACTTAGGTTATTTGACTCTATATATTGAAATGCATATTGAACTCCTTGCTTCTTAAGTATATCACCGACCCATTAATTCCATGACTATAGAACCAAATGTTAGCTAACACAATGAGAACTCATTCTGGGCTTGTTATCCCCAAATCATGCTACTACATCTCCTCTTCAAGATCCCATGGGTACCCTTAATGGAAGTTGAAGTGTCATCTCTAATTCCACCAACTTCAAGCCCCATTCTTGGCATATTTTCCCCAACTCTTAGCTGCCAGTAACTAGCTCTCCATTTCAAATTTACAAATAGAGACAGCAATAACAGGAGTATAAAAGTGCATGTGCATGCATATGCGTGTGTGCGTGCGCACACACACACACACACACACACACACACACAGCTTGGGAGCACATTTTCCCCTATACCGCCTTAGTCTTTGAAGAAAGTGAGCTCAGAATTATCATAATTTCTACTGATTTTTAACATTATTGATGCTGAAAACTGGGAAGTGGATAAGGGGGAAAATATTGACATAGATTATTGATTATTATTATTATTATTGATACAGAAAATTAACTGATAGAAATTGATTGCTATAGCAAGGAGACTAACAGATCCGAGAAGAGTTATCAACATAATTCAGCCAGCAAACACTTGATCTCCTTACCAGACAGAGAGAGGCAACATCCACAGACACCAAAGATTTGGCGTATAAACTCATTTGTAAAATCGTACAGAGAAGGTTTGTGGAATATTATGATCATTATTGCTTCTTAAAATGGCCAGAAGTAGTGAACTAACAAAAACAATATTAAAGATTTGTACAGAAAGTCAGTTAAGAAAAATCATCCTAAAAGCATTTAAGGATGAAGTCAAAAGGACAACAAACGAAAGAAAGATTTTAATCACCCTCAAGCACAGTGGAGACAACTTATTTGGACTCTGAAATCAGAATACTAGAAAAGCTTCTGGTGGGTGTGAAAATGTCATTGAATTAAAAAATGCTCCATATAGATTATTTTCATACTAGCAGCAAGACAGCACTTGAGGATACTTGAGAAATGATTTCCAAATTATATGAAAGAGGAAAGAATGTCAAAGGCATGAAATATCTTTTTATCTGCACAAAAAAGGACTGTGAGAATAGAACTAATTACAGACCTATAAGCCTACTTTCCCATCTCTACATAAGTTTTTATGAAAATGAGCTACACATGCAATAAATTTCACATGACTTTAACATGGTCCTCTTTTTCATTGTTAATCTACTGATAAAGATACTAGACAGGAACAGGCAGGGATTTTTGTAAGTAATAATTCAAAGTAGACTGCACATCTTTATGATAACAATGAACAGAATGGTACTGAGAATACAGATCCAATTGTATCTGTTGATAAAGAGAAGGTATTTGATTCTGTAGAGCAAAAAGCTGTGTTAAAGTCCTTCCTTCATTAAGCTGTCTCTCATGCATGAGCATATGTAAAAATCTCATAATATACCTTGAGAGATATGAGAGTAGAGATAATTTTGTTTAAGGATACTCTGATTCTCAAGATTTGAAAAGATATAGTACGAGACCTATACTCACTACAATATTTTTCATTGACATGGAAGAAGTCAAATGCCAGACAATTTGTGAAGAATTAATTCACCGTAGATGGTGGGATCCTCCAGATGCTCCTATTTGTGAATGACATTGTGCTGATTTCAAGAAACACTGGAAATGCAGAAGATACCTGTATGTGAGATCCAGAATTACTCAATAAATAATTTGACCTATGGCAGGAGAAAAACCACATGGGATGAAGAATGTCTATTGTCCAAAGACTCAGGGGCGGGGAACCTGCCTTGAGGCCACATATGGCCCTCTAGGTGTTTTAGTGAGGCCCTTTAACTGAATCTAACAACTTCTGTGAAGTTTAGATTCAGTCAAAGGGCTGCACTTAAGGACTTAGAAAGCCACACATAGCCTTGAGGCCACAGATTTCCTACCCCTGGTCCAGACTATTACATGTAATTTTATGGACAAATTATAGAACTAAGCCAACAATATACCTTTCTGTAATACTGCAAATAGATAAGAAAATGGGCCCAGAGTTGAATAAGGAGAGCTCTTGACATTGGGAAAATTCACAACTCTTTTAATGTCCCCAAGCTTTTCCCAGAAACAAAAAAAACCTCTCTTTGTAATAGCAATATTCTTTGTTATCAGAGAGTCACAGAATTTGAGTGTTGAAGGAGACTTCACGGGCCATTTAGACCAATCTATCCCTGAAAAGAATTCCAACTATTACATTCCCAACAAACAGTCACAACCGCACTTCCTGCTTGACCTACAAAGAGTAGGAACCTATCCGTGAAGTCCATTTCACTTTTATACACCTCTGATTTTTATGAATTTTCATCTGAGTTGATGTTAAATAGGCCTCTTTGTAATTTCCACTTATTACTACTAGTTCTTCTCTTTGAAAACAAAACAAGTCTAATGCCTCTTCTACCCGAGAAACCTTTCAAGAACTGTCATGTCCCCCTCTCTTCTAAGTCTTTTCTTCAGACTAAATATTTCCAATTCTTTCATCTATTCCTCACATAAGTTGGATTAAAAGTCTTCACCATTCTGCTTATTTTCCTCTAAACATTCCTCAGTTTATCAATAACTTTCCAAAATTTTGGTGTCCAGAATTGAATGTTTTTCCATTTTTAATTTTTTAAAAATTTTTTATGTTTATTTTTTCCAATTGCATACAGGAACAATTTTTTTTAACATTTTTTAAATGTTGAGTTCCAAATGTTTTCCCTTTTTTGTTTCCCCTCCCTCCTCCTTGAGAGAGCAAGTAATTTGATTTAGAATATATATGTGAAGTCATGCATAACATTTGTCTATTAGCTATTCTGCCAAAGAAAACACAGACAAAAAAAAAGAAAGTAAAAAAGCATGCTTCAATCTATGTTCAGACTCCATTAGTTCTTTCTCTGGAGATGAACAGCATTTTTCATTGTTAAGTCCTTTGGAGTTGTCTTACATCATTGTATTGCTGAGAGTAGCTAAGTCATTCACAGTTGACCATTGTACAATATTACTGTTATTGTGTACAATGTTCTCATTCTGTTTGGATCAGTTCATAAAAGTCTTCCAAAGTTTTTTCTGAAGCTATCTTGTTCATCATTTCTTATGGCACAATAGTATTCCATTACAGTCACCTACCACAACTTGTTCAGTCATTCCCCAATTGATAGGCATCCCGTCAGTCTCCAATTCTTTGCCACCACAAAAAAATGTGCTATAAATATTTTTATACACATAGGTCCTTTTCATTTTCTTTTTTGATATCTTTGGAATACAGACTTGTTAGTGGTATTTCTGGGTCAACAGGTATGCACAGTTTTATAGCTCTTTGGACCTATGAATGTAGTAGACCTATAAATGAAGTCTGATGATGGCATAAAGTCAGTTTGTTCCTAGAAGTCATGCTTTCCTTAATATGGGCCACAATTGCATTAGTTCTTTTGACCTGTACAACCCACAATGCTGATGTATTAAGGTTGAAATCTATTAAAACAACCACATATTTTTTTCAGAACTGCTTTCTAAACATTTGATGTTGTTGCTGGGTTGTTTCAATTTTGTATGATTCTCCATGATCCCATTTGGCATTTTCTTGTCAAAGATACTGTAGTGGTTTGCCATTTCATTCTCCAGCTCATTTTACAGATGAGAAACTGAAGTAAACAGGGTTAAGTGACTTGCCCAGGGTTATACAGCTAGTAAGTTTCTGAGGTCAGATTTGAACTCGGGTTCTCCTGATTCCAGGGCCCATACTCTATGCCACTTAGCTGCCCCAGCTGTCTACCTGCTTCCCCATTTAGTGTTTGTAAGGTTGATTATTTTCTTCCACAAACATAAGACTTTCCACTTATCCCTATAGCATTTCATCATATTCTATTTAGCCCAATGTTACAGCCTGTCAAGATATTTCAAAATAACTGTCATCTGCTATGTATCTTTGTATCACCTGCATATTTGATGATCACATCCTTATCTTAATCAGTAGTAAAATGATTAAACAGCACAGAGCCCTCAGATACTCCCCTGGAGACTTCCTCTCACATTGACATTAAAAGTATTAACATCTATACTCCAATTGTAGCCTATCAAGGAGGTCTTAATCCATTTAATTGTTTTATCCTCCAGTCCACTTCTTCGCATCCTGTCTGCTTAGGCAAGCAGCTAGATACAGTATTGATACCAAGCCCTGGCAATCTGGAAGTCAACTATGTTGTCCTGGGTCTCTCGGTTGTGCTGGTCTTGGCCCGCTTACCTTGTGTTATCACCTAACTCTGGATTGCTTGCTTCTAGCCTGATTTCCCTGACCAACCCAAATCTCAGGAAAGCAGACCTGAGTTTTTGTTTTTGTTTTTTCTGTTGTTTTTATTGTTTATTTATTTGTTTGTTTTGTCCTAGAGGTGTGGACTGCAGTGCTACAACTCATTCTCAGTATTCTAGAGGTAACCCTGATGTGGGAGAAATAGATGTCTCCAGCTGGAGTTTCTGTGTTCTCCACCAGGGAGATTATCATTTATACCAATCAGAGACAAGGACACCATTAACTTGAAGAATCACTAACCAAGAAGGCAAAAGTAAGAATAATCACATCATGTATTCAATGAGAAGCAAAAGCAGGAATAATCAAAACCTGAAAGGCCACCATATACCTGAGTCACACTCTTCCACCAGTGCCGTGCAAATGATTCCTGGGGGTAGAGATGAAGGAGGCAGGAGGAGAAAAATGATGAACATCTTGATACCTAGCTGTGAGGCACATACTTTAGAGAAAACTATGTATCTGAGAATGTCATGGATCTGGACTAGAGGCCTTAATATCATTGGTCTCTTTAGGCAAAAGTATGCACTAAGAGTCAACTGCTGGGCCTCTTCACTCTCTTCTTCAATGAAGGCTCTGCTACTTTCAAGCCTTTGAAGCCATGTTAATGTCTTTTAGTAAAACAGCAACATGGACTTGGTGACAGGTAGATCCCTTACACTTTGCTCCATTTTTCTTCCTGCTAAAGAGCTGTTCTCCAACCACCTGAGCTCCCAGAGCAACTACATGGACTGTTTTTCTTTGCTCAGGACTCAAATGGCTGTAGATGCCCTCTAAACTACAAGGCAGACAAGCCCAATCAGATCTTACTGATGGCAGGGGATTCTCTTTCCTCTGAGAGGACTTCTTATTGGGAACTACCATGATAACTCCTCTCCAGTCATTTTCCAGCATCAAAGTTGGCCCCATCCCCAGCCTACTCAGAATGTAGACAGCAAGGGCTTTATATTCTTTTCTTACCTCCCAATTCAGCATCTCTTTCCAATATTGCCTCAGTTTATTCTACTCCACTTATTCTGGCTGCAACACTTCTTTCTTCTGCTGTTAGCTTCTTTTGTTTTGACTTATTAGCTACTTATCCTCAGTTGTCTTCTATCCACAGCTTTAGTTCTTTGTCTTTTCTGCTTCAAAGCGGTGACCGATGGTATAATGTAATTCAATTACTCTAAAACACCCATATCCAAATTTCTAGCAATTGTAACCAGGGCTATTATATGAATCCCATAATCACCCCCAAATTCTTTTATCAATTTTCTCTCAAACAAATTTCAAAGTACTGAAAAGAATCATGTCCGTTAGACTGTCAGCTCCTTGAAGGCAGGGACCATTTTTCGATTCTTTTTGTATCCCCAGCAGTTAGCAAATGCTTGACATATAGTAGGTGCTATATAATTGCTTATTTCCTTCCCCGTCTTTCCCCTTCCCACTGTGTCTTTGCTCACATTGCTTATCTTGTCTTAGATGTCTTCTCTTTTCCACCGAGCTTATGGAACTACTATCCATCCTTTAAAGCCTAATTCAAATAATGTGTTTTCCAGAAGACTCTCCTGATTAAAATCAACTTTAAATGTAGCAATCTTTCCTTTCTGATTTCAGATTTCACTTTTTTGTCCCTATTTGAAGCATATTTTATTACATTATATCGTATTTCTATATACTGCAGCATATAGTACGATATTTTGTATGATTAAATTATCATATTACATTATATATTAGACTATAATAGTAAAATATTGTATATATATGTATATACTATAATATTAGTAATACCTGTTTGTATCATCCCCATACTAAATCGTATATTCCATGGGACAGGTACTTTGAACTATATAAATTCTGCATCTTTCTTCATACCTTGAACAGTGTTCTATGCACAGCAGGTGTATATTAACTGTCTGATGAAATGCAATTAAATAGTAAAAATAGCTAAATCACCTGGGCACTTGGAGTTTTGAATGAGTTTCAAAATTCATTTATCTTTAAATCACAAGAAAAAACATGAAACATGAAAGGCTATATAATTAAAATCTGCTAGTTTATATCTCTGAAAGTTAAGTTGATTGGAACAATGAGCCACACATCGCTGTTATAAGTATAGAAAACTTTTATTTACTTAGACTTTATTTTACTTTATTTACTTATCCTTGGTGGCCCAGTGGATTTGCCTCGGCTTTCACCTTCTAATGAGAGTGACCTCGAAATAGGTCTTATCCCTCATTATTTTTTGATATAAAAATTCAAGTTTTTAAAACTTTTACACCTTGATGAATCATCAGTTACACATTCTGATTTTTTTTAAGTTTCTCAGCTTGCCTAGGAGATTTCCTACACATTCCCAATTTAATTACTTTGATTTTTTGGCTGAAGCCATGGTAAGAAGGAGAGCCAGCTTATTCATTATTTCCCAGTTAGTGATTTTAAAAGGTAACACTATCTTTCCAATTCCTGACATTTGAGGAAAGCCAATCTATAAGAAAAGAAAGCAATATGTATATATTCAAAAAAGACAGAACCTGTCTCTTTCAGGCAGTTAGTGAAAGTGGTGAAATTCAATCTAACATCTGAAACTTCGAATGTTAGGTGAATACCTAAAGCTGAAAAAAAAACCCTAGATTTCATAGACTTTTAATTCTTTTGCTCAATTCCTTAGTGCAGCATGAGCCACAGATGGCACATAGAGTCTTTTGTAAAAGTACACATTTGACACAGTCAGAATTCAAGATTATTTTCTGTGTGATTATAATCAGTAAAACAGCAGTAATTCTCCATATTATCAAATTAGGTTGGGTTTTGGGAGAGTTTCTAAACTGATGGTTAGTAGCACATAGATAAGCAAAAGGACGAAAATAAATGACTTCATGTACTGCAAATTTTTATGTTAATTTTCACTGTTTACAGGTGTTATGCATTGGTGCCTTTGGCCCCTTTGATACAAATAATTAAATAATTAAATGAATCTCACCATCAGGAAAAAATGCTGTTTCTCTAAGCATGCAGGGGACATGCTTATAGCAGGTGTTTGGCTAGTGCCTAAACTATTATTTTTTTTCTTTCTAGAAAAAAAAAGTAGTCACAATGATCGTCTCTAAAAAAGAATTCCAAAATTTCCTGGATTCCAAAGCACATTTGATACATATTTCTTAAATCAACGGTTAGGAAGAGAAACAGCAGAATGTCGTGGATTGGGGGAGGGGAGGGAGAGACTTTATATTTGGAAGTAGATGACCTAGATTCAAACTCTGCCTCAGCTTCCATCTAGCTGTGTGAGTTTAGGATAGTCACAATCTCTTTGAGTCTCAGTTTCCACATTTGTTCACCCATATTAACAATTATATTGCCTACCTCAAAGATGATGCTTTGAAAAAATTAATACTAAGCTTTAAAGTGTTACTAAAGTTTTTAATCTTAAAGTTATTAAATGTGTTATTCTAAGGAGAGATTCATCAAGATTTTATTTTTTCATCTCATAAATCACAGATAAATTCAATTATTTTCACCATGTCCAAATGCCATAATCATCGGAGAGATGTTTGACATGGGGAGGAGGGGAGGAGGGAGAGAGAGGAGGAACTAATTAATCATGAAGCAAGACTGAGTGAATATAAATGGAGAACTTATGTGTTTGACACAGGTAACAACAAGAAATATAAAAGCCCTCTAGCATGCTGGGTGGATCCTCCTTTGGAAAATTTATGGGAAGCTATAGAAAAGAGCTGTATGGGATGACTAGATGTGGATGGGTTGTGATATGTATCATTGAAGGGAGTGCCATGATCAATGAGATCAAAATGGATTCAAATGCATCTTCTATTGTAGTCCACGCTGATGCTTTATCATGATGTGAAAGTGACCTGATGTCCTCACAGACAATTTCTATATAGTAGAAGTTATCAAATTGAAAAGAATTTAAGAATAGGCCAGATGGTAAGGGTAAGTATGGTCACATGTGTATATACATACATACGTATACATATACATATATATATATACACACACAAACACACATACAAATACATCTATGTATATAAGTATTACCATACACACATCATATATACATACGTATATACACATATATATGCATATATATATGTATATATATATATGTATATATATATACATATATACATATATGTATATATATATATGAGTCCAATGGTCAGCATAGCTTATTTCAGAGAGGGTCATCAGCATAAGATTAGATACTATATGAGGAACTTCCTTGGCCATAATCACTTCATTGGCCAGACTTCATTTATGAATATAGCCTTGCAGAGGATCTTCAAGGGTTGTTATGCCTGAAAAGTTTATCACCATTTGGGTGATCTGGTAATGAACCCCTTTCTATTTGGTTAGGCTAGTGCCTAGACAAAAACAGTTAGTCTATCATTGGGTCCATATTTCATTAAAACCTACTTATTGGTTAAATCATCTAAAACTAATGAATATGTTGAAAGTACCAACCCTTCCAAATCAGCTGCAAATTGTAGGAAACTATCTCTGAGATACCCCACCATGGGAGACGTGCTATTCAGAACAACCATTTTAAAATTAAAAATTCTGCTTTTTGCTACTAGAAGAACTTGGGGGCCTTAATATGAAGCATGAGTATATATTTAAGGTACAGAAAAGGGAAAAAAAGAAAAAAGCTCAAAAGTTTATGTATCTCTACTAGAAAAGTGAATTTCTTAATATGAAAAGCAATCATAGATTTTTATCACTGCTACTTTTTAAAATAAGGTTCTCAAAGCAGTTAAATGATCATCCTTGATTTCTTTCAAAGTAAAAAGAACTCATACAAATTTATTTATATAGTTTTTAATGTTAGGTATATCATGCTCTCAGGGTAAAGGAAAAGGGAAATGGAGAGTTGAAGGAACTATCTGAATAATTTAGGATAGAAAAACTTTCCTTAAAGAAAAAGATGAAAAGAATTTCAAGAATGAGGTGAGGTAGATGAGGGGAAATATTTAGCATGGGATATAGAAGGAGAAGTAGTCAGAGGGACTTTTCTGTCACCTCTAAACTCATATTATGTAAGTATTTCCTGCATTGATGACTCAAAGGATGTTTTGGAGGCTATGACCTTTTTAAATAAGTGATTTCTCTCTCTCTCTCTCTCTCTCTCTCTCTCTCTCTCTCTCTCTCTCTCCATATATATATACATATATGTGTATATGTATATACATATATGTGTATATGTATATACATATATATGTATATATACATATATACACACATGTCAATATATGTATGTACACATACTCATACATATGTATCTATATATAAATACATATGTATCTACACATATATATTATGTATGTAGAGAGAGATCACTTATTTTAAAAGGTCATATGCTCCAAGAAATCCTTTGAGTAGTCAATGTAGTGAATAGTTACAAGATATGATTTTAGAGGTGACAGAAAAGTCTCTTGACTACTTCTCATGCATCCCAGATCTGCATCCCATGTAAAGAAGTATGTATATATAAATGTCCATGACTAACACTTAAAATCAATTAATTAATTGTTTTAGTAAACAACTTTGGATCTTATCAAATACTATCTTTCTGAATATAATATAATTGATTGTATTTTTATAATGTTTAGCTTTACTTAAGAATGAACAAATAAGGTTATTTTATGGAGTATACTGTGAGCACAAATTAACAGCTACACTTTCAGTCATTGTCAATGCCCTTTAATAGCCAAGTTCATATTTTCCAAAGTGCCTGAGGATTAAACTAACTTGCATGTGAATTTTCATAATTTAAAAAGTGATAATAAATATCCGCATTTGCTCCCATTCTTATCTTGAGAGATGAATATAAATTGCCTTTTATTTATGTTTATTATCAAACATAAAAGCCTGTACTTGATCATCTTTCACCCTTTCCTGCAGTCACAGAGATGGAAAAACATTGCAAAACATTTTCAGTCTCCACAGGCCACATTAAATTGTCAAATGACCTGGAGGTAAAGTAGCCTCTGTACCATTACCAACCCCAGGAGTCATTTATTTTTTTCTTTTTAGTATAATAAACTAATAGAGCTTTACTTTTCTTACTTAGAGTAAAACATGATGAAACTCACATTAATTCCATGTAAATCTTTATCCCATTGATGTTTTCTTTTCTAGGACCCCTCAAGACCTAGAAGTGACTGAAGTGTTCATTCCATTTGTAGTTTGTTCTCCAAATGTGTACACTACTCCTTTGGCAATAGTCTGTCTTTCTTCTATATCTCTAAATACCCAGAAATGCCTAATTCCCACTTTGCCTAGTTCGCTAGAACTTAGACCCAGGAATCCCTAATTCTGACATGTTTGTTGATTGATTGATTGATAGGAGCTAAATGAATGCGTGTTTACTTCATGGGGAAAGAAGAGGCAGAACAATTTATAGGCCCAGGACTAGCTCTAAGGACAGCTATGGAGGAGGTAAAGTTTGTAGGATTGTAGACTTGGAGTTGAAAGGGACTTTAAGGGTTATCTAGTCCAAACTGTTTATTTTATAGATAAAGAAACTGAGACCAGGAGAAGGGAAGTGACTTGCCCAAGAGCACTTAGTAATTGGCAGAATTGAGAATTGATCCAATGTGTTCTGAATCCAGATGCAGTTCTCTTTCCATTGCACCATGGTGCATTCCTGCCCTCTTTGTCTTTCTGCTCTCCCCTAACTATTCAGCTAATAGTAAATCCAATTCAACAAGAATTTATTAAGTACCTATTAAGTGCAAGACCCAGGTAATGGGAAGGCAAAGATTTGGTTCTGGTATTTTCCCTACCCCTACTAGGAATAAGAAGACTAAGTATAATCCTTTTTCCCAAGTGATAACACTTGAAATAAATAAAGTTATAGTGCTATCCCCATCTAAGTCTTTATTTCTCTAAGCTGAACATCCCCAGATCCTTTAACTTTGTATGGAATGATTTTGTAATTCTTTCTCATTCTGGCTTTCTCTGCTGCATAGGGAGATTCAGTGTTGTATAGTTGCAACAGTTCTGAATTTGTTTTCAGAAGACTTGAATTTGAATCCTGTCTCTATTCCTTACCTGGGTGACCTTGTGCAAGTCACTTACCATGTTGGGGACTAAATTTTCTCATCTACAAAACATGGGAATTGAACTAGATAGCTTAAAGGGTCCCTCCCTGTTCTATAACTAATATTACATATACCCTCTCCTTATTGTACCTCACTATATTTATACTCTGGTGCAAGAATGGGCATTCTATGTTGGCTTACCAAGTAGTTGGGAGCAGACTTTTTCCATTGGCTATGTGTGTGCTCCATCTAGATGTGTGTGTGTGTGTGTGTGTGTGTGTGTGTGTGTTTAAAACTACCTACCTGGGACACTCTTGTTCTCTTTCTTCTTTAGGCAGCCTGGCATGAAGCACTTGTTCACTCCCAGAATGACATGATGCAATAAGCAAGGAAGGAACTGAGGACCACCTTCCTCTCCTCTTATGTCAGGGGTGGAGAACTTGGGTCCTCGAGGCCACACATGGCCTTCTAGGTCCTTGGGTATGGCCTTTTCACTGATTCCAAGTTTTACAGAAAAAAATCCTGTTATTGAGGGGATATGCTCTGTGAAGTTTGGATTCTTGAGAACCTAGAGGGCTACATGTGGCCTCAAGGCCCCAAGTTCTCCACACCTACCTTAGGTCAAGTGCCAAAGAAGCAGGCATGGTGTTTTGGTCTTATTTCATTTGTACTTCTAAATAAAGAAGTTGAGTCTCCAACCTGGGAGCTGGAGCCATAGGGACCTTAAAGCCCAGGATTCCAAGCTAGATGTTGTGGTCAGGCCAGCAGAGAAGTCCTGAGCAGCAAGGGTGCCATGATAAAGGCTAAAGGGAGAGGAAGAATGACACTTAGAACTTTGTAGTATTAATGCTACATAGGAATTGAGCCAAACTGTGAACCTAATGCCCCTTTCCAATTCAGAGACTGAGTTGCATTGAGAAGGATTTTGCCTCTGAGGCATTAGAGAGAATAGGTTGCATATTTACTCTAGCTAGACTTTTGAATTAAAAATTCCTTTGTAAATCCCAATCTGCTAAGTAGCTGGTGCTAAAAATAGATGCTTGGAACCCTAAAATTTGGAGAACATAATTAGTGGAGGTTTTAAGCAATGACAAAGAGGAAAAACTCGAAAACCATGGGAGAGGGGTGAAATGTAAGACCTGACCCTCATGAAGTGGGGAGAGGGAAAGGGAAGTCAAAGAATTACTCTTTCAGAGTCCATTTTTTTCCAGATATATACAGTTTCATTTACCCATCCTTTCCCTCCTTTCCATCGCCACTACCATACATTCTTCTACCCTAAATCCAGTCTCTGCTCACTTCTGGCTGGAATATAATCACACCCTAATATTTGCTCTCTCAGCCTCTAATCTCTGGTCTTTAAAAATCTATCCTTCAAACTAAAATAATCTCAATCTACAATCTAATCAAATCACTTCCCTACTCAGTATCTTTCAGTGACTTTCCATTGCCTTCCATATAAAATAAAACTCTTCTACCTGGTATTCCAAGTTCTCCATATTTGGGTCCTAGCTTTCTTATCTCTTGACACTCTTCTCTGTGACATCCATATGGGAATAATAACTGTTCATATTTTCTTGTTGTCTCTCATCTCTGCCTTCGAAAGTGCTATCAGGCTTATCAGAATATAGTCTTCACCCTACCTATCCCCACATATTGACATTCTACCTATCATTCAAGGATCGGTTCAGATTCCACCTTATTCCATTCCCTGATCCCTTACAGCTAAAATGGATCCCTCTCTACTTGATTCCCTCAGGCCATCAATTTAATTTCTCCTATTCAATCAATAATTTTTAACTTTTATTACATTTATGCATGTGCATTTCTCAACCATCCCACATAGATGGTAAAACATTTCACTACAAAGACATATTTCTTTCTTCTTTGCACCCCCAGAGCACAGTACCACTTTGAAGAAAATTAATAAATACTCATCTAATTGAATTGATGATGATATTGATGATGATATGGTCAGAGTACTTGGGTTCAGATCCCATCTCTAATGTTTACTTACTGGGTGATATCCAGCAAGTCAGATAACCTCTCTGAGATTCTGTTTCTTCAGCTAAAAAATAAGGAAGTTGAACTAGATGAATTCTTAGGTCTCTTTCATCTCTATGCCCACAATCCTTTATCAGAAGCATTATGGTACAGTGACTAGAGAGCTAGTTTCAAAATGGAGAATGAGATGATCAGGTTTTGCCTCTGATATATTAGCTCTGTAAACCTGGGGGAAATTTTTCACATCTCAGTTTTCCAGGCAATTCTCTATGATAAATATGATAAGACTTCCTGATCTCCATTGGTAGAGTCTGTTTACTTGCTGGGATTTTCCCAAAGCATTGAAATCATAGATCCAGACACAAGCATGAAGAAGATGAGGAAGATGATAATGATGATAATTGACATTTATATATTGAATTAAGGTTTGCAAAAATTTTGTCACAATGGGAAATATGAGCTCACTTGGTTATTTCTCTATATTCAATACTTCCGCATGAGTAGACACAGTTTAGATGTATGCTATTTTACAGACACCTACATCAGTGTAATTATTTAAACTTATAGAACTATATGTCTCTTTAGTATGCTTTGTATAATTCTAAGTACAGAGCCTTATGGTTCATGGCTATTAAATAACTGATATTTGGTGAAATATAACTATTTAAAAATGAAATACAGAATATGTATAATGTTTTTAATATCTATAATTTGACATCTACAATACAAATACCATAATTTAGAGTTAAAATTTAGGTGAGAAACCTGATAGATTCCATGTAATTCAATTCAAATGACTAAGATACTCCCATACACTGTTTTTGTGCCATTAATGCAAATTATAGTAAGGGGAATTTGCAACAAGTCTCCCATTTTAAAGCAAAAACCCATCTTTGCAAATGATACCCCTTTAAATGAACAGTTTTTTTTTTTATTAGCTGGGCTCACTACCTTTACCTTACCCTTCAAATTCAATTTGAGATCTACTCTGAAAAAATCCACACGTTCAAATGCATTAGCATTCTGCAGGTTAAGACAGATTATACCTGTACACTGACCTCTATTTTGAATCAATTTCAGGGCTTTAAATGATTAAGGCTTGAAATAAATGATTGAATATGCCTTGTGAGAAAATGTATAAGGAATAAAAAAGATGGCAAATATATAGTTTTTCCTCTGTGACTTGAAATAGACTGATCCTGACAATAGATATTATCAGACTGATGATCTAGCAATAGTTTATAATTTCAATTACAATTAACACAGACTTTTCTAATTCATCAATTTGTTTTCATGTTTACAATATTCCCTGACTTTTCAACCTGTTTTATCCTTTTGGGAACTTAATTTCAGTAAAGAATAAAACAAGCAACAGCCCTTAATTAGGTGTGTCTTAATCCACATAAGAAGAAACTTCATGCTAGACATGAGACAACCAAAAGCAGGACTATAGGGAAAGAGAATTAAAGTCAAAGCACTGCTAGGTCTCAGTTGACAGAAAGGGAAAGATACAACTGGGTTTCAATTATAATAATAGGTTTCGTTTAGCCTTGGGTATGATTACCACCTTTTTGAAATCATAGTGAATAAGATCCTTCTTTTCGTGGAAGTATGAACTGAAATACTTTTGGTGTTTAGTTGGACTTCTAACATTTTAGACTTTTGGTTTGGTTTATTTACCATTTGAACTTAAAAATCAAAGCAGTAATCCTTGCCAAATTCACCAACATTCCTTAAACTTAGAATTTTCCCTTTTCTTGAATATTCCCTTCTCTTTGATGTAGAAAGATTCATTTCCCTTCTGATTTCCACAGTAGAATCCAGTCAATGAAATGCTTGAGTCATTTTTATATTTAACTTGAAGAAATCAAATGGATTGATGCCATCTAGCCTGAACCAGCCCTGATCTCAGATTAAATACTTAGGTTCCTGATGTAGCCATGGAATGCTAACTATACTTCATGGTCAGTGTATTCTCAGAAGAGTAAGCCACTCACTTTTTTCACCTCTCCAGAACTAGGGTGTGGGCAAGGCTTATTTGGTGAGTTGTCACTGTCTTTATTAATGAATTTTCTGACCAGTTCTCTATTTCTTTTTTTTTTCTTATCATTTTTACTTTATTTTAAATTGGTTTTTTTTAGTTTTTTTATGTATTTTTTTAAATTTATTTTTGACATGTTTGGTTTTCAGCATTGATTTTCACAGGCGTTTGAATTACAAATTTTCTCCCCATTTCCCCCCCCCCCC
>CM053627.1:61330911-61346370 GCA_028646595.1 Phalanger gymnotis
GCTTGCCAACCCCTTCACCTTGCTCTCCTTATTAAGGCAGATCAAAAGAACCTGTGTTTTTGTGACATGCTGGCAGCTTTCTGCGTGCTGGCTGTGGGTGGATCTTACACCCCCACAGAAGCTGCTAGCCAGATTGTTAAAACAAAAGAGTACAGAAAAGAGAAATAAATACCAACAGACAGGGCTCTACTGTCTGAATCAAAACAATATTGTTATATATATTTTACATTCACTGGATTGAGAGAGCTTTTACCTCTAAGCAGCCAAGGAGCTCTGATCACAGGGCCACTCAGAGTCTCAACCAGGGAATCACAAAGTCCTTCTCATGAGGCAGCCTCCAAAGCAAAAGCTCACTTCTCAGAATGTATACTCTTTCAGTTAATAGACTCAGTACCTAATTAGAAATTAATAAAAATTGTGTAAGCCTTCCTACAAACAAGAAAGCTTCCTTTAATGGGCTCCACATGAGGCCTATTGATGGGCCGGGGAGATCTTACTCCCTATTAACCTTACGAAACTTTAAATAACTACAGGAATATAACTTTTAATTCAATTAAAAAGAATGAGAAAATACAGAATAATTTTGATTTCCAAATAAACTTCAATAAATATTACAAAGCAAGTCACCAATGTTCAGAACAAGTTATGTAAGAACTAGAAGGGGAAGGTGACAGATTTCAAGGGATTTTTAAAAAATCACAGAATTAGGAGTGACTTCACAGGTCACATAGATAAGGCTAAACCTAACTAGGAATTTCCACTATAATATCTCTGAATAGTGGCCAGACTCCACTTTCATGTTTCAAATGATTAGAAAAACATAACCTCCCAATAAGCCATCATCTAAAGTTGGCAGGTTGAATAGTTCATAAACTGGTAGAAATCAAGCTCTATTCACAGAGACCAGAGAACAGAGAGATGGGCATTTCCTACTTTTCCCCCTAAATTCAAAACAGAACCTCTGGAAATACTAGGCTAAAAATGACAACCCTTGTGAAAAATGATGATGTAACATAATAATTGATCCCAGCAAGTCTTAAAATGCAATTCTATGATTGTGTCTTTAATAGCTTCTTTAGATCAACTACCAAAGATTTTTTAAGTGCCTACTATCTGCCAGGTACTCTACTAAGCATTGGAGATACCCATACAAAGAATGGAAAAAAAATTCCTACTCACAAGCAATTAATATTCTAACTAGTGAGATAACAAGTACATGCTGTATATAATATACAACATGAATACAAAGTGAATAAATACATGCGTATACACATAACTAAATGTATATGTACACATAGTTAAGTACAAGGTAGTTTGAGAGGGAAGGTATAGTGGTTGTGGGATCAAGAAAGGCTTCATGCAAAAGAATAGAGCGGGATCATAAGAGAAAAAGGGAGTCCATGAAACAGAGGTAAAGAGGGGATACATCCCAGGCATGGGTAAACACCAGGAGAAAGCATAGAGATGGAAGAAAAAAATATCTTGTTTGATGAACAGAGAGACTAGCTAAATTTTGCTGGATTCAAGAGTGAAAAACAAGTTGTAAAAAAATTTAAGGAAACCATTGGAGTTAAGTGAGTAGTTAAATCTTCACTCAAGGATATTACTTTGTCAGCACTGTGTAGGAAGACCTGCAGTGGGAAATGACTTGAGGCAAGGACACCTATTGGGAGGCTGTTGCAAAAATTTGGGGGAGAGGTGATGAGGATCTGAACAAAGATGACAGCTTTGTGAGTCTGATGCAATGGATGTTGCATGATGCAAGAGGTTGATCAAGAGATGTAATATTAGAAGCTGTAAGATTTGACTATTAATTGGATATGTGGAGTGATAGAACATGCAGAGTTAAGGATAATGCTGAGGTTACAAATTTTGAAAGATGAGAGAGCATTCTACTGAAAGAGGAAATTTGGGAAGAGAGGAAAATCTGGATACAAAAATAATGAGCTCTGTTCGAAATATCTCTAGGACTTTGTTTGGGAATGTTCAGTAAGTAACCGGTGATATAGGAGTGAAGTTCAATGAGGAGAGTAGAACTGGCCCACAGGAAATAAATGTCATCATTGAGCCTAACTTAAAACCTGCCTATTATTATGGAACAAAGGAAGGGATTTATCATCAAATCAAATCAAGTTGGCAAATCGAGTTGGCAAATCAAGTTACTCATGGTTTACCTACCTGCTTCTTTCATATCCACTCAGAGATTAATTCAGAAGCAACACAATTGCACAAATATCTAACTTTTCCTATGAATGCACACTTCTAGTTCCAAAAACAAACAAAAATAGTTCATGAAATGCTTCAAGAACAAATGCTACATTTTAAGCACAATCACACTCAATGCACACACACACACACACACACTTCTAACTCAATATTTTGAATGATTATTTTAGTGGTGGGTGGAGATGCAAATGGAATTTGAACTTTTGTCTTTTCAATTGCTTATGAGGGATACAAAGAGATAGACTTTTTAAATCTGGTTAAACTTTATGATGTATATAACAGAGGCCAAATATTTGCACTGAATGGATAGATAATAGGAGGGCAGGAGGAGGAAGAGAGAGAGAGAGAGAGAGAGAAAGAGACAGAGAAAGACAGAGAGACAGAGAGAGACAGAGAGACAGGCAGAGACAGATAGAGAGAGACAAAGAGACAGACACACACAGAGATAAAGACAGACAAAGACAGAAAGACACAGAGAGAGAGAGACAGAGCAAGAGAAAGTGAGAGGGAGACAGAAAGGGGGGGAGATAGAGACAGAGAGAGAGAGAGAGAGAGAGAGAGAGAGAGAGAGAGAGAGAGAGAGAGAGAGAGAGAGGATGGGACAGGGAGTGAGGGAGAGAGAGAGAGAGAGATTGAGAGAGAGAACATTTATTAAGCAATTACTATGTGCCAAACACCTCAGGATATGCTTAGGAAAAAGAAAAAAAAACAGTCCTTGCCCTGAAGGAGTTTACATTCAAATGAGGAAAGAGCACATATAAAAGGGAACTGGAAAGTGAAGAGAGGGGTGTCCTGCTTTTGACACCAGCTTGTGGCCAAGAAAAGAGGTGGAAGACTAGTTCTGGGAAGATAAGGAGAAAGGCCAGAGGCCAGGGTGGTTCCAGAAGCAGAGTCTAAGGTTTTGGTATAGAGGAGGCAGAGATGATGACCAGAGTGCCAGTGGAATTGTTTGGAGCTGGTAGCATGGAATTGCAATGGTAAGCAAAGTGGAACTTTTCACTGTTTTTTTTTCTTTTGGAGTGCTTCTCAGCACTAAGGCAATCCAATGCCTTTGATTGAGCCTTGCCTTTGATTGAATCAAGAGTCTTCAATGACTTACTTGAGTCACAAGAAAGCCTACATGAATTTGAGTCACATGGTTGTGATGCTCTCTGACCCTGAAGTATATCTATATCTATATCTATATCTATCTATATATGTATATATATAGATAGACATATTATATATAGAGATATCTGTATATATATATATATATGTATGTATGTATATATGTATATATATGCATATTATATATATATGTATATGTATATATACTCTGAGGTTAGAATTTTACTTTGGGACTCACTCATTGAAAGAGTGTTGGTGTTATTTGGCCAGATGAGACTCTAAGTAGCTGTTAAGGAGCCCTCTGGCTTTGAAAACCCAGATGTGGGTGCTTCTGTCTCTGGTAACTATGTATGTATTGCTGTCGACACATGCTTAGAAGCCCTGTCTGCTGATTTGTGTTATTTGCTCTGTTAATGTAATTTCTACTTCTATTTGTATTTCCTCTGAAGTTCAGGGTGCTGACTTTTTCCCCTGAACTAAGTGAATGATATATGTATGTTTAATTAAAGTGAGATTGTAAACCCCTGAAATTTGCTTTCCTTAGAAAAGCAGATCAAAGAATCTGTGCTATCAGCCCTCCTGTGTGGTGGTGTTGTTAGTCTTCCACCTCCACAGCAACCGCTAGTAATTTTGTTGTTACAGGAATAAACCTAAATAACAAATCATTTTACATTATTAATGTTCTGAAGCAAAATAAGATATTTACGTAGCTATCACTACATGTACCATCCATAGAGCTGGTCTGTCGCTATATACATATGTGTCTTATGAAAATGTGCTAAATGAAAAAGCATTGCACCCAGGATTGAAGAGGAGATAGAAATCAGACTGAATCACCTTAGGAGATTATGAAATTCTTTAAATAGTCCCACACATCTTTCTTTTAGCTCTGTGTGTGTGTGTGTGTGTGTGTGTACACTTGTATAAATTATGAATTAGGAATCCTTTTATTTGGATAAGTATGAACAAAATGTATATATAATTCATAAATATGTGTATATTTGTACATGTGTATGTATGCATTATATTTTCTATACATTTTCTCTATATATCTATATATTTTTGCATATATTCATATGTTTCTCATATAGATATACATACTTTTCATAGATATAGATATATATACAAACCTGAGCAGAATTAGTAAGATCCTAGTTTTATTTAAGTCCTTAGAGCTATTTTGTTCATTTCTATCCAAATAAAAAACTCAATTCATAATATATACACAGAAATCTGGTAGAAAATGAAGCCATAGGCTAGTGCTTACAGCTACAAAACACAAAACATATGATGGTTCACTTTTACACCTTCCTGAGTTGTATATGTGTATGCATGTATATTTACCTATTTACATTGGCTCAAGAAAATATTCTGCTCCTATGATTATTTTCCTTTTCTTTAATTATGGGAAAATGGATTAGTTTTGCTGCATTTGCATAGAGTAATATTTAGGCCTCTATGTGCTACTAAAAATGAAACCTATAGGAATAACATCTAGACATCATCTCTGTTCTTGCTGACAGAGCAAAGGCAGCGTGTATTGATTGTCATGTCTAACAGCAGTAATAAGGCTCAGGCTGCCACTGCTTTCCATCAAAGCAATGGGAGCCCAGCCCTCTTCTCATGTATGCCTGCATTCATCTGCTTGTCAATATGCTCTGATGGGGCTTTTAGACACTTCTCAATATTTGGCAATAACTCCTATTGACTCAGCAATTACCCAGTAATTGATTTAAGATTGATTATCATAATGGTTAATATTTTAATGTTCAAAAAGCAAATAAATTGAATTTTTCTTTCACATGCTTAGATTCTTGTTTATTTTTCTTCTTGCCACCTCCTGTTAATATTATTAAGGACCTAGGAAGGCCAAGGTTACATTTGATTTTCCTAAAATTCGGTGGGTTCATATCTGGCAACTTATGACCCTTCAGCAATCTTGAAGAGAAAAACATAATTAAAGGATATTAGATATAGAAAAGACCTGAGAGGTTACATCCTTCCCTTCTTCATGTTAGAAATGAGGAAACTGAGGCATAGCATGATTATGTGATTTCCCAGAACCCCATAGCTCATTAAGTGATTAAAAGGAATATTTAACTGAATCGTAAGAATACAAGTAAAAATATGAATCAAACTTTGAATTCGAGAGTAAAGGATGTAAGAGATATGTAAGAAGCCGTCAAATTATACCAATGAGTTAGCTTTGGTAAATGATGCTTCTGATGAATCCACCATATTGATTTCTTGTATATAAAGGTCTGAGAGAGTCAGAGTTCTGACAATTTTGTATATGATACACCAAGATGGATATGTATATTTAACCTAGGAAATGTTCTAATAAATCAAACCACAAATATGGAAAGATAGTCTTTTTTTTAGTGTGGTGGTAATTAACTCTAATCTATTTCTGTCTTAGAAAGGTGGGAATTGTTTTTATATTTTTTTCTAGAAAAGGCTAAGGTTATGAAATCAACATTATGATACAGTGGATAGAGAGCTGGACCTGGATTCAAAAACTGGGTTTTAATCTTCCTGATGCTGGACAATGTCTTCGAAACTCAGTTTCCCTGTCTGCAATATCTCACTGGGTTGTTGTGAGTCTAAAAGGAGATAAGTGAAGAAAACTATTTTGCAAATTTTAAATGTTATATTATAATTATGATTAATATTCTGTCACATGAAGGCATCTAGGTGGTGCAGTGGATAGACCTCTGGGCCTGGAGTCAGGAAGACCTAACTTCAAATAAGACCTCAGACACTTATTACCTGTGGTACACTGGGCAAGTCACTTAACCCTGTTTGTCTCAGTTTCCTCATCTGTAATATGAACTGGAGAAAGAAATGGCAAACCACTCTAACATCTTTGCTAAGAAAACTCCAAATGAGGTCATGACAAGTCAGATATGGCTGAACAAAAAAACACACACAAAGGGCTGATATTTGTTAAAGTTAAGCTTATATATTCCTTATAAGATCATTGGTAAGGCAAAAAAGAGTTATCTCATACTACCAAAAGGGTAGAAAATGGAAAATAAATAAAAAAGAACTTTTATAGAAATAAAAGTGCTGGAGGGACAATGGAAAAATAAATTGTACAGGAGTAAAACATTTCACTAAAACACCATCTAAGTATAACATTTTCATTCTCAGTTATTTTATAGACATATATATGTGTGTGTATGTGTATATATATATATATATATATATATATAATGAATCCACAGATTGATTTGCATCTTTAAATTATATCATAAACAGTGATTATAGAGCTAGAGTTTGGGGCACAGGACTTTTGAAGGGATCCTTAATTTTTATCATCATTTTATTTAGAAGGTTTTTCAGAAATTGTCTAATGAGGAAAATAAAACCCAGTGAAGTTTGGTATATCCAGCAATAAGTATTTACTCAACTCTTGCTGGGTTTCAGATACTATGAGATAGTAAGATAACAGAATTGTAGTTTTAGATCTAAGAAGTTAAGGAATCTGAAGCCCAGAGAAGTTAGGCGAACTGTCCAAGGTCATACCAGTAAGCAGTAAAGTTAGTATTACATCTTTTGAAGATAAGCCCAGGAAACTTTTTTTTTTTACTATACTATGCTGGAGATCAAAATAAAACAACCAGAACATTCAAAACAAGGCATTATTTTATCATAAGTTTTATCAGCCTCCTCTAGTTAACTTTCTAATTTCCTACTAATGTCAGTTATTGAAAGCGTTTATTTAATATTACCACGGGCTGTTTTCATCAGGCGTACATTTTCATCTCAAAAATCTGCATCTGTAGGTGAATAAAATTGAAACCTTTCAGTAGGACTTTTTATGACAGGTTAGACAACTGATGTAGAATTAAATGTAAGGCAACTGAGGAATTTTTTTATAAATTTGACTCTGAAGAAGACATAAATACTTAGGAAGAGTATTTCACACAGTGATATTCCTGTATGATAAGTAGAAATTGACTGAATCTCATCAGATATACACAAACCATATAGGGCTTTTATTGGAAAGTTGGAAGAAAGTACGAGGAGGTGAAGAAAGACACCTAGCTTGCTTGATATGCATTTAATATAGAACCCCTAATCAGGAAAGAAACTGACTATAGATATACTTATGAGGCATGTAAAAAAGTCTTTCTTCTTCTGTTATAAAAATCCCAAAATCTCTAGACATCATTCCTCATTTTTAATTCCTTCCTCCAGTTTCTAACATGAAGCAGCATTTATGATTGCCAAAGCTAACCCCTCTAGATTTGCATTTGATCCCAAACTCCTCCCATCTTCTTTGTTAGATGACAACCTCAATAATCCAATCTCTTTGTCTTGGTCTCTCTCTCCCTCTTACTTGGCTAAACTCTGAAAAGTTGTCTGCCCTTGATCCTTCCACTTTCAGCCCTCACTCATTCTTTACCCTTGTGTAATTTGGTGGAATTTCATCTCTCTTTGTCTCGGTGTGTCTCTATCTGTGTGTGTGTGTGTCTATCTGTCTGTCTCTGTCTTCTATCTCCTTCTGTCTGTCTGTCTCTCTCCATCTTTGTCTATCTCTCTTTCCCTCCCTCCCCTCTCTGTCTCTCTCTGTTTCTATCTCTCCATCTTTCTCTGTGTCTATCTGTCTGTCTCTCTTCCCCTCTCTGTCTCTCCTTCCCTTCCTCTTCTCTCTGCCTCTCTCCTTTTCCTCTTTCTCCCTCTCCTTCTCCCTCTCTTTTCTCTTTTTCTTTATCTCTTTCTCTTTTCTACCTTTGACACTATCCCCCTTTTCTTCTCCCCCTCTTCCTCTCTGTCTCTCTTTCTCTCGGCCTCTCCCCATTTCCTTAGCCAAACTCCTATAAGAAGCCATGTGCCCTTGATCCTTCCTCTTTCAGTCTTCACTCATTCTTTACCTCTATGCAATTTGGTTTCTCGGTTCATGATTAAACTGAAATTGCTCTTTTCAAACATATCTTAATTGCCTAATCTAGTGATCTTTTCTCAGACCTCATCATTCTCAAATTATCTACTGCATCTGACCCTGCTTATCACCCTCTTCTCTTGCATATTTTCTCTTTTCTAAGGTTTTTCACAACACTTCTCTCTCCTGATTCTACCCCTGCCTATCTAATCAATTTTCAGTTTGCTTTGCTGGATAATCAATCATATCTTGCCTTCTGACCGTGGTTGTTTCCCAAGGTTATGCCCAGGACCTTCTTTTCTTCCACCTCTTTGTATTCTTTCTTGCTAATTTCATCAGGTATGATAGGTTTAATTCTGACCTCTATGCCTGAGATTCCAAGACCTATTTTTCTTTCTTCAGTTTGTCCTCTGAGCTTCAGTCACTAATTACCAATTGCCTATTGGACATTCCAAACTCTATTGCCTGGAGATATCGCAAATATAACATGTCAAAAACTAAAGTCATTATTTCTTCTCCCACAGACAACACCCCCTGCCCCTGCAACACACCTCCCTTTCAAACTTCTCTATTTCTATATGAAGCAAAATTCTCAGGTTCATCACACTGGCATATTCTATTAGATACTTTGCTTTTTATCGCCATATATATCCAATCAGTTGCCAAATATTGCCATTTTACCTCCATAAGATCTCTCGCTCTCTACTGCTTTTCTCTTCTCACATAGCTACCATCTTAATTCAGGCCCACATCTCCTATCATTATTCCAAT
The DNA here is from genome assembly GCA_028646595.1 of Phalanger gymnotis. Classification (NCBI taxonomy): domain Eukaryota; kingdom Metazoa; phylum Chordata; class Mammalia; order Diprotodontia; family Phalangeridae; genus Phalanger; species Phalanger gymnotis. The sequence goes on from CM053627.1 coordinate 61,339,904, forward strand.
AGCTTCCTAACTTGGCTCCCTTCCTCAAGTCTCCCCCTACCATCTAGTCCATCTTACATATCACTACCAAAATTAATTTTATTAATTACACATCTGGAATACTACTGTGCTATAAGAAATGAGGAGCTCTATAATCTTAGAGAAAACATGGATCAATTTTCATGAAATAATGAAGAGTGAAACGAGCAGAATCAAGAAAATGTTTTATATGGTAGCAGCAATATTGTTTTTAAGACAACTTTGAGTGAATAAGTAATTTTGACCATTATAAAGATCCAAATTAACTGTAAAAGACCTATGAAGGAAAAAACTATCTGCATCCAGAGAAAGAACTGATAAACAGAAGTATGGATAGAATGATTATATATATATATATATATATATATATATATATATACACACACACACACACACACACACACACACACACACACACACACACACACACATATTGACTAATGGTGGCCATCTCTAGGGTGGGATAAAAGAAAAGAAGAAATTTACATGATAACTTCATTATAAATTTTAAAAGAGTAGCAAGTTGTACTTAACCAATTTGCAGTTTCATGTACAATCATCTTCTTTATTATACTGTGTTATGGAAATGCTTTATTCCATAAATTAAAAATAAAATAAATATTTTAAATTATACATCTTACCTTGTCACTCCCCTACTTAGTCAACTCCAGTGCACCCTATCATTTCTAGAATAAAATATCAACTCCTCTCATTAATTTTTAAGTCAGTCTCAACATATTTCCAAACTATCTTTGCAGCTTAATTAGACATTATTCTTTATCACCAAATATCATGACCCAGCTATATTAGTTTTTGCTCAGTTTCACACACATCATCCTCCATCTCCTACCTCTGCTGCTTTGAACTGGCCATATCCTATTAATGATAATTTCTTCTTTATTTTTGAGTCATTGAATCCCTTTCTTCCTTCAAGACTCAGTTTAGCCACAGCCTTCTGATGAAGCCTTTGTACATCAACCCTGACTGCTGGTATCCCCTTTCCATGGCTGCCATGTATATGTTCTCTTTACATTTTTCTCCATATGTATTTTTCTGTCCTTGTTGTCTTCTCCATTAGAATGTAAGCTGAAGGTATATTGGGATTGCTTCATTCATTTATTTGTATCCCCATCCAACACATAGAATAGTGATGATTAATAAATTCTCATTTATTTATTATATATGAAAAGATCTCAGTATTATTTAGGAATGAGAATAAGAAATATTTAAAACTTTTCTTAATCATCCTAATAAAACAAAGATACATTAAGTTCCATTTCATATGTGGATTTATTTGAGGCACAATGCTAAATGGAACAGTCCAGCACCTAGCATGATCTCAAACTTCTATAGATTATTGTTATTATTGTTGCTGTTTCTTTGGTAATTTCTGCCTGAAGAAAAATATGTGGTAAAAAGAAATAGAAATGGAGACAAGGTGAATAAGGAAAAGGCAATTGGGAAGGCAGTTGGTAAGCTTTGGAATTGTTTAGAGTACCAGAGTAGGAGAACTTTGCAACAACAATGCTACTTCCTGCTACTGTGCCTGTGTAAGGCCAGTAACACCAGCACACAAGGGGGCTGACAGGACAGGTTCTTTGATCTGCTTTTCTAAGGAAAACAACTTCAAAGGGTTAACAATCTCACTTTAATTAAACATACATATATCATTCACTTAGCTCAGGGGGAAAAGTCAGCACCCTAAACTCCAGAGAGAAAACAAAAAGAAATTATAAACAGAGAAAATATAAACAAAGCAAATAACACAAATCAACAGACAGGCTTCTAGCAGTCTGACCAAAGCTATGCATACATTGTTACCAGAGAAAGACATAACAACATCTGAGTTTTCAAAGTCGGGGTGGGGGGTGCTCCTTAATGGCTACCCAGAGTCTCCACACCAACATTCTTCCAATGACTGAGCCCCAAACAAAATGCTAACTTCAGACTATATATACACTTCTTCAGGATCAGAGTGCTTCACAACTCTTGAGAGTTTCACACCTCTTGTGACTAAACTAGCAAAAGGGTATGGGCCTTCCTACAAACAAAAGCAAGAATCAATCAAAGGCACTTAATTGCCTTAGTGCTGAGAAGCACTCCAAACCAAAAGACAACAAAAAGTCCCACTTTACTTACCATTACAAACTTGAAGAAAAATTGGAAGACGTTAAATTTAACTAACATTAACTAAACACCTAAAGTGAAATGGGACATAGCCTCAGGAAGCTTATATTTTATTCAGGAGAGTCAAAATGTTCACAGAGAAATAAGTACAGGATATATTTCCTATTCCCCCTCTCAAAAAAAATGCAGTGATAGGGAGAGGAAAGGGAAGGCCTTGCATTCAACCTTAGAGAATGAGGAAAGGACTGGAAAAAAAAATGTCATGAACTGAGAAACTGATTATTCAAGTGACCCAAAATTTCAAGAAGCAAGAGGGCATGAGGGACAGAAGTATAGGAATTGGGGACAGCTTGTACAAAAGCTTGGAGAGACAAATCAAGAGTTGTACAGGGCCCAACGGAATGGGAGAATAGGTTTGGAATGGGACTTAAAAGGTAAAGGAAGATCTAATTGAACCAAAAGAGTACTAAATTTGAAGAAGGAAGTGAGTAATAGAAAAAAGACCTCAGGAGAAGAATGTAAGCATAACACCATATCATTTCGGTAGTTCTTAAGTTTGCAAAGCCTTTGCATTTGTTATCTCATTGAATCCTCACAATAACTCTGAGAAGTATTATTATCCTCAGTTGAGAAGACAGAGTAAATGAAAAATGACAAATATTTAAATCAATAAACAAAATAAGAACTTAATGAAAGTATGTTGGATATGACTGTCAAGTTGTTAAGGGATGCTAGAAGAAAGCACAAGGGACAAAATGGAGTAAACTTAAAGGAAAGTTAAATGGAATACAGGAAAGAAAGGTGTAAGCAGGGTGACAAAGGCTGTATACAACCTGTAAGAATGGAAAGAGAGGTCCACCTGTTTAAGAATAGAGGGGACTCCAACGGACAAAGGTTGGCCACAAAAGTCCCAATAAGTAAAAATTTTATAGATTTTTTAATCAGTAGTATTTCTGCTCATTTTCTAACCTTTGCCCTTCCCATGGTAAAGGAATTATCAGAAATCACAAATCTCTTAGCATCTACAGTTAAGTATAACATTGCTATTATATTACATGTTTCTTTCAAAAGGTAGTAATTCAACTCTGTTTAAGTTATCTTTCTTTTTAATTTGGTCAAGAAAAATGGAGGAAGTGGGGAAAATCCATCATGAATTGATTATCAAGCTTTCCAAAACTTTATGTTGCATCCTTAGACCTTTTATCACTTATTTTTCATTCACAGTGAGAAACTTAAGAAGCATCAATGTTTCTGAAAATGCTCTCACAGCTGAGCCCCATCAATGATCAATGTAAGTCTGGTGATAGAGTGTATTCACCCATGATTTTGCCACTTCTTTTAGTTTAAAAGAGGAAAATGAACTGATTTTGGGAAATGGGTTTGTTTCTTCCTTTTTTATCCTCCTATGAGAAACCCCATGATAACATATCAAAAGTCTATATACTTGAGCAAACACTAGCACAAAAATAGTACTGCATTTAAAAACATGGAAAGTAAGTGTTTCTGCACTTTCCAATAGATAAGAAATGTCAATTGCTGCAAATGTGTGCCCATATCCAATATGTACATTAATAAAATCTAATTAGGCACTTAACCTTAGAATAGTTGTTTATTCTACTTAGCCAGATGTTGGTAGCTTGATAATATCTTACACAGATAGGCTTTCAGTAAATAGAGAAGTGAGGACAGAAGAGGAGGGAGAAGGGAAGAAAGATGAGGGAAGGAAAAGACTTTTTCATATGTTTTTTATTTTAAGTTTGGTGTCATTTATACTTCCTTTTTAAATACATTAGGAACTGTGATGTTAGCATCCAGATGTGGAGGTTATACAATTATTGATGGAAAAAAGAGATGTAATAATTTTTGCAAATTTAGTTTAGCAACTCATCTATAGGCTATACTCCTAGAGAACTCCCAAGGTCATTGAGAGATTATATGATTTAGCCATGACAAACACCTAGTTTGTGTAAGAGGCAGAACTTGAACTCAAAGGCCAATTCTTATACCATGATGCCCTACTCCTTACTATACACAATATATATATATATATAATATATTGTGTATATAATATAATAATGTATATATATATAATAAAACATACTTAATAATATATATAAATATATAATAATATATAAATATAAATAATATATAAAATATATTAATATATAATAAATATATATAAATTATATAATTATATAATATAATATAATAATAAAATAATATAATATAATAATGTATATATATGTATATATAATATACATATATATATATGTGTATTATGCCTATGTGGGAAATGCAAGACCTCATTCCCCTCCTCTCAAAATATAATTCAATTAATCAATAACATTTTTAAGTACCTTTGTGTCAGACATTGTATTAAATCCTAATGATACAAAAAGAAGAAAATGACGAACCCTGCCCTCAAGGAGCTAATGGAGTAGACAACATGAAATTATACAGAAAAAAAACTAGCTTTATACAGGATGAATAGGAAATAGTTAATAGAAGGAAGACACTAGAATTAATAGGCTTCCAGTAAAAGATAAGATTTTAGTTGAGTCTTGAAGGAAGCCAGGGATGTCAACAGACAGAGTGGAGGAGGGAAAGCATTCTAGGCATGACGGACAGACAGAAAAAATACCTCATACCACAGTCCCTTTAGAAGATTCAGAGATAAAGTTAAGAAATAAAAAAAAACAATTACAGTATATTTAATTTAATAATGTGAAAATATTCCTTCTACTGATGATCTCCCAGATGGAATATCCCTAGATTCTCTAGATTCAAGGCTGATCTAATAGAATCTTAACCGGACTTTTTCTGTCATCAATACAGACATTTTTGCCTATCAAGGACATTTACAATTTCCATGGAGAATATATAGCACAGAGTCTAAATAGAAGAAGGCTTTCAAGAACTCTTACGGTTTTCATGGAGACCCTATAGCTTAGAGTCTAAATGGGAAAAGAGTTTCCTACAGAACATGAGGTCATCAAATATTTTAATTTATATATATATATATTATATTACTTGTATCAGGCCTTGAAATAACATGACCTCCTTCATGAGATTTATAAACGAACTTAAATGAGCTTGATCTAACAATCCCCAGAGGTAGAACCAAGTGGATGGAAAATGCCTATTGTCCAGGATATACATAGATAGCTAACACTAAAAGCTCGATCAGTACATGGATGTTGGATAGACAACACAGAGAAACAACAAGCCTGACATAGAATTAAATAAAAGACAGACTGGATTATGTTCAGGGAATCTGCCTAATGTTTTCAGGAAGTCCAACTGTTTTTGAATACTAGCATGTTTCCAGGTTATGTTACATGGTAGCAAAACACAATTTATAAAGAATCAGAATTTGAGTCACTCAAAAGGCAATGGAGGAATGTATTGTGCATGATAAAAGGTTACTGCATATTATTTCTGATTATTTCTTCATGTTGTTACTGTTGTTGGTTGTCCTCTCTCCAAGAGGACCATGTTAATGAGAAATGGGGTAAAAGCTGGTACCAGACCTCAAGAACCTTACAGTCTAGGGGCGGAGCCAAGATGGCTGCTGGAAAGCAGGGACTAGTGTGAGCTCCCTGCCAAGTATGCCAACCTATAAAAATGGCTTTGAACCAATTCTAGAACTGCAGAACCCACAGGGTAGAAGAGGGAAGCAGTGTTCTAGCACAGGACAGCCTGGATAGTCTCTGGGTAAGGTCTATCCTGCATGGAGCTGGGAGCAGAGAGGAGCAGAGCTGAGCGGAGCAGAGCCCAGTATGGGTGGCGTGGACCAACCAGACCAGGAGCCAGGCAGAGTGTGCCTTAGCGCCATGAATCAGTGAGCTGCAGCATTTACCAGACTTCTCAACCCACAAACACCAAAGACAACTGAGTAGGTTAGTGGGAAAAGTTGCTGAGGACAGGGAGTTTGCTGTGCGGCCACCACCCCAGGGGCAGCAGAGGTAGGGCAGCTACAGAACTACAGCTGCAGTTGCTTCTGGCCCCAGGCCCACCTGGTGGGAGGAATTAAGTGGAGGATCAGAGCAGGAGTGAAGAGCATGCTGAAGATCTAAGTCCAGTCCAGGTTGGGGGTTCTTGGGGAAGGAAGAGTGCTGGTGTGGCAGAGCTGGTGCATCCCCCCCAAGCTTGGAACATAGTTCTCTTAACTCTACAAGCAGTCATACCCCGCTGAAAAACTCAAGGGTCAAGTTAGTTGGCTGGGAACATGTCCAGGCAGCAAAAACACACCCAGATTCAGTCTCAGACTCTGGAATCCTTCTTTGGTAACAAAGAAGACCAAAACACATAGTCAGAACAAG
>CM053627.1:61346870-61383384 GCA_028646595.1 Phalanger gymnotis
ATCTTACCCCACAGGAAAGAAGGAGGAAGAAGATAAAAAAGGGGGGGGGATGATGGAAGGGAGGGCAGATGGGGATGAAGATAATCAAAAACAAACACTTTCGAAAAGGGACAAGGCCAAGGGAGAAAATTCAATAAAGGGGGATAGAGTAGGAAGAAGCAAAATATAATTAGTCTTTAAGAAAGTAAGGGAAAGGGGGATGGGAGGGGATTGGGGGGATGGAGGGGAGGGCAAACTGGGGAAGAGGGCAACCAGAGTGTACGCCATCTTGGAGTGGGGGGGGTGGAAATGGGGAGAAAATCTGTAATTCAAATGCGTGTGAAAATCAATGCTGAAAACTAAACATATTAAAAAAAAAGAAAGTACAAGGGGAAAGGTAAAGGGAGAAGAAAAGGTAGAGGTGATACAGGGGAAGGCAGATTGGGCAAGGGGGTCAGAAGCAAAACACTTTTGAGGAGGGACAGGGTGAAAGGAGAGAGAGAATAGAATAAATGGGGAGGATAGAAGGGGAGGAAATACAGTTAGGAATTTTGAAACAGTTTCTCTGATAAAGGCCTCATTTCTCAAATATGTAGAGAGTGAAGTCAAACTTATAAAAATAAAAGCCATTCCCCAATTGATAAATGATCAAAAGATATGAACAGTTTCCAGATGAAATAATCAAAGCTACCTATAGCCATATGAGAAAATGCTCTAACTCACTATTGATGGGAGAAATGCAAATTGAAACATTTCTGAGGTACTACCTCATACCTATTAGATTAACTAATAGTACAGAAAAGGAAAATGACCAGTGCTGGAGGACATGTGGGGAAAATGAGACATTAATGCACTACTGGTAGAGTTGTGAACTGATTCAACCATTCCGTAGAACAATTTGAAAGTATGCCCAAAGGCTATAAAGCCTTGCATACCCCTTGACCTAGCAATACCACTACTAGGTCTGTAACCCAAAAGAGATAAAAAAAGAAAAAGGACCTATATGTATAAAAATATTTATAGCAGTTCTTTCCTGGTGGCAAAGAATTGGAAATTGAAGGGATGCCTATCAATTGGGGAATGGCTGAAGAAATTGTGGAATGTAATTATGAGGGAATAATATTGTGATATAAGAAATTATGAGGATACTGCCTGAAAAACCTAGAAAGACTTATATGAGCTGAAGGAAATAGAAATGTACTGTGTACAAAGTAAGAGAATTATTGTGTGATGATTAGCTGTGAATAACTTAGCTGTTCTCAGCAATACAAGGATCCAAGATAATTCTGAAGCACTTATGATGAAAAAAATGAGAATTTGCACTCAAAATTTTAAAAACAAATATTAAAAATTGGTTTTACATGCAAATGGGAAAAAAATACTAAATTAAAAAAGAGGGGAAAAAAGGAAGTAGCCCTTACTTTGGCCAAGGCAAACCCATCTCCATGCACACTGAGTTGCATTGTATCCCATCATTTCCTGAAGATCTCCTCCTTTCTTATCCTCATTCTCTTGCTATTTTTCCTCCTCTCCCTGTCTACTGGCTAATTCTTTGCTGCTTCCTCACGGATAACAATCGAGGCAAGCTTCTATTTGCATTAACTCTTTGGCTGAGATATAATATTTGCATGAAATAGTGCTAAGCAAGAAGAAAAATCATATTGTAACATAGAAAAGAGGTGGTAAAATATTAAAACCATAAAGCTTGCTCAAGGCACATAAAAATAGATGATACTCAGATAACAAAGAGACAAGACATAGGGACAAGTCTGAAGTCTGATAAGCATGGGAGGGCAATGAAGGTATGGAAGGTAGATTTTTCATTAAGAAATTTGTTTTAGACAGACAAATTTGTTCGTTTGTTTTAGACAGCAGAATCATAGCAGCTCAAGAGTCTGAAGGTACCTTAGAAACCATTTAAGCCAACTTGGACAAAAATTCCCTCTATTTAGTCAATAAACATTTATTAAGTGCCTACTATGTGTCAGACACTGTGGTAAGCACTTTTACAATATCCCTCATGTATTTTTGTTCATCCTTTATTACAAAAATTCAAATGAGTGAGAATCCATTTACTCCTAAATCAGCTTATTCCACTTTTGGATAGTTCTATTGTTACACTTTTCTCTACCTGTGCAGCAATATGATTCTCAGTAACTTTTTTTTACCCTTTCAAGTAGTTCTGCTTTGGAGGACTAAGCACATTTAAGTACAATCTATTTTCCAGAATATAGGCCTTCAAATATTTGAAAGAAGAGAAGCAACAATTACTCTAATTCAGAAAAAAGCAAAGTGAGAGACAAAATAAAGGAAAATATAAACCTATCCCTCATAATTTTAACTATAAATATATTAGACAATTCAATAACAGAAAAGAGAGTGATAGTTTAGACAAGAAAGCAAAACACCACAATCTATTGCCACACATGTGAAAAACAAATACATTTATTCATTATTTACTCAAAATTTATCCATGAGGTGAATCCAAAAAAAAGGAGGAATTGAAATCATGCTATCAGAAAACACAAAAATAAAAATTCATAATAGAAATTGAAATGAAAAAGAAAATTACATTATCCTGAAAGGAACTATAAACAACAAACTAATACCTGTATTAAGTATATACTAAAGGAAAAAATTAAATTAATTACAAGAAGACATGGACAGTCACACAATAATATTAGAAAACTATAATGTCCATCTGTCATATTTGGTCAGATGCAACAGAAAGATAAAAACAAGGGAAGTTATAGTTTAAAAAATTGCTGAAGAAATGAAACCTAAAAAGATTTATGGGTTCTTCTGAATGGGATAATTAATGAACATACACATTTCTCAGAACCCTGTGGAATTTTTTTTACCAAAACTGACTGTCTACTAGGACAAAGAGAGGTTACAAATAAATATTTTTTTTCAAAAATCCAGAAATAGTAAACATTTCCTTTATAAATCATAATGTAAGGAACGTAAGGAAAAGATCTAAGCCCAGAAGAGATACTTAATCCTAAAAAAAATAGGAATGTAGGGGGTGAATGAATTCATTATGCGTTTAAAAATTTAGAGCTTAAAGAAGCACCAAAAAGGAGATTTTCAAATTTATAAAAGAAATATATACATTAGAAACCAAAGAGTCTAAAATGATCAACAGAACTAAAAGATGATTGTTTCAAAAGAGTAACAAAACCGATACAACTTTAGCCAACCTGATATTTTTTAAAAAGACAGAAAATCAAATCCATATAATCACAAATAAGGAAGGTAAAAATACAACAAAACCAGAAGAGATAACCATTATAAGAAGCTATGATACAGATATGGGCTAACAAAACCAGCGAAAAAGAAAAAAAAAGTATTACCTTCAAGAAATACAAAATACCCAAAGTAACATAAGGCCAAAGAGATTTTTAATTTAGTCTGAGCCTTCTGGTTCTGATGAACTTTTAGGAGAATTAAAACAAACATTTGAAGAACAATTAATTTATGTGAATATATGGATGTCTAAATGCATGTATGTATGCATGTATGTGTGTATGTTTGATGGAAAGCCATTACCCAATAAGTGGTTAAAGTATGTAAACAAAAAATTCTCAAAAAAGGACCCTGGGAAGGTGGTGGAGTAGGTCAGAAAATTCCAATCTCTCAAGATTTTCCTCCACAAAAGAGATAAAATGAAATATAAAAAAATGAAAAAACAGAAGAGAATGTGAAACGCCTTATAAGAAAATCAACTGATCCGAAGAACAGTCCAAGTAAACATAAGAACAATCAGACTGCCATAAAGCTCTGATCAAAAAAAAATCTTAATATAGTAATACAAGAAATAATTAAAGTGTCCTGAAGTATTAGAACAAGAGGGTAAAGTAGAAATAGGAAAAAAATCCACTGATCACCACCTAAAAAAGATCCTACAAGAAAAACCCACAGGAATATTATAGTCAAATTCCAAAACCCCCAGCTCAAGGATAAAATATCACAAGCGACAAGGAAGAAAAACAACAATTTACATATGGCAATGGACAACTAAAATCACACAAGACCTAGCAGTGGCAACACTAAAAAACTGCAAGTCTTGGAACACTATATATTGAAGAGCAAGAGAAATAGGCTTCCAGCTGAAAATATCACACCCAGAAAAGTTAAACACAATTCTGAATGAAAAAAAGGATAGTTAACGAATTGTCAGACTTTCAGTGCTTTGTGTAAAAAAAGTCTGAACTTAAAAGATTTGACACATAAGGCCAAGAGAAACATAAGGTTCATACCAAAGACTCTTTAAGGACAGATCGTTTACCTTTCATACGAGGAGATGTAGAATGTATGTCTGAGATTATTATTAGTAATTGTTCATAAGTAGTTCATAAGAAAGATTGAGCATGATATGACTTCAAAAAGCAAAACCATTCAGGAACAGCTAAAAAGAGTAATTATACAAATGGGGTGTGAGAGGAAGAACTAATACAGAGGAATTAGATGGGGGAAAGAGGGCTGTTCATTCTGGAAACCTACTTTTTGTCAGAAATGGATTCAAGAGGGAATAAAACATATACATCTAGAAGGGTATAAAAATCTTCTAAATTTAGAAAGAGATAAAATGTGAAGGGGATAGGGAGGGGGAGAGGATAAGGGAGGGGTCTTTAGAAGGAAGGGTGGGAGCATAGGTCAAAGGGGCACATGAAAGGGTGTTTAGATTTATGGAAATTGGAGGAGGAGGGATCAATGGAGGGGCTTGGTTAAATAATAGGAAGGCAAGGTAGCTTGTAGAAGTAAAGTAGAGGAGTCAGGAGAGACAGAAAATAAGAGATACACAAAAATATTAAAACAATGATTTAAAGATTAAGAGTAGAATCTTTCAGGGAAAGTATATGTTTATGTATAAGTATGTGTATGTATAAATATATAATGTATTTATACATGTGCATGTGTGTGTGTGTGTGTGTGTGTGTGTGTGCATGTGTATCCATACATAATTGTAGCCTGGGGGAAGGTGGGAGGAGGAAGGGGGAAAAGAACAAAGTATAAAGTATACAGTAGAGAACAGAAGAAAAGCTACAAAGAAGCAAGAGAAGATGGATGGCTTTCAACACAATGTATGGTACTTAATATACAGGCTTTCTTGACAAGGGAATTTATTGCTATGTATTTTGAATCTTTTACATTCTGCTGTGTACATGATATTTTTTTCTTCTTATTTAATGTTTGTTTTAATATTTAAGTTTATTATTTTTCTTTTTATTTTCTTATGTATTTAAGTTTTAGTATTCCAGTCTAAAATAAAAAAGATTTAAAAAGAATTGCAAGTTACTATTAACTATATAAAAGCATTCTCTGATTCACTTATAAGAAATGCAAATCAACTTACTAGCTCTGTGATCTTGGGCAAGGCACTTAACCCCAACTCCCTTGCCTTCCCCCCTCCAAAAAAAAAGAACCCCAAACAAACAAACAAAAATGCAAATTAAACCAACCTTGCAATCTCAAATCAAATCCTGAAAACTGGCAAAAATGGCCAAGTATGGGAATAATCAATACTGGAGAGTTTGTGGGAAGATAGGCACACTAGCCCATTGTTAATGGAGTGGTGAATTATTACAACTGTTTGGAAAGAAATTTGTAATTATCCAAATAAAGTGAAGAAAATATCCCTATTCTTTGACTTAGAGATATGACTAATAACCATATGCCCCCATAAAAAGAAAGTCCCTAAATACAATAATAACATTTATAGCATCATTTTTTCTGGTCACATAATGAAAAAACTAAGTAAATATACATCTTGGGGAATGGCTAGTAGCCATTGGCTCAACCAATTGTAGTACATGACCGTAATGGAATATTAATTACTATGCTAAGAGAAATGACAAATATAATTAATATCAAGTAGCATGGTAGATTTATATGGAATTGTAAAGAGCAAGGTAAGAAGATATGAGAAAACAATATACAAAATGACTAGAACAACATAAATAAAAAAAGAAACTATCAAAGACACAAAAAATATAAAGTGATAAAAACCTACAAAGAACAAGATTGGCCACAAAGAAGAGATATGAGAAGATACCTTGATCTTCTTCATTTGTAAAGCTGGGGGATACACTGGTGTGGAATACTGATTACCTTTTTCAAGCAGTTTTAATGAATAATTTTGCTAATTGTTTATTTTTTCCCTTCTTAATATTTCTCTTAATTTTTTTTTAAAAGTGTTATGTGTTATATAGGGTAATTATCCGGAAAGGGAAAGAGAAAAGGTTATGGGGGTGAGTTTTGTGTTGTAAAAACAAAAAAAATGAATAAAATTATTTCTTTTTTAAAAAAAATCTATGTTCAATAAGTTCTCTATGCATTGTCGCTGCATGCTTTAGAAAATTGTTTCTTATTTTTATCATGGTTTTGCTTTCAGAATGTTAAAACTGAGAGCTCTCCACTCCTCCTGAACTGACTTTTAAAAAAAATTAAGCTGTGAAACCTACATATTCTTTCTCTGAGCCTTTTGAAATCTATTCTCTCAAAATCTAAGTTTAGTATCAGATAATGGTTACATTTCCTATTATTTTCTCTCTTGTTCTCAAATAGCATGGTCATGTCCTAGCCATGTTCCTATATTTACCTTCCTTGGCAAGAAGTTCCTCCTTATTGGTTGGCATATGGTTCAAAAGAACAATTTCCCTTGTGACTTCTTCCAGATTTTGGAACATTGAAGTTATCCTGAAGGCAAAAAAAGAGGAGTTATTCACTGCTCTACTTTTGATAGAGCACTGCAGCAGATGTCTAGATAATTGAAGTCACTTATCAATAATAGATCTTTCCTTAGTGCCAAGTTCAAGATTTTCTTCCTATTATCCTGATTTATTTCCTCCTTTTATCCAAGGGCCCTATAGAATGTGCTCTGAGCACATTCTCTGTTTCTGTTTCTCCTAATATTGATCTTTACCTATATGCTCTCTACCAGATTTCTCACTCTGGTTCCTGGATTTCCTCACATGAACTTGTGCTTTAATATATAATGCACTACTTTTCCTTTTGTCTATTTTATTTATTTTGGACAGGGCTAACAAAGGTCTGCCAGGTGGTATAGTGGATAGAGTACCAGACCTGCAGTCAGGAAGGCTCATCTTTCTGTGTTCAAATCTATCCTTAGAACCCTACTGGCTGTGTGATCCTGGGCAAGTCATTTAACCCCATTTGCCTCAGTTTCCTCATCTGTACAATGAGCTGAAGAAGGAAATAGCGAACTAGACCACTCTGATATCTTTGCCAAGAAAAGCTTAAATGGAGTCAAAAGAGTCAGAAACAATTGAACAACAACAAAAATAGCTAGCAAAAGCAGTGTTTGAGCTACATGTTTTTGTATGTCTTTTGGAGGAACCCAGGGGAAAGTTGCAAAAATTCACCAATGCAGAGGATAGTTGGTAGGGGTAGGGAGGGGGCGGGAAAGGATTGAAAAGAATGGTTGCACAAAGGATAATCTCAGCACAGTGCAGTTGCATGTAGGAGGAAACAGCCTATTCCCTAGAGGCTTGAAGAAACTCTTCAAAGCACCATTGGATGAGACTTTGGGATGGTAAGTGCAAAGCAAATTTCCCTACCCTGGTTATAGGCAAATGGAGATTTGTTCCATGTTAGTGAAAGCTCTGCTTTTGAATAAAGTATATTCTTTCAATGCCACATTCCATTCATTAGTCGTATCTAAACAGATCTTAGTGAAATCTTTGAATTCAGATTTCTCTCCTGGTAACTGAAGTTCTGTTCACTTTGCCTAGTTTCCATAGAGTTCTCCAGCCTTGGATTTTATTATTTACTCTTTTCTTGGAATTTGTCTCTTGTGAATTACTGGACATCTGTACCACTAGTCTTCCTACATTTTTACTGTCTCCCTGGACGTACACAGTTTTGTTCATCCTCTTTCTTTATCAATTAAAGACCTTTAAAGTGGAATCTCACTTGACAGCTGATAGATGTTTCTGCTCTCAGATTAAACCCTGTCTTGATAAAGCATTTGTGCCAGTTGTGGCAATATCATTTTATCCACTGGAGTAACTTATGATTTCCTTTTAACAGGTTCTTTAAGCTCATGTATTTTAATCGGGAAGATGACAATTTTTATTTGTATGTGTGTTTTAAACACCATGCTGTTTACTTATGGTTTAAATAAACTTGCTTACTCAAATGATGACTTGGAGAACATGGTTGGGGAAAAAACAAATTAAGGCCTGACTGTGCCAGTTGGTGTTGAGAACAATAAGTTTTCTTTTCCACAGCCCAGGCTGGAATCATTTCTGCTCATCTGGAAAGCATTGCTATTCCCATGGGTGACAGGTTTAGCATCCTGAGGTATAAAGTGTAAGGGTCTAAGAAGAGACAGTAGTCAAAGTTGTAGTGGTGGTTTCAGTTACCTGGTATGTGCAGCTTCCTGTCTCTCCCTCAGTGTGAATTGCTGATCCATAACTAAATATCAACCCTTCTTTCACAAGTATCTGAATTATATTGATCCTTTTTAATCAGTGAAATATCATCTGCACCTGAGTCACTCAGAAGAGAATTTAACCATGCCTCTAATGATATCTAACACCTGCCAAAAGCATACTTAAGACACCTGATATTTAAGAGAGTCAGTCTAATGGATACTTCAATGATCTATTCCTATCAGGTCCCTAAACTTTATACCTGTATTAAGGGATATGATCATAATGTAGCATACCTAGACCATATTACCTCACTCCAGAAATGTCTCCCCAAGTTGTGATGAAGGTTTTGTTTTATGGAAGGTCAATATAAGAAGAAACAATTTGAAGAAAATATTATTGCCTCTTGAAAAACTGCTACTGAAGAATATTGTTGCCTCTTGAAAAACTGCAACTGAAGAAAGTATCTATCATTTTACTTAAAGCCCCTTACACAAGGACTCATGAAACAAATTCCTCCTAGAATTCATCATTTGTACAAGAAAAAGTCCTCTAATAAACCTGTATGCCTGTTTACCAAATAATGAAAACATGATAAATTAATATGTCCCTTTTTGTCTCATCTGTCAGGAAGCTCAAAGTTAAATTTGTGTTCAATTGCAGTAATTAAATGATTCTAAATATTTATCAATATTATGATGAACAGAATCACCAACACTCAGCATTAGAAAAGAAACCAGGGATCATTTTGTCCAATTCATATCAGAATAAGAATCGTGCTGACAACATTCTACTCAAGTAATCATCCAGGCTGTACTTGAGGTGGTCCAGTGAGGGAGTGCTCACTACCTCCCTAGGAAGCTCATACCACTCGTAGATATCATTAATTGTAGTGAAACAGTTTTGTTTTCTTATATTGAATGGAAGTCTGCCCTTCTAAAATGGTCACTCATTACTCCTAGGTCTGATCTCAGTGGCCCACATTAATAAATCTAAGTGTTTTTTCTTATTACCATCCTTCAAATACTTGAAGAAAATTACCATCGCCCTGTGCTTCCCAGTAAAGTTTCTTATATTTTCCTGCTCTCTGTAACTGACTTTTGCTTCCTTCATTATCGTTGTTTCTGATTGTACTTTTAATATTTGGGTGGGGGGTGGGGCAAAGCCAAGATGGTGACTGGAAAGCACGGACTTGTATGAGCTCCCTCCAGGTCCCTCCAAACACCTATAAAAAATGGCTCTGAACAAATTCTAGAACTGAAGAACCCACAAAATAGCAGAGGGTGGCAGGGCTCCAGCCCAGGACAACCTGGAGTAAGGGTCTATTGCACGGACCTGGGAGAGGAGCAGAGCAGAGCCCAGTGTGGGCCCTGTGGACCCATTAGACTATGAGCATGGTGGAACAGGCCCTAGTGCCCTGAATCAGTGAGCTGTGGCAGTTACCAGACTTCTAAACCCACAAACACCAAAGACAACAGAGAAGGTCAGTGGGAAAAGCTGCTGCGACAGAGTGAAAAGAGTTCGCAGTTTGTCCACCACCCTGGGGGCAGTAGAGGTGGTGCAGCTATAGAATTACAGCTGCAGTTGCTTCTGGCCCCAGGCCCACCTGGTAGGAGAAATTAAGTGGCAGATCTGAGCAGGAGCGCAGAGACAGCTTACATCTGAGTCTGGTCTGGGTTGGCGGTTCTTGGGGGAGAAGGAGCACTGGTGTGGCAGAGCTTGCTGTACAGAAAAAGCTCTGAAAACAACAGTGCAGCCCCTCAAGCTTGGGACAAAGTACTCTATACTCTACAAGCAGTCATACCCCGTTGAAAAACTCAAGGGACAAGTAAGTTGGCTGGGAACGTGGCCAGGCAGTGAAAACACTCTCAGATTCAGACTCAGACTTTGGAATCTTTCTTTGGTGACAAAGAAGACCAAAACATACAGTTGGAAGAAGTCAACAAAGTCAAAGAGCTTACATCAAAATCCTCCAAGAAAAACATGAACTGGTCTCAGGCCAAGGAAAAGCTCAAAAAGGATTTGGAAAAGCAAGTTAGACAAGTAGAGGAAAAATTGGGAAGAGAATTGAGAGCGATGCAAGAAAACCATGAAAAACAAGTCAATGACTGGCTAAAGGAGACTCGAAAAATACTGAAGAAAACCACACCTTAAAAAATAGACTGACTCAAATGGCAAAAGAGCTCCAAAAAGCCAATGAGGAGAAGAATGCCTTGAAAGGCAGAATTAGCCAAATGGAAAAGGAGGTCCAAAAGACCACTGAAGAAAATACTACCTTAAAAATTAGACTGGAGCAAGTGGAAGCCAGTGACTTGATGAGAAATCAAGATGTTATAAAATGGAACCAAAGGAATGAAACAGTGGAAGACAATGTGGAATATCTCCACTGACCTGGAGAATAGATCCAGGAAAAATAATTTAAAAATTATTGGACAACTTGAAAGCCATGATCAAAAAAAGAGCCTAGATAGCATCTTTCAAGAAATTGTGGAGGAGAATTGCCCTGATATTCTAGAGCCAGAGGGTAAAATAGAAATTGAAAGAATCCATTGGTCCCCTCCTGAAAAAGATCCCCAAAAGAAAACTCCTAGCAATATTGTCACCAAATTCCTGAGCTCCCAGATCAAGGAGAAAATACAGCAAGCAGACAGTCTTTAAAGAAACAGTTTGAGTATTGTGGAAATACAATTGGGATAACACAAGATCTAGCAGCTTCTACATTAAGGGACCAAAGGGCTTGGAATATGACTTTCCAGTGGTCAGTGGAGCTAGGATTAAAACAAAGAATCACCTACCCAGCAAAACTGAGTATCATGCTCCATGGCAAAATATGGACTTTCAATAAAATAGAGGACTTTCAAGCTTTCTCAGTGAAAAGACCAGAGCTGAATAGAAAATTTGACTTTCAAACACAAGAATCAAGAGAAGCTTGAAAAGGTAAACAAGAAAGAGAAATCATAAGGGACTTACTGAAGTTGAACTGATTTGTTTACATTCCCAAATGGAAAGATGATGTGTATAATTCATGAGACCTTGGCATTAGGGTAGCTGAAGGAAATATACATATATGTATATATGTATATATATATATATAGAGAGAGAGAGAGAGAGAGAGAGAGAGAGAGAGAGAGAGAGAGAGAGCACAGGGTAAGTTGAATATGAAACGATGATATCTAAAAACATAAAATCAAATTAAGGGATGAGAAAGGAATATATTGAGAGAGGGAGAAAATGAGAGATAGAATGGGGTAAATTATCTTGCATAAAAGTTGCAAGAAATAGCAGTTCTGTTGGAAGGGAAGAGGGGGCAGGTGAGAGTGAAAGAGTGAATCTTGCTCTCATCGGAATTGACCAGAGGAGAAAATAACATACACACTCAACTGGGTATCTTACCCCACAGGAAAGAAGGAGGAAGGAGATAAAAAGGGGGGATGACAGAAGGGAGGGCAGATAGGGGGAGGAGGTAATCAAAAACAAATACTTTCAAAAAGGGACAGGGTCAAGGGAGAAAATTGAATAAAGGGGGACAGGATAGGAAGGAGCAAAATATAGTTAGCCTTTCACAACAAGAGTATTGTGGAAGGGTTTTACATAATGATATGCATGTGGCCTATGTTGAATTGCTTGCCTTCTTTGGGAGAGCGGGTGGAGAGGGAAGAGGGGAGAGAATTTGGAACTCAAAGTTTTAAAAACAAATGTTCAAAAAAAAAGTTTTTGCATGCAACTAGGAAAAAAGATATACAGGCAATGGGGCATAGAAATCTATCTTGCCCTACAAGAAAGTAAGGGAAAAGGGGATGGGGGGAGTGTGGTGACAGAAGGGACGACTGACTGGGGAATGGGGCAACCAGAATATATGTCATCTTGGAGTGGGAGGGAGGGTAGAAATAGGGAAAAAAATTATAATTCAAACTCTTGTGAAAATCAATGCTAAAAACTAGAAATATTAAATAAATAATCAAAAAATTAATGTTTTAAATTAATTAAGTTAAAAAAAAGATTTTTTAAGCTTTGTCAACTGTCTCAAAATATTTACAGAAAAGAAGTGGGAGGATTAATTTTGGATTAATCCACCACAGAAGTACCACCTCAATTCCTTAATTTAGCATGAAAGTGTAGCTGGGTAAAGAAGTACAAGGTATGGCTGATCCTACCAAACTGTGAAGACATAGGTGGTTAGAGTGATTGATTATTATCTGAGGGTTAGGCTAGTGGATTTGCAAAGGATAATAGGCCAGGTCATGAAGTTCTGATAAATAGAAACCCATGAAACCATTTACTACAGTGCAGAGATTTACAACCTGTTTGTGGAAGGAATATCAATAGTGCTGAAATCACAAATCTTTTGAAATGTTCAAATTAATTAGTAAACAAGTATGTGAAGATACTGGGCAAATAAATGTTTGCTGGATAAGTTAGGGGTAATCTTAGGTCTCTATGGCAAGTACAGATTTAAATGTCCAAGGAATACCATAGGATGCTAATCATTAATAGCCCATGACCATCATGGCATGTAAAGTAGAAATCGCAATTGGTGTGGAGCCAAAGGAACCTGCTAGCTATGGGACCTCATAAAAGTCAGTTAACTTTTCTTAGACTTTTTCTCCAGTTTTAAAAATAAGGTTGCCGGATCATATTACCTTAGAGATTCCCTCTAGCTCTCAACCTGTGATCCCATCTTTACAGGACAAACTTTCATGGGAACAGACCTACATGGAATACTCCAGTCAAGACCCAAGACATCCATGGGCCAGCATTAGAATCTCAAGCCAGAAAAAGACCACTGAGAATCATAAACCTGATACCCTCTCTTAAAACATGGAGAGGGAAGAAAGGAGCACTAAAGATAAACTTTGACTTCTCAATTGCACATAGAGTTGACTTTGCTAATGAGACACTGTATGGAATGGAAGGTACAAAAAATAACAATCATAGCCCCCTATCTTGTGACTTGTGGCCCAATACATGATAAAGAAAAAAATTCCAAGGAACATTTTTAAAAACGGAAAAACTAATGAAAAGAAATAATATATTGTTATTTACTATTGGATTTTCTCTCATTGGAGTTGTTTACAAAGATTCTAGGATACCTCCTCCTGGGTATGTTATAAAGGAGGTTCATTCTTCAGGTAAGGAGCTTCAGCAGATGATCTCTGAATTCCATTTTAGAGAAATTACAACTCTGCAGTTCTAGAAACTTCACAGTCTGTAATCTACTGAATGAAGCCTTCACTGTTGTGCTGAAAAAAGTGAGTAAGACCTGGATATAAATTTTGATGTGGATTTATTCAAGCAAGCAACTGTTCAGAGTAAAGACTCAAATCGAACAGCCCCGAGCAGCGGTCAGGTCAGGTTATTTAAAGGGAAAAAACACAAACTGATTTCTGTGGAGATAGGAGCACAAACAGTGGGGTCCATGGAGATGGGAGCATAAACATTGGGGCAAGCTGGGGCAAGATGGAGGGTAAATTGGGTGGCAGGGCACAACACTCTTATGGGTTTCATGCAGAATTTATGGAGAAATTTAACTTTGATATATTTTTGCCATTTTTGATGGAGGAAAGGGGGATGATTTCTTTTTTTTTTTTGAGGCAGGAGGGCAGGGCAATTGGGGTTAAGTGACTTGCCCAAGGTCACACAGCCAGAAAATGGGTCAAGTGCCTGAGGCCAGATTTGTACTCAGATCCTCCTGACTCTGGGGCCAGTGCTCTACTCAATACACCACGTAGCTGCCCCCAGGGGATGATTTCAAGGAAAGGAATGAGGGAGAATATTTTACACAGGCACTGATAACTCTTTTTCCACCTTAATCCTCACCTTGGATTAATCTTCACACTCATTTTATCCATCTTTGCCCAATCAACTCACACAGGTCTTTTACAGAAAGCTAGTCACCCTTATAGAATCCTCGTGTATTTTTTCAGTCTTTAGAAAATGAAGACAGGTGATAACATCTTTTCAGAAATGACCAGATCACACTTCTCAAAAAGTACCAATTACCATAGTTGCCTTCAATATGTTAGCTAAATAAATTTGTTGACACTAACAGAGCAGCAATAATACTTTCTAGGTATGTAGGTTTACATATTTCAGCCAAGAAGCTTCAAGCATCATGTAATGAGTAGCTCATTAATCTTCACAGTTTTCCTGTGATGAAAAGAGGGGGAATTATTATCTCAATTTTGCAGATTGGGTAATGACAGCCTAGAGAGATTAAATTGCTTGCCTCAGGTCAGAGCATGAATCAGAGTGGAACCAGACACACAACTTCAGATGCAGTAGGCCTATATAACTGCTCAAACCTTTCCTCGAAAATTATTAATAAATATGAAACAATCTATCACTCTATTAAATTATACAAAATTATAATAATTATTCTAGCTAAACTTTTATTATTCTATCAGGATGGTAGTAATTCTTGCTACATCAATTTGTGTATCCTCTATTCCCTATTCCTTTTCACTTCTTTCCTCTACTTGAGATTGGACCAAGGAAAAGAGAAAGTGTGGATACAGACAGAAATATCCCTTTTCTCTCACTCACATATTTATATTGTTGGAAGTGACAACTTTTAATGACTAGCACCAAAGCCACTGGCAGTCCTGAATATGTAAATCCACTCTCTATTATCATTTTAGTCAATTAGCCACTGAAAAAACTCCTCATTTTATTGTTGCTATTTTGCTCTAATAATACATAGAATAAACAACATGGAATAATGGCTAGAATACTGGCATTGGAGTCAAAATACTGTATGTGGCATTTATAAGCTATGTGACCCAGTCTATTCACAATGAGCTTTAGGCAAGTCTCTCATATTTATCCACTGCTACTACTATAGTAGTAATAATAACAATAGTAATAAAATAAATATAAATATAAAATAAATAAAAGCAGCTAACATTTATTTAGAGCTTTAAAGTTTGAAGAAGGTTTTAAACATATTATGTCACTTGATCCTAACCACAGTCCTGTCTGGTATGGGCTACTACTTACTCCTCCCTTTTACAGATGAAGAAATGAGGCCCAAATAAATCACATGATTTGTTCGGGACCACAGGCAATAAAGTATTCGAGGTAAGATTTGAATCACGTCTTGCAGAGTACAAATCCATCACTTTATCCACTGTACCAGTTAGTTTCCTGCTGGGTTGATGTTGTTACCAAAATGTGCATTCCTCATGTGGTCTAAAAATCACAGCCCCTTCACCTGTTTGTATAAATATGTTTTGATTTATCTGAACTTTACTTCTTTTAATTGTAATAGAGGAGTTGGTCAAGAGAACTTGTAAAGCCCTTTCCATTCCAAATCTATGATGCTACAATTCATTTTTGCCCACATCTTTACTGTCGCTGCCTCACTCCCTACCCCAACATAGGCACCATTCTGTTACAATTAAAAAATAAGGCAAAATGAGATTTTAAATCACTGTTCCTTCTTCCTACAAGCCTTCTGCCTCTTCTTGATTTTGTCACACTTTTAAAATTCCTTTTTAAAAATATATCTATATTTACTTACATTGAAGAATATCCTTTCAATTTCTCAAGTCAAAAATGTCCATTTCCAACAAGGACTTTGAACTTTGCTCACATGTGCATTTTATGTGATTGCTTTTAAACCATCAGATAGCAAATTAACTTTCACACATTGTCTTCTACCTGTTAATCAGGACACCCAACACCTTCACAGAGTAGAAGATTGAACTAAATTTAAATAAAATTGTCACTAGTAAAGCAAGGTGATTATTTCCCAGAAAAGAACTAGAGGCAGTTGTTCTCATTCTCTGTAATTTACGAATAAAACATAACGGGGAAAGCCAAGTGCAGTGTTCTGGGAATGCTAGAATTTTTATACTGTGAACAAATGCACAGCATGTTCAAATACACAAGAATATGCAACATGTGGCAGAATCAGGAACTCAGTTTCATGTGTGGAGGAGTCTGCCATGCCTATAGAAACATTGTATTGTGCGTGTGTGTGTATGTGTGTGTTTTAATTGTTATCTATCATTTCCCATTTTAAAAATAAGCACCACTTTCCCTAAATAAGAAATATACTTCTAGTACCTTTTTAATATTCAAATTCTAGGGAGGTGATGGGAAGGGAGTTTCTATGAAGTCTACCTCTTCTCCAACCTAAACATCCTCTAGTTAAGCTTTACATGATCTGATCTGAAAGTTCTTCATCACCTTGGTCTGTTTCCTTTGGACTACTGCCATTTTATCAATGTTCTTTCTAAAATAGGACTTCCAGAATTCTGTGAATTTCTAGATAACAAGAAACAATAATGTTTTATAGCATGTAGACTACTTACCACCATCCCTACTCCTGTCTCTTCCTCCCTTCCCAAACACACAGTGTTCATGTGGCACCAGGGAATATGCCTTGAGTAGCTAATAGGGGTTTATATTTACACCAAACCTCAGGTAATGTTTGTTAGAGGCCTGCTATACCAGCTTGCATCCAAATATGTGCAGACTAGTATTCTAGATTTTAGCTACCAGCTCACTCCTTCTACAGGTTCAATAAAGCTATTTCCTAGCCTTTCATTCTATTTGTTATCCCCAATCTTTGCCTGGAGAAGGGCTAGGGGATAGGAATAGAAAATGATATGTAATTTTATTGTCAAGCAGCTCCTAGATAAGAAAATTCCTCCTACCAACACAGACCAGCACTTTCCTTTCCTCTTATAGTCTTAGATACTTGCCTAGAGCACTCAACAGTGACTACCAAAGACTGAATTTTCAACTTGTTCCTAGCTATATTGAACATCTGCTTTTATAGAGACATACCCTAAGGCTTAAAGTAAGAAAGTAAGCCACTTAGTACCTCCATGAAGTAGTGCTTGGAAGAAATCCCCAACTTGGGGATTAGATGATCTTCCAGGATTATAGACACACTCTTGTGAGTCTCAATCAAACCGAATCAGTGAATGTCCTTAGTATACACTATAAGCTCAAACCTAGAGTAACCAGAGACTCAACATGCTTCCTCTGCTTTTAAAAAAAAACTACTCCCTGAGTTCTCAACAGCATGACCTTGGATATTTTCCGTTATGTGATCCTTGAGTCTCTTCCACACCACACTTTCATCTCCCTTTATTGCCTAAAGATTCATAAATTCCCAAGGGAAAATAGACCTTCCCCCTACTCAGCCGAAAGTTTGGGACTACTCACTGTGCAGTCTCCGTGTTTTGATTCACACTGTATGTTTGTTTTCCTGTCAAAAACTAGTTTCAAAAGGGTTTGGATAAATGCAAGGTTTCTGGCAATTGTGCCATGGAATGGATTCTTCTTTTAAAGATTTGTTCTTTGATCCGATATTTAAGTGAGTTTCACTGTACTGGAATAATTGTTTTAAAAATAAATAAAACCTTACCGGAAGATCTACAAACGACTTCAGAGGAAGAAAAAATATTCCATCATTAACTAGAAAGAACTATGTAAACAAAATGATTTTGTCAAGCACCTTGATCTACTCTGTTGACTAAATAAGTTCTGTCAGATCCATAAAAGCCTTCTGCTATAGAAATTTTACTTTGTCAACAACTCAACCATTTTAAAAGAAGTGTGCATTTTGACAAACATGATATAATAATTCTCTTTTGACAACTTGAATTTTGGTAGGTCTCTGGAATGAGAATAACTCTGTCTTTTCTTTGAAAGCTAGGATGCCTAACAAGTATAGTCCTGAAATTTTGTTTACCCACTGAATGAAAAAGGTAATGAAAAAAGTGTTTAAAGCCAGAATATTTTTGTTATGTCAAAAGTCTTCAGAATATAATTTGATTTGCATATCAATATCCATCCTAAGCTTTTCAGGTGGTTTAAATGCATTTTTCTTAATACTATCTGGCACACTGAATAGGATAGTTAATGATCAGTTCACTAAGATCTTAACAGTAAATATGGCATTTCCTCTGAAGGATAGAATTTCGTTTAACTTTATCTGTACAAAGTTGTTCTTGTTTTAGTTTGCAGTAGCCATATGACTTTTTTGCCCACTAGATTTGCAATAGCTCAGTATTATCGATTGATGTACAAAAAGTTGCCCCCCATAAATTTTAAAAAGGAACTGATATTCTCTTGATTTGTGCATATAATTATGGTACTCAACACTATCAATCCTTAGTGCTATTAGCACATACAAGTATGGTATTTAATATGTAACTCTTGACCCAAAGCACAGTGGTATGGGACTCTGTCCTTATTGGCAAATATGAATACCCTATCCCATGTGAAGGGCAAGGCAGAGTTAGCAAGGGGTGAGAGAGGTTAAGTCTTCATCAGTCTCCTTTGGAATTCTCCAAAAGTCAGCTCTTCTTTGGGACTCTTCAAGTGAGAGTCCCTCTCCAGAATTCTCCAAGCCATAGTCCTTTTTGAGAATAGCATGGAGTTGGCTTGACAAGACCCCATGTGTAGCACAAAAGTGATGGGAGTGAGAGAATGGACCCCCGTATGTAGTGAGTCTCCTTGTGTAATGAAGACGTTCTCATTGTGTGTGGCTTGAGTAGAGGAAGAATCAACATCCCTAGTCTTTTTTTCTCTTCACCCTTCTTCAAGGAATATTTTCATTCCTACCACTCTGCTTTCCTTGGGTGTAGAAGGGAAGATACTAATTAGAAATATATCTATCTCCTTCCTTAAATATTGTTCATCTATGGGATATTATTGAGTTCCATCTAACTTTTGATCATTTTTTCATGTTGCGGGGAGAGGGAGCCCTAAGCTCTATATCCAAGGCTTAACCCTCTTCCCCAATTATTTCCAGTTTCACAATAAACATACATAGAGAATAACAATGAAACCCATTGGTCTAAATCATGTCAAAACATACATCAGATAAGGTATACGTAGGAGAATATATAGTAGACAATATAGAATGAAATGCATCTCCCAATTGGGAGTGAGATAACTCAGCTCAACCAAGAGGTCCTGGATCTCACCCAAAGGAGACACTGCCCAAAAATCTCTAGCAGTCTGAGAATAGAGACATGATGGAGACAACAACCTAGACTAAAACTCTCTGCCTCCTACTACTACCAGTGCTCTGCTTCCTATTTCCCAAGAACCCAGTAAAACTCAGAAGCCAGTGTCAGGCTGTTTTCCTGAAATGTGATGTTATCATCTTCCTTCTCTCAAAGACTAAATGACTCTTACTTAAGTCTTATAAAGTTTTAAAAGTATTACTCTAATTTAAATATTGAAAGTTTTGATTAACAATATCCACAATTTCTTCAGGGTAGAGACTGTTTCATTTTTGTCTTTGTATTCTCTTCCTCCTAGATCTTAGCACAGAGTAGATGCTTAAAAATGCTTTTGGAGTAATTGATTCATATCAATCCAGTAAAGATTTCATAAGTTGGGCAACTCATCCATAACTTTGTAAATAATCTTAGAGAGTTGGCTAATACTTAATGTTTGCCCTGGTCGCATAGCTACCAGAGGCAGGGTTTTGAACCCATAGCCTCTTGGTCTAGCACACTATCCACCACTTAAAGCAGCATATAATGTTCTTGCAAATACAGTCAGTATCTAGTTGCCATTCAATACCTTCCATTTTACAAGAGGAAGATTTGATACCTGAGTAATGAGGTATTGATTTATCTAGAAAATAAGACAGGATAAAGTATCATTTTTTTCTCCTTCATTTAACAAGGGAATGAATTTTAAACTATTTCTTCTTAGGAGTTTGCCTCTTGATATCTCCAGTTAAATTCTATTCTTAATCTCTCTGAGAACTGTGGCAGAAACTGCCCTCCTTGTAAATCTGATTATAATAATAAAATACTATTTCATTACTTCTCCAGTGCACAGATTTATTTTTAAGAGATCATCACTGTCAAAAGTCATATGCTAGGAAGAAAATAAGGAGAATCATTTTTTGCCTGTAAACCTGCTTTTAGTTACTGGCATTTTTATGGTGTCTCTATGCTTGTCCTTTATGTTAAGAGAACAGAGCTAAATGAGATAGAACAGGAAAAAAAGTAATCATCTTATTACCACTGGAGACTATGCTATACCTTTCAGTCAAACAAAATTGGTTTCCTTACATCTTCCAGGGCTAAAATGATGTATGGATCATAGCCATATTTGAAAGCTAAAAGAGTCAGGGAGAAAACTTTACAAAGGGTACCTGTATATATCTACAAGATGTCAATTTGATTTAGTGAAATTTGTGAAGGAAAATGGATTGTATTAGAAAGCTAGGAAGTTCACTTCGCCCACTCGATGCTTTACCATGGGCCTGGACCATGTTTAATTACTTAAAGAATAATTATGAAGTTGCTGTAGTCATTTTGTCTCTAGGTTAGTATGTTTTTCCCCCTAATATCTTCTTATGAACTTTGGACATTTCCAATTGCCTCTACCCTGATTGTTCTCTATACCAAGAGACTAGTATATATGACTCAGACAATAATATCCCAGAAATCATTTTCAAATATCACAACTTCTGCCCAGAAGTATTAGAATTCCTTTAGTATTTTGGCACTCCAACACACATTTCTCAGTCTTTTCTGGATGGTGGTCCTGGGCAAGGAGTGCTGCCGTGGCAGAGCTTGTGGCAGTGATGGAGAGGGAACCCTCCTCACAGTTCTAACACAGAAAAGAGGGCTTGTGGTCACTAACAAACCAGAGTACAGGCCAGGAGAGGAGTAAACACCTCTCCTTTGATCATACGACCTTGGAAGAACTGAGAATTTACAGATCCCTACAAATATCTCTGAAAACAGCTGCACAAAACTGCACTGAGAGCAGAGTCCTACATTAACAAAGATCTAAAAAGTCAAGCCATTGGCTAGGAAAATGAGGAAACGGTGGAAAAAACTCAGACCATAGAATCTTACTTTGGTGACAAGGAAGATCAAAACATACAAGCAGAAGAACACAACAAAGTCAAAGTTTTTACATCCATAGTCTCCAAGAAAAAAATGTGAATTGGTTGTAGTCCATGGAAGAGCTCAAAAAAGATTTTGAAAATCAAGTAAGGGAAGCAGAGGAAAAATTGGGAATAGAAATGAGAGTGATGCAAGATAATCATGAAAAAGGAATCAACAGCTTGCTAAAAGAGATCCCCGAAAATGCTGAAGAAAATAACATCTTAAAAAGCAGACTAATTCAAATGGCAAAAGAGGTCCAAAAAGTCAATGAGGAGAAGAATGCCTTAAGAAGCAGAATTAATCAAATGGAAAAGGAGGCCCAAAAGACCACTGAAGAAAATAATTTCTTAAAAATTAGAATGGAGCAAATGGAAGTTCATGACTTTATGAGAAATCAAGAAATTATAAAAGAGAACCAAAAGGATAAAAAAATAGGAGACAATGTGAAATATCTCATTGGAAAAACTACTGACCCAGAAAAAAGATCCAGGAGAGATAATTTAAAAATTATTGGACTACCTGAAAGCCATGATCAAAAAAAAAAAAAAAAGAGCCTAGACATCATCTTTCGAGAGATTATCAAGGAAAACTGCCCTGATATTCTAGAACTAGAAGGGAAAATAGAAATTGAAAGAATCCACCAATCACTTCCTGAAAGAGATCCCAAAAGGAAAACTTAAGAATATTATAGCCAATTCTAGAGTTCCCAGGTCAAGGAGAAAATATTGCAAGCAGCCAGAAAGAAAGAATTTGAGTATTGTTACTTTTTGCCAAAAAATCCTATCTCATTGGTTCCTGTTGTTCCTGCCCAGAATTCCTTTTGAAAAATATGAACACATAGTTCAAACATTGCTCAAGTTTGAATCTTCATACATGTAAGTAAAATGATCCCAATTCCCATAAAAGGACTTAAGGTGAAAATGCATGTTTGGCAATGAACCCTTAATCTTATCCCACAGAAAAAGCAGAGGCATAGGCTTACCAAGAAAGAATCTTTGCCAAGAAAACTCCAAATGGGTCATGGAGAGTGAGGCACAATTGAAATGATTCAACAACAACTATGAATAATAGTTATATAATTATGTAATTCTTTCTGAATAATAATTTAATAATAGTATTTTTATTTAAGTAATCATTTAAATTTGCAAGCACTTTACAAAAATTCTCTCATTTAATCTTGTTAATAATCCTTGAAGACAGCTGTTATTGTCCTCATTTTCCAGATAAGGTTGACTTTCCAAGAGTCAGGCAACTAATAAGTCACTAAGGAAAGATTTGCCTTTGTAAGATCTGACTCTCCATCCAATGGTTTATCCACTGTGGCAATTGGTACAGTGGGTAGAGTGCTGCACCTGGAGACAGGAAGACATGAGCTCAAATCCAGCCTCAGACACTTACTAGCTATGTAATTCAGGGTAATTCATTTCACTTCTATTTGCCTCAGTTTCCTCATTGCAAAATGAAGATAATAATAGCACTTACTTCCAAGGATTAAATGAGATAATAATTGCCAAGAACCTAGCACAATTCCTGGTACATAGTAGGTGCTATATAAATGTCTGCTATTATTATTATTACTACTATATCAACCAAATAGCACTACTTATGCAATAAGCAGAAATATTTCAGGTCCTGGTTTTGGCATTTATTAATGGCATAATCTAGGGCAAGTCCCTATTTTCCTAAACATTGTTTCCTTCATCTGGAAAAAAAGGATAAGAATACCACCCATATAAGAGGGTAGTTGTGAGGAAAATGAGCAATTCAATGGCCCATTATTCCAGTACTCCAATGGCACCAGGATCTGATTGACATGGTTATTCTCTTCATCACTGAAGATCACAACCCATGTGTATAAAAATATTTGTAGTAGGCCTTTCTGAGGTGGCAAGGAATGGAAAAGTAGGAGTGGATCATCGATTAGGGAATGGCAAAACAAATTATGGTTAGAATGTAATGGAATGAATATAATGTAATATTATTGGGCCATAAGACATGATAGGGATGGTTTCAGGGAAACCTAGAAAGACTTTCATGAGCACAGTAAAGCAAGGAGAAACTAGGGGAAAATACTGTAAGAACGACAACTTTGAAAGCTATAACCTCTGATCTATTGTTACCCACCCACCCAACCCACCACCATTGCAGAGGACTTACAGTGAAACATGCTACCCACCTTCTGACAGAGAGGTTATAAATTCATGGTTCAGAATGAGACATGCGTTTTTGAACATGGACAGCAGCAACTTGTTTTTCTTGAATAGGTTGTAACAACAATGCTACTTGCCTCCACTGTGGCTGTGTAAGGCCAATAACTCCAGCACACAAGAGGGCTGATAGCGCAGGTTCTTTGATCTTCTTTTCAAAGGAAAGCAAGTTTAAGGGGTTTGCAATCTCACTTTAATTAAACATACATATATCATTCACTTAGTTCGGGGAAAAAGTCGGCACCCTGAACTTCAGAGCAAATACAAACAGAGAAAATAAAAAAAAAACAGAGAAAATAGCAAAAATCAACAGATAGGATTCTAGCTGTCTGACCAAAGCTATACATACATAGTTACCAGAGAGAATGGCATCAGCATCCGGGTTTTGGGCTCCTTGATGGCTACCCAGAGTCTCCACATCAACACTCTTCCAATGAGTGAGCCCCTAAAGCAAAATGCCAACCGAAGAGTATATATATACATATTTCTTCAAGGTCAGAGGGCTTCACACCTCTTGTGACCTACTCAGCAAAAGGGTGTGGACCTTCCTATAAACAAAAGCAACACTCAAAGGCTCTTGATTGCCTTAGTGATGAGAAGTACTCCCAAACAAAAGACAACAAAAAGTCCCACTTTGCTTGCCATTACATACATATATTTTACAATGATTTTTTTTTTCCAGTTTTGGTGATGTAGGAGAGAGAGAGAATAAATGTTTGTTAATTTTTAAAAAACATATTACAAAAAAAGATATTTAAAGGTCATGGAATAGTGAATTTTTCATCCTCCTCATAACAACTCCACAGTTTAAATTGTATTATTTTCCACATTTCTCTATTGTATAATAAAAAAAAGATTCCTCTTTTGATACCTTGGTCCATTTGATAGGCAAAGGAGTGTTTATGTCAAAAAGTATTGGTTAATGAATCAAGAGGAGTTGACAATTCAGAAATCTTTAAAAAGAAGAACAACTCAAATTCAGTCTCTGGCTCCCTTCTTATTCTGGTCTTCTTCTGCAAAAAAAAAATTGCTAAAGTAGTCTTAGAAGATGCTTCCCAGTACGCAATCTGAAAGGAATGAGGAAACAAGGAATACTCCACCCCCTGAGGTCCAGAAAAATACATTGTTTGATCACCTGTTCTCAGGGAATGAAACCCACAAGCAGAAAATACATTCAGTGACCCAAAGCACAGCCACAATTCCACCTAGGAATTACATATGTTTGAAGCCACTGTAACTGCCAGGAATGAAGATGCTTGCTTTGCAACTCAATATCAAAAGTCTCAGAAATGTAGAGTTACCTGCTGTCCTTCCTGGAAAGAAAAAGGAAGAGAAAATAACAGTGGAGAGAATAATTCCTCTTATTGTCTACTCAACAGGTGGATCTTCCTGGCTTCCTAAACCAATTGTCTCTAATACAGATTTGACATAGCCCAGTCTCCCCCACTCTAATCCTGATGTCGCAATGAAGTCCTAGAAATTACCGCAATACCCCCAAACATCAAATCATTGAAACAGCACATATGGCCTACAGGACATGACCCAGGAGAGTTCAGCTCAATTCTAGGCATGCTTCATAGAGTGGGCCCTACTACATATAAATGAAGAAAACAAAGCTATGGAGAAATGAAGCAATTTCCCCACAATCATATCACTAACAAATATAAAAATCTAAGATGCCTTACTATCCTGTCCTTTTTTGGTTATTTTTTATGTCCTCTAAAAGCACTTTATAATACATAATTTTAAAATCCAAAAGTTCTTAAGACAAAACTCATATTTATAAATTATCATGATCATAAGCAGCAGCATGGTATAGTGAATTAACAGCTGGATATGGCATCAAGAAGACTTGAATTAAAATCTTGTCACTGACACTATTTGTAGAATGATGGTGAAGTCAACTAACATCTCTGAGCCTTGGGCAATTCTCAAATACTGTAAATTATAAACAGCATTCTGTGGTCATTCTGTGGGATGAAATCACATATTGACTGTGACATTTAACATAGGTTTATGAAAAAAGAGCATATGATTTTATTTCATCATGAAATTATAAATACATTGAGTTTCAAAATATCTAAATTTTTAAAGAATTTATTTTACATAATGTATTTTATGTAAACCTAAATGAAATCTTTCGTTTAAGATAATACATATGTATTCTGTTAAAAAAAAAGTTAAAACCTACTGGAGAATCATCTGCAAAAAGATTTTAAACATTTGGCTTGAAATTTTTCTTTAAAGTTATTGATATATTTCAATGAGCCTTAAAAAAATGAGAAACCAATTCACTGCTTTAGCATCATCTATCACTGTCTCCTTCTGAATACCAGTCTGTTTCTGGTAGATTGGAAAAAACCTAACTTTTCTCATTCCTCCAGTCACCTGTCTAACACTACCTTTGTTTTGTCCTTCACTTTCATTTCATCCTAGTAGGTATTAAAAATTTAAAGCAGAGGTAGGTAATAGCCACACTCTATAATTCATGATATGTTGTGGGGATTAGTTTACCTTTGTACTGAGAGACAGATTGAGAAAGAAAAATCTAATATTTTCACAGAAATACTCTTTTCTTATTTATTCATAAAGATGACCCTGAGTCACCAAGGATAAGTTGTTTTATCTGCTGTTTAAGGAGGCAAGGAAGTACCAGATAAATGAGGTGTTACTATATTAACATTATTGACAGAGCTTTTTAAAAGCTTCCTATTGATTTTAGAGAATAAAGATATATAAGTGGGTTAGGGGGAGCTATATAATATGTTTCAGAGATTTATTGGAAGATACCTCTGGGGAATATACTTGGAATTGGTCTATTAGGGCCAATGCAAGAAATATGTATGCAGAGCTCTCTGGGAGACTTCCTACTATTCCCAGGTATGCTTATGTAAAGCTAAAATTGGGAGGAAGCTTATATATCATCTAATCCATAGAGATCAACTAGTACTCTCTTTTTCAGATGAGTAAATTAAGACCCAGATAGGTTTAACCGATTTGTCCAAGGTCATTCAGCTAGTGTCAGAACCATGTCTACACCAGAGTTTCCTGATTCCCAATCAAATGTTCTTTCCACTAGAGAGCATTGTCGTTTTGATTCCATTTCATTCACTGAGCATTTACTTACTGCATAAGAGAATTTATTGCATGCCTGTCACTGTACTACTTGCTGGAGATGCAAAGATAAAAACAAAGGAATCCCTTCCTTCAAGGAGCTTCCATTTTATTAACTATATAGAACAGATTGAAAGTGGATACAAACTAGTAGCATGGGAGGGAGAGGAGTACTAACTACTGCAGGAACAGTGAAAGTATCTGAGTTCAAACAAGATACATTTCCCAGAGATGAAGGTGAGCAGAGAGAGGATTACAAGTATGGATAAACATTCTTTGCAGGAGTTTATGTAGGAGATGAAACGGCATGTACACAAAATGGCAAATCGAACAATTTTGCTAAAATGTGGACTGCCTGAGGGAGGAGTGACTGATACAAATCCTAAAATCTGGAGGCAGATTGTGAAGTAAGGGTTCATAGATTTAGTAAGACTATAAGGCACCTCAGAGGCCATATAGCCCAACTTTTGCAGTTTGTATTTTATTCTAGATGTATTACAAATGAACAAAGCTTCTTGAATAGGAAGATAATATGCTTTGGGAAGCTTATTTTTGTAGCTATGTAGAACATAGAAAGGAGTAGGGAGAGACTTGATGTTGGGAAATTCATCAAGAAGCTATTGCAATAGTCCTGGTGAGAGGGGATAAGCGTCTAATCTAAGGTGATGAAAAGGGAATAAATATTATAGATTTGTGAACATCGAATAAGTGAGACTTAACAACTTTGGGTATACGAAGAGACAGGGAAAGGAAAGAATTGAGGATGACTCAGAGTGAGAGCCTTGGTGACTAGAAAGATCTTTCTCCACAGTGGATAGTTAGGGCTGAAAGGGTGGCAAGTTTATAGAGAATTTTAAAATATATATATTTTGAACAGTGTCAATTTGTTAGAACGTGATTTTTATGTAATCTCTAGTGGAGATGTCTATCACACAGTTAGAATGGTAGAACTGGAGCTGAGGAGAGACATGAGTCATGTATAGATATAGATATATAGATATAGATATAGGCATAGGTATAGATATAGATATATAGATATGTAAATGTGTAGATATGTAGATATATAGATATAGATTTAGAACTATCTGTTTTATCATTATTTAATTAATGTTAATTAAACCCAAGAGAACTGATGATTTCACTGAGAGTCTGTATAGAGATAAAACAGAAGAGGGTTAAGGACAGAGCCCTCATATTCACCTACTATAGTCAGCAGTATATGGGTGATGATCCAGCCAAGAGGCCTAAGAAGGAATACTTAGAAGAATGAATAAGAAAAGAATGAGGAGGAACCAGTGTCATTTGAAATCCAGAGAAAAAAGTAAATGAGTTTACCAGAGTGGATTTAGGAGCTGCTGAATTGTTGTAGTAAGAATGTATTCCTACCACCAGGATAAAAAGAATAAACTGTAGAGGTGACAACCCACTCTGGGAACACCTTAAGCTTCCAGCATGAGTGTAGTTGAATGAGAAAACTGACTCAGAAAGAGGAAGACGAAGGCTGAAACAGGGATAAAGATGAAGTAGTGAGAAAGAAAGACAGACAGACAGAGACAGATAGACACAGACACAGAGAGGCAGAGGAGCAAAAGATAAAAAAGTCATAAGATGGTCAGTTTGGAAAATTCAAAGAAGAGATGAGATGGACAGTATCAAAGACAGGAGTATATAGGTGGACCCTGGCTAAGATAAAGGTCACCTCTTTATCAGAGTGGAGCAAAGGAGGAGAGAATAGAGGATTGTGTTTAGAGGCTTTAAAATAGAGAAATGAGAAGTTGGGTTATAGCAAGACATAAGTAGAAATAAGAAAAGGGATCCAGAGTTTTGAGAAGGGAAGATAGTGCAAAGGCAAACTGATTAAGTATAGGGTCAAGAAGTTGAAGGGAAAAATAAAAGGGGTGATGGGTTGGAACAGCAAGGAGGGGTGGAGTGGTTGAAAGAACAGGTTTAGGAAGAGTGAGATAGAGATATGAAAAGATAACAAACTGTAGCTAGAGAGGGGAATATATGAATTCTAGATCATGAAGGTCAAAGAGTTGTGGTGATGATGAGATCCAATCTGCACATGGCAGATGTTGGTGTATTTTCTGAAGGCATTTCTGAAGGATTTGTCATGTGAAAAGGACGGTGGAAAAAATTTGCTTCTGATAGAATGGGTTGCATAGACCACAAATGTTGGTCAGAGAAGCTAGAAAGTCAAGGTAATAAGCCAGTGGTCCAACTGGTTCAAATAGAAATGGCAATAGAAAACAAGGCAATATCAGTTTTGATGTCCAGTGAATTAATATTCATGTTCTTTTGAGTGAGGATATATAATGAATGGGTGGATGATTGAACGAATTATAGCGAGAATGAATGACCGAATTCCTTCAATTATTAGCTGGGTAACCGTGGGCAAGTCACAATCTATTTGATGAACAGGGTCTTTACCTACAAAATGGTGATAATAACAATTGCAGAAGTATGTAATCAGTATAAACCACTATATTTTGAAAGTGTTATGTAAATGTCAGTTATAGTATCATTAATTTATCACTTTAATATTGTTAGTTTAATTAGTTTAAAGTACTATGATCCCTGGCTTTATCATTATTAACAAAATGGCCAAGTTATATATTTCCCATAACATAATTAATTAGTTTAAATGCATAAAACTGACAATTTAGTCAACTAGCAGTGGAGAGTCATCTTATATTTCTTAAGCACCGACTGCGTGCTAGGATAGAAGGCTGGCCTTAGAATCAGAAAGACTAAAATTTAAATCCTGACCCTGATTCACACTAGCTATTTGACAATTTGCAAGTCACTTGATTTTAAAACACTCTCAGTCAATTCTTCTAAGCTGTAAATTATAGAAAAGGAGTGGCCATACCAGGAATTCCCAACTCTGGTAATAATAAGAATGACAAATGCTTATTGTATTGGACTGTAGGGACTAAAATGATATTTTATCTGCATATTTGTCTTCAGGTATCTCAGTTAGCCCTATATCACAGGCAGGCAGGTGATTCAGGTGATAGAATGCTGGTCTGACACTCAAGAAAAATTGAATTCAAATCTGTCCTCAGACACTTAGTATCTAAGTGACTCTGGGCAAGTCACTTAAACTTCTGTCTACCTCAGTTTCCTTAACCTTAAAGTAGGGATAATAATAGCAACTATCTCCCAGGATCATTGAAAGGATCAAGTGAGACACTACTTATTAAAGTGCTTAGCACAGTTCCTGGCACATAGGAGGCACTTAATAATGTTTTTTTACTCTTCCTTCCTTACTGTTGACATCATTTTTAAACAGTGAGTAATTCCTTGATCTGTCATTGAAGGATGGCCTGAAGGAAAATTCAGTTTTATTAAACATTATGACAAACCTATTTCATCCCTCACAAGATTTAAATGGTATCAGTGGAATTCCTGTACACATTTCAAATGTCTTCATCTTCAAATAATAAGAGTCAACATATCTGAACACCAGCTTTCAGATCATTTTTCCTCAAAAAATTAAAGCCGCAGCCTCACTTAATGTGGAATTGTCGATGATAATGAAACTTCATTAATGAATGATTCTGATAAAATATGCATCATATCTCTTCCCAAGGGGAGAGAAGTGTATGGGTAATAGTTATCACTTCATTTAGCTGGTAATTTAAGCCAATTCCAGCAACTGCTCATAATTCCTCTGATATCTTCTTTATCTGAGGCTCTCATCAGCTTATTTGTCCCTAGAAATTAGATTCAGTCCTGTGAAATATCAATTTCCAAACTGAAAAATTCCTCTTCAAATTTCTCTTTCATCTGCTGAGATGTTTCCCAAATGAGACAACTGTCATTCAAGTATCACTTGATCTATCAATCAACCAGCCTTTATTGTGTTCTAGGCACTGTGCCTAGCTCTGTGGAACAAAGAAAAGCAAAATCAGCCCCTGCTTTCAAGGAGTTTACATTCTATTGGGGAAATAACATGAAATAATTAATTACATATAAGATAATGAGTAAAAGAAAGGCATCTTGGAGAAAATCCATAGCATTTTAAACAGGGAAAGACCTGCAGAAAGTGGCATTGAAGCTTAGCTTTGGAGGAATCCTGGGATTGTAAGGGGTAAGGAGACAGGGCATCATTCCAGGCATGGGAGAAAGCTAGCACAAAAGAGCACACTCAGCAGATGGAAAACCATGACACAGGAATAACAAATGGGCCAGTATGGTTGGATTATAGAGTAATAGTGGAGAAGAGTAAAGCGTAAGAAGACTAGAAAACTAGAGGATAGTAAACTAGAGGATAGTAAAGTGGAAGATTAGAAAGGTAGAAAGGATGAGGTTGTTAAAGAGCTTTAAATTTCAAACAAAGGATTTTATATTTGATCCTGCAGTTAATTGGTAGACACTCAAGCTTATACAGTAGAGGGATGATATGGTCAGACGTACGCTTTAAGAAAATCACTTTAGCAACTGAGTAGAGAATGGATTAGAATGGGGAGGAGGGGAGACCAATTAAGATACTACAATTAGAAGGATACTAGTCAAGGTGAGAGGTGATGAGGGTGTAAATAGAGATATGATTGTGTGAGTGTAGAGAATGGGCTTTATGTGAGAAATCATTTTAAAATGAAAACAAAATTTGGCAACTGATTGAATATATTGGGTTAGTACAAGTAAGGAATCGAGAATGATACCAAGGTTCTAAGTCTGGTGATGAATATAACAGTGGTTTCCTCAAAGTAATAGAGAAGTTTAGGAGATGGGATGATTTTAGAGGAAAAATTGTTCTAGTTTAAGGGTCCTTATCATAGGAATATAAAGAAAGGGATATTAAAGAAAAAGCAGCTCATTCCTTCCAGTCCTTTCTCCACCATGAATCATAGATATAGTCATTGCAAGCATATCAATGGGGGCCTTGGGGCAAAACTAGAAGAATATGAAATCTCCATAATACACTCTAGCACCAGATGGAAATGGTAGAAGATTACAGACAGGAATTTTCCAGGTTTTATCCCTCATAAAGAATTTCTGGTAACTTTCTGGGAAATAAAAGGAATCCTCTTCTTTCCGGCCTAGATGGGTAGTAGTTCAAATAAGGTGACTGGTGTTGGGAAGGGAGGGTAATGCTAATGTTCATGTGTACCTGTATGACCTTTGTGTGTGGAGAAACAACAAATTTACCCATGTATATACATACACCGAATTGAGGAAATAAGAAAGGAGATGAATGGGTGCAGTGTTTGATCTATTAATTCTACTCCCTCTGAAGGAAAGAAATATGGCCAACCAGTCAATTTTGTGGATCATAAACTAAATATGGAATAGTCCTTCATACAGCAATAACAGTGTACAAGAATATTATTTAGTTAGTTCAATGAAATTTAGGACATACCACAAATTATTTATAAATTATCAATTGGAGTTAAAAAGGGATTCATTCTAAAGGTTGGTATAACAGTGGCAATCCAGCACACCCCTGAAGAGAAAAGGTAGGATTGAGCAGGAATTTCTGAAGCTACAGGCATCTCAGAGCAGAAGACCAAAGGGGAGGGAAGTCCAGAGAAAAGTTTGGCTTTTTCCTCTATTTCCTCTCCTTGCTCTTTTCTTTCCACAGACATTGATAAGAATAACTAATAGCTATCAATCATATAACTTGTTAAACTTTGCAAATCACTTTACATGTTATCTCATTTGACCTTTATAACAACCATGTGATGTTGACGCTATTGTAATCCCCATTTTTGACAAGGAAATTAAGGCTGATTGAAGCCAGGGACACTTACTAGCTTGAACAGCTACTAAGTGTTTAAGGCAGGACATAAACTCACCTGCTCCTAACTCCAGGTATAGCACCATATTCACTCTGCCACCAAGATGCCTGAGAAATATAATCTTTTGTTTTGTTGCCCATACATTTCAGTAAATTGAAT
Source organism: Phalanger gymnotis (assembly GCA_028646595.1). Classification (NCBI taxonomy): domain Eukaryota; kingdom Metazoa; phylum Chordata; class Mammalia; order Diprotodontia; family Phalangeridae; genus Phalanger; species Phalanger gymnotis. The sequence goes on from CM053627.1 coordinate 61,379,357, forward strand.
TTTGCCAAAGAGACCAGAGGTTAACTAGAGATAGATATAAATGGCATGCTAAGCAGAGGATTCAGCCTCTGCCTAAATGCTGGAAATTTTCCCAATTGGGGACTAGGAATGATTGTAACTGAACTCCCTAAAGCTGAAACAGAAGGAACCTTACAGACCTTAGGGGCCATTATATGATTTCGATTATTATAATAATGATACAGAGAAAAAAAAGTGAAAAAAATGAATAGAAAATATGAAAACAGAGTGAAGGAAAAAGAAAAGAATAAAAGAGCAAAAACTAGGATTCATCATTGAAATCTTTGTCCATAATCTCCAAATTCATCCAAACCCAGCTGCCAAGATCTGGCCTAAAAGTCATCTGAAGTAGAGTGAAAAAATGTATAGCAGTGCTAATAACATCCAGAGACCTAGGCCTCTAATTTCTGACAATTCCTTAACATAATATAGTATCCTATTTGAGGACTCAAAATGCTTAGGAATTGGCTCTAGTCATATTTCTTTAATAACATTGTTTATAAGAATGACAGCTTGTTCTTCTTCAAATTGTCTTAGAACTCAGAATTATAGATGCATAAAAGTGGTCAGATCCTTACATATTTTGCTTGCTTTATATATGTTGATATAAATCGCAAATGGCTATCTCTCTCAACACAAGTTTTGGCTATAATTTTGGCTCAGTATATCTTAAGAAATTGTGTTTGCTTTAATTCAAATGAACAAATATTTATCAAATGTCTGCTAAAATGCAAGACACTACCATGCAATCTAAATGCATTTACACCATTCTGGTAATGCAATCATTAAACTAGCAACCCATTCCATTGTTAGGCCCATACCCAAGGCCTTTGCAGCTTGGTAGAACCTATTAAAGCTTTACTTCTGTAGCATAGCTTTCAAGAATCAAGTTTAACAATGAGAGGATATGGAATTGAAGGCCTACAACATTGATGGAGGAATTACTATATTAAAAGTTTTAAAACAATATTAGCCAAAATAACATAAAATGCAAATGAAATTAAGCACTGGATGATATTCTTCCTCCCTTATTAAATATTCACTTGCAATTACATTTCTTCTTACACTAGATGACTAGAACACATATATATGTATGTATGTATATATTTTTATATTTCTCTTGAAAATAATGAAATAAAATTATTTTTTTTCTTTTTTTTTCCAATACAAACTCCTTAAAGGCAGGGACATTATTTTACTTTTTTTGTACAAAATAAAAGTCAAATGAGATAATGTTTGTAAAGTACTTAGCACAGTGCCTGAAACACAGAAAGTGTTGTATAAAGACATTTCCTTCATCTCCCCCCTTTCCCCCAATCTCCAGGTGTAGCATAGTACCTGGCATATACTAAGTACTTAATAAATACTTATCGACTCATTGAATTATTATTTCTTTTCTTCTAATACAAAAAAGTTACCAATTTACCTATCTAATTTTGGGAGGTGGGGTGGAGATTTACACCAGCAGTTCACTGAACCACTTGGAGCCTGAAGATTTAGATTTCTTAAAAACTACTTTACTAAAAGCATATCTAATGATTGCCCAGGTAAAAAAAAAAACAGTTAACAAAGAGGTAAAACCATACTTTAAGGAAGTTTTTTGTAGACCCAAAAGCCTCCTGCTCAATCTGTAGTCTTTATATATTCTTGGCCCAAAGGGCCAGCATTTAGGTTTCAGGTCAGTTTGCCTAGAGCAGAGTTAACTTAAAACTACCATAGTCCTGCCTCATAAAAACACAGTTGGTGTTGTGACAGTAGAGGGGTTAATTTCGGATGCCCCAGGTCTACTAGCATCCCAGTCCATGGGAGGAAGGAAATATATTATATTATTTTTATAGCAGTAGTTTTACCATATGTTCTTAATTGTGCTTTCCTTAGGCTACAATATTAAGGTTTATTTGAATTTTCTGAGCACACACCCAGAGAAAGCAGAAAGAAATTACCCATAAGCATGCTGGGCAGCATAAGGAAAATTACCTGGGATTAAATTTTTAACTGGAGAAACTCATATATAGAAAATTAAGAATTAATTGTATTCTTTATTTTTAAATTCAAAATGCTTAATGGGATATATGTTGTATTTAAATAAATCTGACATATAATATTGTGTCACATTAAATTTCTTATTAAGGTTACACGTAATAAGGTATGTGTGAGAATATGGAGGTTTATTTGTTTGAGGTGGGAGGATAAAGATTGGACCACTACAGGAGGAAAAGGATGTACTCCCTCTCCTCCGGCCCCTATCCTTGGAATATGGGTATCATTAGTATCTCTTCTCCCCCTACAAGGTGTGACCTATCTTTGGCAACACTCCTACAGAGCAATTTCTCTACTCCTATGTGAAGAGGAGACAGTGGAGAACTCAGAACTCAATATTCTGTGCCCAATCAAACAGCCACTGTTATTTTTAGATTGCATCTCACTAGGGGAGAAGGACAAGATGCGTGTTTTATTTCCCCCATGACAGGGAAATTTACAAAATACAACAAAATCCACGAGAAACTCATATTCACTATAAGAAATCCTAGCATTCAGGGAGTGTCATCCCCTCTTCTTTTCCCTTCCCTCTGTATACTTCAGTATAAATTTGTATTGGTAATTAAGGTGGGACTTTTTTATTGTTTTCTCTTTTAGCACTTATTTAATCAAGTGCCCTTGAAGAGTCTGGCCTTTGTTTCTTTGACTAAATTAGGAGTTTTTTGGGGGGCAGAGCCAAGATGGTGGCTGGAAAGCAGGGAGTTGCATGAACTCCTTACCACGTCCCTCCAAAAACCTATAAAAGATGGCTCTGAACAAATTCTAGAACTGAAGAACCTACAAAATAGCACAGGAAAGCAGGGCTTCAGCCCAGGACAGCCTGGAATGGTCACTGGATGAGGTCTATCTCACATGGAGCTGGGAGTGGAGGGGAGTGGAGCCCAGGGTTGGATGCAGCAGGACCAACAAGACTAGGAGCCAGGCGGAAGAGGCCCTAGCACACTCAATCAGGGAGCTGTGGCAGTTACCAGACTTCTAAACCCACAAACACCAAATACAACCGAGAAGGTTAGTGGGAAAAGCTGCAGGGAGTGAAAGGAGTTCATGTTTTGGCCACCACTCAGGAGACAGTGGAGGTGCTGCACCTACAGAACTACAGCTCCAGTTGCTTCTGGCCCCAGGCCCACCTGGTGGGAGGAATTAAGTGGCTAGTCAGAGCTGGAGTGCAGAACCTACTTAAGATCTGAGTCAGGTCCAGGTGGGTGGTTCTTGGGAAAGGAGGAGTGCTGGTTTGGCAGAGCTGGCTGTATAGAAATAGCTCTGAAAACAACAGAGCTGCCCCTCAAGCTTGGAACAAAGTACTCTTTACTCTACAAGCAGCTACACCCCAACGAAAAACTCAAGAGTCAAGTAAGTTGGCGGGTAACATGAACAGGCAGACAAAACCCTCTCAGATTCAGACTCAGACTTTGTAATCTTTCTTTGGTGACAAAGAAGACCAAAACATACACCCTGAAGTAGTCAACAAAGTCAAAGAGCCGACATCAAAAGCCTCCAAGAAAAACATGAACTAGTCTCAGGCCATGGAAGAGCTCAAAAAGGATTTGGAAATGCAAGTTAGAGAAGAAGAGGAAAATTGGGAAGAGATATGAGAATCATGCAAGAAAACCATTAAAAACAAGTCAATGACTTGCTAAAGGAGACCCAAAAAAATACTGAAAAACTGAAGAAAACAACACCTTAAAAAATAGACTGACTCAAATGGCAAAAGAGCTCCAAAAAGCCAATGAGGAGAAGAATGCCTTGAAAGGCAGAATTAGCCAAATGGAAAAGAAGGTCCAAAATACCACCGAAGAAAATACCACCTTAAAATTTAGATCGGAGCAAGTGGAAGCTAGTGATTTGATGAGAAATCAAGATATTATAAAACAGAGCCAAAGGAATGAAAAAGTGAAAGACAATGTGAAATATCTCATTGGAAAAACCACTGACCTGGAAAATAGATCCAAGAGAGATAATTTAAAAATTAT
>CM053627.1:61383884-61400430 GCA_028646595.1 Phalanger gymnotis
AGAGTGTACGCCATCTTGGAGTGGGGGGGGGGGGAATCGGGGAGAAAATCTGTAATTCAAACGCATGCGAAAATCAATGCTGAAAACTAAACATATTAAAAATAAATTAAAAAAAAAAAGAAAGGAGTGTATGATAATATAATGCTGAAATTTTGAACTCTCATACTAGTAGCTTGCATGGTATCTGATAGATTTTTAGGATCACTGTGTTTCCTAGAAATTTCAGAATATAGTACCAAGGCAGTGTGAGTTTGTTTCAGAACTTCAGGCCTCTGCTGCACAGAGTTTGGGAACTGGAGAAGGGAGGTGTTAGAAAGTTGGGTAATGAGACAAACATCTAAGAGGAATAACTTTAGAGTCTTACCGATTGGTTTACAAAGTCAGTAACAGAAAAACAAAATAATGGATGTGTGCTTAGAGAGCAATTAGTTTGAAAAGAATCTGGGCGTTTTTGAGGATTATGGATTCAGTATTATATAGCAGTCTTATCTGACAGTCCTAAGTAATGTAATGTTAGGATGAATTAAGAAAAGTCGAGTATCCAGAATTAGGGGTGTCATAAGACCACTGTGCTCTGCCTTGATCAGAGCACACTTGATTATTATGTTGAGCATACAGTATCACATTTTAGGTAGGACACTGACACAATAAAAACTGGAGCTGCTAAGGCAAGGAGGCCAATTTGACCTCATTATTACTGAGGCCTCATTAGTACTCATAGGAACAGCTAGGTGGCAGAGTGGATAGAGCACTGGGTTGAGAACCAGGAAAACTCCTCTTCTTTGATTCAAATATGTCCATAGATACTAGATGTGTGACCCTGGGCAAGTCACTTAACCCCATTTTCCTCAGTTTCCTCTTCTACAAAATGAGCTGGAGAATGAAATGGCAAGCAACTCCAGTATCTTTGTCAAGTAAACCTCAAATAGAGTCATGAAGAGTTGGGCGTGACTGAAATCACTAAACAACAAAAAAAATTACTGAAGTCCCACTATTATATTATGTGGCCTCAGTATTACTGAGACTCATTACTGAGTCTCAAAATACGTATCCATTGTCCAAAGGAAATAGGATAGCTTAAAAATATGGGGGCAGGGCAGGAGAGAGCAGAGATAACAATGTATACTAAGTATATACCAAGATATACCCATGTGAGAAATTTCAGGAAAAGGGAAAAACATAGTAAAGAGCACATGGGGAGATATCAATTAATGGAAAAATAGATGTGATTAAAAAATTGTAGCATGCTATAGGTCACCAGTATAGAAAGTCAAAATAGATGAGAAATTTGGGAAATATCACAAGCTTGGCACAAAGGCATAATGTAACAGTCATAGGGGATTTTCTTGATCAAGATTTCTCTAATAGGAGTCTCATTTCCAAGACATACAAGTAACTCATTCATATTTATAAGAAGAACAGTGATTTCCCAATTGATAAATAGTCAAAGGACATGGACATATAGTTCCCTAAGGAAGAATTCTGAGCCATCCCATCCATATTTTAAAAAGTGCTCCAAATAATTAATGTTTTGGAAAAAAATGCAAATTAAAGCATCTCAGAGGTTCCAGTTCATATTTATTAGATTTGCAAAGTTGACAAAAAAGAGATGATAAATGTTACAGAGGCAATGGGAAAATAGGCATATTAATGCACTGTTGGTCCTGACATACCAGAAAGAAATTTACAGCTATTTCCAAAAATTTAATAGATTGTACATATTCTTTCATCTAGCAATACCACTATTAGGTCTATGCCCAAAAGAGATCAATAAAATAAGAAGACATAGGCACAAAAATATTTCTAGGACTTCTTTTTGTATTAACACAAAATTGGAAATTAAGTGGTACTCATCAATTGGGAAATGGTTAGACAGATTATGATATATGAACGGCATGGAATACTAATGTGTTGTTCAAAATGACAAAAGTGGTGATTTCAAAGAAACCTGAGGAGACATGATGCAGAACAAAGTAAGCAGAATCAGGAAACAATTTAAACAACAGTAACAATCTTGTAAGGAAAAATAACATTGAAATATCTAAAAACTCTGATAAACTCAGTGACTAACCAAATTAATGGTGATTGCATGCTGATGATGATTGCTAATGATAATTGACCACTAACCACTGACAAGACGTTGTAGATCCAGGGGCAGAATGAAACATGTACTTTTGGAAACTGTCAATGCAAGAATCTGTACCTTGCTATGCAAGTTTATTACAAGAGTTTTGTTTTAATGGGAGAAAGGTGAAAGGGAGAAAAAATTGACTGTTGTTAATAGACTTAAGTTTTTAAAAAGAGTGCTGGAGCACTCTGTGCCAAAAGAGAACTGGTGGCGGTATCTTGACTTGACAATGATAATTTCAACCTTTAAGAAACTGACTAAAGAAAATGCTTTGTTTTCCCCCAAAGCTGAGGCTCGACCACAAGGAAGAAATGGGTTTTGGATGAGAAATTAGGTGAAACTTAGATGGCAGTGACCCTCCAATGTGATAAAAGAAGTAAACCAGGCCAAATGTTACATCACCCTAAATTTTGGCAGAACAGATTTCAAAGGAAGGAAGGATATGTACCCTTAGACTAAAATTGTACAGGAAAATCTAGCTGATAAGGATTAGGAAACAAGTATGAAATTCTGAAGACATACAAGAAAACAATTCTGATAAAGGGAAACAGGACTTAATCTGAAGAGATCTATGTGAATGCACAGAAAACTCATCAACTGACTTTGGTGTATGGAAGATGGAAACAAGAATATATAATAAATGATAAATACAAAAGCATAGCACAATCCTATAAAAATAGCGTAAGGAATGATAATATCAGAACTGAAACTATTGGGTAAAACTGAAGACAGCAATAAAGGGGTTTTCAGCATTAGTGGGGGAAAGAGGATGGACAAAATCCTCCATCCTGGCCACCCTTCCATTGAATATATTATGTCCTGTGTTAGAAAGTAAGCTCCTTGAGGCAAAGACAGTGTGTGCTTTTGTATTTGCATCTGCGACACTTAGCACAATAGATAGCACTTAGTAATAATGATAATAATAGTAAAATAATTATCATTATAGCTAGCATTCATAGAGCACATTAAGGTTTGCAAAGTACTAGTATTATGTGATCTTCCCAAACAGTGGTTAAGTGACTTGCCAAGAAAATAAATGCCTGAAGCCGGATTTGAACAGAGGTTTTTTCTGACTCCAAGGCTAATGCTCTATCTACTATATGGCCTGGCTATCTGGCATGTGCTTAATAATTTCTTTTACACATATTCACTCATTATAATCTCATAGTAATGGCAAATAAACTAGAGTAAGTCAAAGATCATAAAAACGTGCAGGGGATATTCAGAAAGGCGTTCTAAAATTGCAATTACCAAAAGTATAAGAATTTAATATAATGTCGTATTTTTAGCTTTTATTCACATAAAATAATTATTAAAGAATTAAAGGATAGAAGTCAGTGACCACCATGTCCTAGGAACTCTACTTCTCTACTTGTACAATTCATGATGGTGTATTTGTGTGTGTTTCTTTCCCTGGAACGGATCACAGGCTTTCCATGACTTAGTAAATACTCTTCAAAAGTATCTACAACATAAAAAAATCATCCCCTCTGCACTGACCTGATGATGAGCTTCCAGGAATTTAGCTAGCTTAGTCTTTAAACAATCAGCATATATTTGGAGACTTTCCAGCTTGGTAAGAATTCATGGAGCTACCCCTCTTCTGACATAGCTTTTGCTAATCCAGGGTTCCTTCCATACTACCAGGAAGCTAGCATTATTATAATGGCATTTTATAATGGATTTTAAGAAAGACAGTGGATAAATAAATACCATATTTGCTCCAAATCAAGCAAACTAGGGGCAATGGCCAAAAAAAAAACTAGACCATAAGAGGAATTAATCTTGTCTGGTATATTGTTTTTACTTCCATACATTACAACCAGTATCACTTCCTGTTGCCTATTTGTGAGCAACATGCTTCATTCTTTATGTGGGTAACCATGGTTCATGCTTGGATGCCAGGCACCAGCCCAGAGATGCTCTTCACCAGCATGTTGGTCCTTAGGTTATCATTCTCTATTGACATAGAAACTAAAAAAAAAAGCCTATTAAGGTACGAGGGAATATGAGTATGAAATTTTATGTATATCTGCGTATGTGTGTGTATGTGTGTGTGTGTGTGTGCATATAGTGTCTGTGTGTACATACTATGTGTGTTGATTGTTGTCCTTTGTTCTCAAACAGGACCAAAATGATATCACTATGCTTGAATCAAGATTCAATGTGGTTTACCGTGGCTGATCAGGCCAATACTAGCTAGGAATGCTGTACTACAGATCAGGCTGTGTTGGTAAGCAAAATGGGCTCCTTAGCACTTAGTTCAACAAGTGCCCTTGAAGAGTTTGGCTTTTGTTTGCTTTGAGTAATTCAGCATATTTCATTGAATCTTACTAAGTGCAAAGCCCCAGGCCCAAACCTCTATTAGGTGTAAAACCTATGTGGGTGTGGATTGGCAACTAAGGTGGGGCCCAAGGTGGGGCTAACTCCAGGGAGGGCCTAGTTTACATGTCTGGGACAGCAGAGGCTCTTAGACCATGTGGGTTTAAGTCCCCTCTTTGTGACGATTTTAGGTCACGTGGGTGAGTCCCATGTGTGATTCACCCCTGACGCTGAAAAAGAGATAAAACCAGGGGTTGGCCTCCTCTTCCTTGGAGCTCTTTGCTGCAGCAGTGGTGGCATGCATGACTCTGGGCCAGCCTTGTTCTGAGCTCCTGGGCTGAACCTAGATGTTGGTAACTATGAATCTGTATTGGGTCTGTCTGTTGATGTTTGTACTTTGTTTGTAATTTGCTCTGAAGTTCAGGGTGCTGGCTCTTTTCCCTGAACTAAGTGAATGATATTTGTATGCTGAATTAAAGTAAGCTTGTCAAACTCCTTCACCTTGCTTTCCTTAGTTAAGCAGATCAAAAGAACTTGTGCTGTTGGCAGCTTTCTGGGTGCTGGCTGTGGGTGGATCTTACACCCCCACAGAAGCTGCTAGCCAGATTGTTGAAACACAGGTACAAATAGGCCATGTGAACATTTGGGGTGGATACTCCAAACTTGCTCATCCTGAGTTTCCTTTGAGTTGTTTCAATTCTGCCTTGTTCACAGTGCACAGCACCTTCTCTGATGTGGGCACCCCATGCTGAGTGGTCCTGCCAATGTCTCTCAGGTCACAATCAATTCTAAAGTTCCTGAGAGAGAACTTGATAGTGTCCTTGTGTCACTTCTTTTGACCAACATGTAAATGCTTGCCCTATGTGACTTCTCCATAAAATAGTCTTTTTGGCAAGTATATATTTTGCATTTGAACAACATGGCCAGCCCACTGGAGTTGTGCTCTCTGAAGCAGAGTTTAAATGCTTGGAAGTTGAGTTTGAGTAAGGACCTCAGTGTCTGCTATCTGATCCTGCCAGGTGATCTTCAGAATCTTCTGAAAAGATAATTCAAATAGAAGTGATTCAGTTTCCTGGCATGGCGCTGATAGACTGTCCAGGTTTCATAGGCATACAACAATGAGGTCAGCACCACAGCTCTGGAGACCTTCAGTTTGGTAATCAGTTTAATACCCTTTCTCATATATATGTGTATGTGTGTGTGTGTGTGTGTGTGCACGTGCATATGTGTAATTATATATATACACACACACACATATGTATATATGTGTGTGTGTGTGTGCATATATTTGTTTGTATGTATGTGTGTATATGCATGGATATTCTTTTTCATGAGATCTGTGATTTCTTCACTGTAGGGAGTCATGCTTAAAACAGAAAACAAAAATTCCTACTACAGGAGACTGGAATTTGTTCTAGAATTTCAAGTCTTAGAATTTCCTAGATTGAATAGAGTACCAGGCCTGGAGTCAGGAAGACCTAAACTCAAATCCAGTCTCAGACATTTACTAACTATGCGGCCCTAGGCAAGTCACCTAAGCCTGTTTACCTCAGTTTTCCCACGTGTAAAATGAGCTGGAGAAGGGTTTTTGCCAAGAAAACCCCCAATGGGGTCATGAAGTCATTACAGAAACTACGGAATCAACAACAACTGAAAATCTGAGTTACTTGTTCAGGGTCATACAGCTAGTCTGTGTCATAGATTGGTCTTGAACTCAAGTTCAAGAGGGCCAGGTCTCTGTCCATCATGGTAATAGTATAATAAAGTAGGTCTGAAATGCTTAGTGTATGCCAGGTTTTGTGCTAAACTTTAAGGATATTTATAAAGCAAACAAACAAGATAGTCCCTATGCTTAAGGAGACAACTCATAAAAGTGGTGCTGAAAAGCAGGAGAGGTAGAAAAGGAAATATTAGGAAGTGTCCTAGAGATCTAGGTCCTGGTCTGATGATGCACAATTTTCACCTATGGAGTTGGGGGAAGGAAGAACCAAGGATGGAATTCAAAACTATGTTGGGGTTGAATACGATGAGGCAAATATAAGAAGTAGGAATAACAATTAGCACATAGTTAGTAAAGAATGTTACATGAATGATCTCATTTGAGATGACAACAATTCTGTGAGATGGGCGATATGGATGTCAACATCTATATTTTCTGGATGAGGAAACTGAGACTTGCCAAAGGTCACAGAAAAGCATCAGAGGTAGGTTTTGAACCGTAGCCTACCTGACTTCAAGTCAGTTTTACACACTTCTAACTTGCATTGGTATAGAGAGAAACCACAATGATGAAACTATCATATGAGGTATTCAAAACGTAAAAATCTATGTGTATGCCAGATGAATATAATGGAGGTCATAAGATGATAGAAGGATAAGATTAATAGTCATGAAGGAAGTTAGATTAAAAGGTCAAAGATCTAGAGTGGTAAAATACCAGAGACCAATTCTTTCATTTTACAATTGTGGAAGCTGAGGATCAAGGAAGTGAGGCAACTTTTCTGAGATCACACAAGTAGTATCATACCAGGATTTGAACCCAGATCCTCTGACTCTAGAGCCAGGGTGCATTCCAATGCAACACTCCCCCAAGGGAACCAAAGTTCCTTGCCCAAAGATACACAAGGGGTTAATCTGAGCCCAACTCCTCTATCCACCCGTCAAGTGCACTTTCCAACACACCGTACTGCCTCTGCATTAAAATAATGCTATAGAAAACTGGTAGCCTGACAGACCTTCTGAATTCTCAAATCCACTCCCAGAGAGGTTATTGTTTCATTCTAAAGAGGTTTCAGGACAAAGTAGTTTGTTCCTTTCTTATCCCTGTGCTCATTTCTTTTCTGTGGCATCACTAAATGCTGATATTTGAAACAAATTTACCTTGGCCTACTTCAATAATAGTACAAAACTAACTGCTATCCATTTGGCCCTAGTAGTCAGTGATGTATTTTTTTTTGGTACCAAACCCCTGTGACTCTCTGGTCTATTCAACTGTCAAAGAGTGATGGGTTTGGAAAGAATTATTTACTCCACTCTCTGATAGCACATTCATTCCTCATTGTGACTCATTCAGTAACAACATTCAGAAATGAATGTTTCAATTTGAATTTTTTAAATGGTGGATTGGTTTCAACACACATATTATACATGCATATATATATATGTATATATATATACACGTATATATATATACATATATATATATATATGGTGTTCCTTAAGTCTAGACACATAGGAAAGGTGGAGTTATTGCATTGAGTTCACATGAATCTTGCAAAGCACACCAACCTTTGCATCACAAATGATGGAAATCATATTGAAGATATTATTTGTTAATATTCTAATTAAATAAAATGTTGTTGAAAATTTCATTTGTTTCATTTCTTGAAAATAGGCATTTTTGCCCATGTGTCCAGACTTCAGGATCACCCTGTACATATATACACACATATATGTATTATATATATATATGTGTGTGTGTGTGTGTGTGGTATATATATATATATATATATATATATATATATATATATATATCACATATATGCATATATAATTTACAAATATCAGTATATAAAGTTTTATTCATCTTAAATTTCCTGAAATATATTTTGTGGTCAGAAACTATAGTTTTATTTGTTTAAATAGAAGTTGACTCTAGTTTGTTTTTGGAGGTGAGCAATTAATCAAAATTCTGTTATTAAAAACCAAGTTAATTACTAGTAATTTTTAAAAGTCCCTCTAAAATTATTTTTGCTTCATAAAAAAAGAGTTTATGCACCAAGAAATGAAGATGAAATTTATTGAGTGGTACCTCTGGACAGGTGGTGGGGAGTTCAGGGCAGAAGGTAAGTTTATCCCGTGGATAGAAGTAGCATTCTGAGTAATTAAAGGACCTCACATCCCTATTTTAGACCTTCCACTTTTGATTTCCATTCTTCCTTCCCAGTTTTATTTTACATAATATCTCTTCATATGTTCTACACTCTGAACAAAAGGCTGTTTCCCAATCTCATGCTGTCTTCTCCCTCTGAGCATTGGGCAGCCCATTTGATGTGACTAGAATATACCCCCTTCTTACTTCTATCCACTGAGAATCTCTTCTTCTTTTAATGTTCAGTTTATATATAACCTTCTCCATAAAGACTTCTCTGATTTCTTTAAGCAATTTTGACCTCTCCCTCCTTCAGATTGTCCTAGAGACCTTTATCCAGATCTGTTCTTTGTGCCTATCAGACGCTTCCTGTGCTATATCTATTTCTGTGCATGTATTATCCCTCTTTTATACTGTAAACTCCTTGAAGGCAGGGAATGTCATTTTTCAATTTTATAATCCCCCCTGCATAGCACAGTGTTTTGCACAAAGGAGTCAATTAACACATTTGTTGAATTGCTGAATTGAATTAAATTTCTGCCAGGTATTTTATTTATCATAATCCAATCCCCTGGTCAGTATTAAAATTTTGGCTATGGAGACTAGTTTATCTTCATTGACTAGAACAAGGGGGAGGGAGGGGACAGTGTCAAGGTCATACACTCTTTAATTGGCATAGGACCATCCACTTAAACTTCTTCTGGCCTAAATTTTTTTCATTTGTGAAAAGAAGGGGTTGGAATAATCTCTGAAGTCTTTAAAAGCCTATGATCCTAAGACATGATTTTTGATGCTCCCTGGTGTTTTCCTCCATAGGAAGGCAGCTAGGTCTAGAGTCAGGAAGACTGGTCTTCCTGAGTTCAAATATGGCCTCAGGCACTGAATAGCTGTGTGACCCTGGGCAAGTCACATAAACCTGTTTCCCTCCATTTCCTCATCTGCAAAGTAATCTGGAGAAAAAAAATGGCAAACCACTTCTGTATCTTTGCCAAGAAAACCCCAAATAGTGTGACAAAGAGTCATACATGACTGAGTAACAATGAGATAGGCAACCAAAATTCAATCCTCAAACCCAGGTTATACTCAAGCTTTAATCCAAATAGCAACAACAAAGTTCACTTTGATGCAACACGGAATATAATGCCATTGAAAAAATGCACTCAAAGAACTTTTCAGGGTCCAGCCCTTGCTCTTTCATTAATACATTATCAACCTTGCAAAAATTCCAAGCTATTTAAACTCCTTATACCTCAGTACATGCATTGGGTACAATATCATAATATTATATGTTGTCTTTAAGAAAAGAAACCTCATCATATAGCAATTTCTAAAATATAAAGGCCAATAGAAATGCCTAGCAAAAGTTAAAACACCCACAACCTTTGTAGAGAAAAAAAAACTGTATTGTTATTACAATTCTTCCCTTGCAATCACAAATTAGTAAGTAGTTCTGCTGCTCCCTCACTTGTTAGTCCTTCAAGCTTATAATTACTTACCATGTCTAAGTATCTGGTCTGGAAAAGACCATTTACATGTTCTCATTTAAAGCCCAGAATCATTGTACAATGGAGACATTACTGCAAAATTTTCATTAGCTTGTCTTGCTTTAAGTGCTTTCTACATAAACATTTTTATGTGGCCTCTCTTAGCAGGTTACTCAGTTGTCTAATTTATCCAACTGCTAAAGAGTTTTGCCCAAAGTAGTCCATTTTCAATTAGTAATTTTGAGGGGAGAAGCAATTATTTGTCCTTTGCTCACATTAGCTACATTACTGAAAAATCTCAGCATTTACCAATTACTAATTCCCCCTATATTCATTATCTACATCCAAGCTGGCAGATAATTTCTTGCCATTTATATATGCCCTCACTTTCTAAAATTAATGTATTTACATGCAAATATAAATGTGTGTATATATGGACACACATTTACACCTGTGTAAAATTATGTATAATATTAGTTACTTAGCTGTGAACCATTTTTATCCTTATAGAATTTGAGATCCTTGCATAGGGGCATATTTAATTGTTTTTGTTGTGTAAATGTTGTTATTGTTTGAAGGTTTTGTTTTATTTTTTAATCTCCTGAGCACTCAGCACACTGTACATCATATAGTAAGCAATTAGTAAACCTTTATCAAATGAAGTGCATTGGTATCTTTAAAATGTTTTGCTGAGCATGCATTTTACATGCAATGGGCCAAACCACAGACAAGAAGTGATTAACAAAGGTAACTTTCTGAAAATTATAGCTATATTTCTGCAGCAGATTTTAAAGGAAGACTACTCTGACCCATAACTGATATATGATTGTAATGGGTATTCAGCATGGTATGACATAACAGTAGACACCTGCTGTATGCCCCTCACTCAGATGTTTGATTCTCTATATTATTAAATCTCATCTCAGTTTCAAAAGATAATCAAAGGACATGGTCTGATATTTCCAGATAAATTAACAGAAATGCACACTTATTAATTAACCAATTAGTTCTGAGCCATCAGTTTATTAAGTAAACTGGAGATACCTCTTTTCCTGTAAACTGTTTTCTCATTTTTCTCTCAATATCAAACTCACTAGTCTCATAAGCTAAAACAATCACAAATATTCCTGGCTATTCTTAATTAACAGTTTAACAAATAGTACAAAGACATATTTAATTTTTTCAATAATATATCATAGTGAAATACAGTCACCTTTAGGGGAAGCAGGGACTCGCTTAAGCTCTCCCCCAGGTCCCTCCAAATACCTGTAAAAAATGGCTCTGAACAAATTCTAGAGCTGCAGAACCCATGAAATAGCAGAGGGAAGCAGGGATCCAGCCCAGGAAAGCCTGGAGTGTTGCTGGGAAGGGTTTATCACATAGAGCTGGGAGCGGGGTGGAGCACAGCCCAGCATGGGCTGCACCAGGACCAACCAGACCGGGAGCCGGGTGGGACAGGCCCTAGCGCCCTGAATTAGTGAGCTGTGGCATTTACCAGACTTTTCAACCCACAAACACTAAAGACAACGGAGAAGGTGAGTGGAAAAACTGCTAGAGTGAGAGGAGTGCACAGTCTGCAGTAGACCCAGGGGTGCAAAAGTGGTGCAGTTCTGGGGCAGCTTCCAGAGGTTGACCTGCAGTTGCTTCCAGCCTCAGGCCCACTCTGTGGGAAGAATTCAGTGGTGGATCAGAGCGGGAGTGCAGAGCCAGCTTGGATCTGGGTCGTGGGCCAAGTTGGCCATTCTTGGGGGAGGGGGAGTGCTGGTGTGGCAGAGCTTGCTGTGTAGAAGTAGCTCTGAAAACAGCAGCACAGCCTCTTAAGCGTGGTTCAAAGTAGTCTCTACTCTACAACCAGTTGTACCCTGAAGAAACACTCAAGGGTCAAGTAGTTGGCTGGGAACATGGTCAGGCAGTGAAAACAGACTCAGATTCAGACTCAGACTTTGGAATCTTTCTTTGGCGACAAAGAAGACCAAAATACACAGCCAGAAGAAGTCAACAAAGTCAAAGAGCCTACCACAAAATTCTCCAAGAAAAATATCATTTGGGTTCAGGCCATGGAAGAGCTCAAAAAGGATTTGGAAAAGCAAGTTAGAGAAGTAGAGGAAAAATGGGAAGAGACATGAGAGTGATGCAAGAAAATCATGAAAAACAAGTCAATGACTTGCTAAAAGATACCCAAAAAATAGTGAAGAAAATAACACCTTAAAAAATAGACTAATTCAAATGGCAAAAGAGCTCCAAAAAGTCATTGAGGAGAAGAATACCCTGAAAGGCAGAATCAAACCAAATGGAAAAGGAGGTCCAAAAGACCACTGAAGAAAATACTACTTTAAAAATTAGATTGGAGCAAGTGGAAGCTAGTGACTTTATAAGAAATCAAGATATTATCAAACAGAACCAAAGGAATGAAAAAGTGGAAGACAATGTGAAATATCTTATTGGAAAAACCACTGACCAGGAAAATAGATACAGGACAGATAACATAAAAATTATTGGACTATCTGAAAGCCATGATCAAAAAAAGATCCTAGACATCATCTTTCGAGAAATTATCAAGGAAAATTACCCTGATATTGTAGAGCCAGGGGGTAAAATAGAAATCAAAAGAATCCACAGATTGCCTCCTCAAATAGATCCCAAAAAGAAAACTCCTAGGAATATTGCTGCCAAATTCCAGAGCTCTCAGATCAAGGAGAAAACACTACAAGCAGCCAGAAAGAAACAATTTGAGTATTGAGGAAACACAATCAGGATAACACAAGATCTAGCAGCTTTTACATTAAGGGATACAAGGGCTTGGAATACGATATTCCAGAGGTCAATGGAGCTAGGATTAAAACCAAGAATCACCTACCCAGCCAAACTGAGTATCATGCTCCAAGGCAAAATATGGATTTTCCATAAAATAGAGGACTTTCAAGCTTTCTCAGTGAAAAGACCAGAGCTGAATAGAAAATCTGACTTTCAAACACAAGAATCAAGAGAAGCATGAAAAGGTAAACAAGAAAGAGAAATCATAAGAAACTTACTAAAGTGGAACTGTTTTTCTTACATTCCTACATGGAAAGATAATATGTGTGATTCATGAGACCTTTCTCTGTATTAGGGTAGTTGAAGGGAATATACATATACATATGCATATATATATATATATATATATATATATTCATATATATACGTATATGTATAGACAGAGGGCACAGGGTGAGTTGAATATGAAGGAATGATATCTAAAAAAATAAAATCAACTTAAGGGATGAGAGAGGAATATATTGAGAGAGGGAGAAAGAGAGAGATAAAATGGGGTAAATTATCTCACATAAAAGTGGCAAGAAAAAGCAGTTCATTGGAAGGGAAGAGGGGAGAAGGTGAGAGGGAATGAGTGAATCTTGCTCTCATCGGATTTGACTTGGGGAGGGAATAACATACACACTCAATTGGGTATCTTGCTCCACATGAAAGTAGGGGGAAGGGGATAAGAAAGGGGGGATGGTAGAAGGGAGGGCAGATAAGGGGAGGAGGTAATCAAAAGCAAACACTTTTGAAAAAGGACAGGGTCAAGGGAGAAAATTGGATAAAGGGGGACGTGATAGGATGGAGGGAAAGATAGTCTTTCACAACATGACTATTTATGGGAGTGTTTTGCATAATGATACACGTGTGGCCTATGTTGAATTGCTTGCCTTCTTAGGGAGAATGAGAGGGGAGGGAAGAGGAGAGAGAATTTGGAATTCAAAGTTTTAAAAGATGTTCAAAAAAGTTGTTTTTGCATGCAACTGGGAAATAAGATATACAGACAATGGGGCATAGAAATCTGTCTTGTCCTACAAGAAAGTAAGGGGAAAAGGGATGGGGGGAGGGGGAGTGGGATGACAGAAGGGAGGGCTGACTAGGGAATGGGGAAATCAGAATACATGCCATTGAGGAGTACAGGGGAGGGTAGAAATGAGGGGGAAATTTGTAACTCAAAATGTTGTGGAAATCAATGTTGAAAACTAAAAATATTGAATAATAAAGTATGGAATAAAAATAAAAAAGAAATAAGGTCGCCTTTAACAAAGAAATGCAATTGCTAACTTCTCAACCCTGGAAACAGTCCCACCAGTGAGCTTTCTTAGTGTGGCAGTTAAAAGAAATTAGTAATTCTCTTTGAGACATCTTCACTTACAAGACAAAAGGTGAACAGTGTCTTAGCAAAGTTCTCTAAGAATTTTATCTCTTTCTTAAATGATCTCTTTCCAGCCATGATTGTGAAATAGTCTACAAAATGAGAGCTAACCTGCCTCTTTCTCAAGATTTTATTCCATCTTAAAATACCTTATTTATGTCTATAATATCTATGGGAAGAGTTATTGAGCTGTATTGAAATATGCTTCTTTATTGCAAGAACACGTGGTTTCATTTATATGAGGTACATCTTGTATGAACATAGATCTTAAGTCCATTACAACATGTTAAATGTTACTGTTGATGAAAAGAAATACTTCACTTTGCAGCTGAACTGTTGATAAGACAATCCAAACTTCGGCAATCTACTATGTGGACAATCCTTATTTCCAGAGAATGTGCTATACTGACATAACTTTAAGAACCCAAGCCTTCCTCCTTGCTAAAATGACATGTTGGAGTGGGACTTTATAAAAGGTTAAGATGGAGGGAAAGGTACATTTAAGAGAGAGATAACTGCTTTGGAATTGATTATCCTACTCCATTGTCTCATTTCTTTATAAGCATGACTCTGGGTTTTGAAAGGCTTTGCCAGCAGAGTAAAAGTTGTGTAAAGTCCATTCAACTTGGAATGGTTGCAAGTATAAAGGCCTATAAAGGCACTGCCTGTTTTGTGTCCAAAGACCAATTTAACCAGATTCAAAGAGCTTTATTACCAAGTAGCCATGGTTCTGTGTTGTTGGAGGGACCATCCCTGCCAATGAAATCACAAGGATATATGAAATATTAAAGCCTTATTTAGATTGAATATTTATACAAATATGTGGACTAAAGGGGATGCCACCCATCTGAAATAGCCCAACATTCTCTTCCAAACAACTTACAAATAATGCCTCAAATTAAAATTTGGAGTGGTGGAGTGGTATTTTTCTCTGCCTCTTTTTCAGATTGTTTCCTGCATCACTCTCATTTGCCCCCAATTTTTCCTCTATCGCTCTTATCATTTTCTTTAACTGTTCTAGGAATTCTTATTAGCCTTGGGTCCAATTAACATTTTTCTTTGAGGCATTTTTGGTAGCAGTTTTCACTTTTTTACCTTCTTTTGAGTCTTGGGGTTCCCTTCCACTATAGAATAATACATAGAAAATGACAGCTTAAAAAGCAAACATTTTTCCAGTGGAAAAAGAGGTACCAAACTTCACTAAAGGAAATAATTCCTTAAAATTAGAATTGGACAAATGGAAGCTAATGACTCCAAGAAACAGCAAGAAACATTTTTTAAGGTCTAAACAATGAAAAAATTGAAGAAAATGTGAACTATCTCATCAGAAAAACTGACCTGGAAAATAGATTTAGAAAAGATAATGAAAGGATTATTGAACTACCTGAAAGCCATGATAAAAGAAAGAGCCTAGACATCATATTTCAAGAAATTATCAAGGACAAAATAGAAATTTCCAAGAATCCACCAATCACCTTCTGAAAGAGATCCCAAAATGAAAACTACCAGAAATATCAGAGCTCACAGGTCAATGAGAAAGTATTTCTAGCAGCCAGAAAAAAAAAAAAACAATTTAAGTATTGTGGAACCACAATCAGGATCACACAAAATTTACTGGTTTCCATGTCAAAGGAGCAGAGGGCTTAGAATATTAGATATTCCGGAAGGCAAAAGAGCTAGTATTGCAACCATTACTCAGCTAAATTGAATGGAAAAATGGATAGAGCATTTTCAAGCATTCCTGATGAAAACACCAGAGCTGAATAAAATATTTGACTTTTAAACAGAAGACTCAAGAAAAGCATAAAAAGATAAATATGAAAGAGTAATCCTAAGGGACTCACTAAAGTTAAACTGTTTATCTTCCTATATAGGAAGATGATACATGTACCTCCTAAGAACTTCATCTTTATTAGGACAGTTAAAAGGAGTTTACATAGATAGATATCATGGTTGTGAGTTGATTGTGTTGTAATGATCACAAAAAAATGAATGGGGAAGAAAGAAGGTTGCACTGGGAGAAGGCAAAAGGGAGAGATAGAATAAGGAAAATTTTATCACATAAAAGAAGTATGCAAGGAAGAGCACTTACAAGGGTGGGAGAAATTGGGGTGGGGTGTCAACCAATGCTTGAACCTCATTCTCATCAGAATTGGTTCAAAGACAGAAGAAAAAAAAGGTATGTGTGTCCATGTATACTCAGTTGTATAAAATTTAACTTACCCAAAAAGGGAAATAAGGGAGGAAGAGGATAAAAAAGGAAAGGAATGATAAAGGAAAGGCAGATTAAGGGAGGCAGTGGTTAGAAGCAAAATAGACTATTGAGGAGGGACAATATAACAAGAGAGAAGGAAGAGAGAAAAAGAAAAAGAGAGAAAGAAAGAGAGAAAGAAAGGAAGGAAGAAAGAAAGGAAGAAAGAAAGGAAGGAAGGAAGGAAGAAAGAAAGAAAGAAAGAAAGAAAGAAAGAAAGAAAGAAAGAAAGAAAGAAAGAAAGAAAGAAAGAAAGAAAGAAAGAAAGAAAAAGAAAGAAAGGAAGGAAGGAAGGAAGAAAGGAAGGAAGAAATGAAGA
>CM053627.1:61400530-61426975 GCA_028646595.1 Phalanger gymnotis
GAAGGAAGGAAGGAAGGAAGGAAGGAAGGAAGGGAAAGAAAGGAAGGAAGAGAAAGAAGGAAAGGAAGGAAGGAAGGAAGGAAGGAAGGAAGGAAGGAAGGAAGGAAGGAAGGAAGGAAGGAAGGAAGGAAGGAAGGAAGGAAGGAAGGAAGGAAGAAGAAGAAAATGGAAAGGCAGAAATACACAGTTAATAATCTTAACTATAAATGTAAATGGGATGCACTCACCCATAAAGTGAGAACAGATAGTAGAATGGATTAGAAACCAACAATATGTTTAAAAGAGACACATTCAAACAGAAAGACACTCCAAGTTAAAATGAAGGGCTGGAACAGAATTAGTCTTCAGCTGAAGTAAAAAAGTCAGGGGTAGCAATCACATTCTCCCACAAAATGAAAAGATAGATATATTAAAAGAGATAATCAGGGAAACCTTAAATGTACCTTAAATGACTGACTGAGAATGTGATACATTGTGTAGGGAAAGATTTTATTGTGTTGTTTGGAAAATTTTATTTATTAATATTGTTTGAACCTAGCTTGATATGGCTACACATTGGATGACTTCAGAGATGTTCTCAGGAAAGCCCTATGGTTACAAGTAATGCTTGGAATCCATCCAGGTCTTGGGTCTCTGAAATGCTTCTCTTTTGGGTTCTTGGAATTTGAATGTTTATGCTTATATTTTAATCAACCTTAATATGAATCTTTATATTTACAGATGTACATCTTCTCTACAAAATAGCTTAACTACTTCTGCATGTGGTTGGTTTGCTGATATTATTCTCTGAAACTCTATATAATGTAAACCTTGCAGAGACAGAGGAGGGAGCCTTCTTGTATCTTTCCTCCTCTGCTAAATGACCAAATAAATTTCTTTTTAAACTATAAATTAATTGTTGGATTGATGGAATAGGCAGACAGACAGACAGATAGATAGATAGACATAGATAAATAGAGAGAGAGAGAGAGAGAGAGAGAGAGAGAGAGATGATGATGATGATGATGATGATGATGATGATGATGATGATAAAGTGGTCTGATAGAATGAGCTGGTTTTGAGAGGAAGGTCACTGTATTTCTGATTCCAGCACTTTCACCAACAATATGGCAGTCAGTCATATTATTACTGAATTTTCTCAAATATATATAATAGATATAATATGATTGATTCTACCTAACTCACAGAGCTTTGGTAAGTATAACATCAGTTATTAGATTAGAAAGTACTTTGGAAAATGTTAAGAAGCTACAAATAAATAGATATGGAATTATGGACCATTACTCAGCACTCCACTCTATTTAAACTATGTAACTGAGCTAATAGAAGAATATTTCCAAAAGAAATTTTTTCAAAATAATTATGGGTGATGTAGAAATCTATTCACTAATAGATTGCCCAAGGGTATTATAAATAACTTGAAGAAAGTGCTTCCAAGTGAAAACTTTGGAACAAAACCTTTATGATTTTAGAACAGAATAATTAAGCACTACATATTTTAGTCAAGTTTCTCCCATTGGAAAATATTTGCATCTTATCCAAATGTTTTGTGTGCCAATAGACAGGCAACCTGGAGACCTAGATAGAACTCTGGCATTTATGATTCTTTAAATCAATGGATCACTATTTGATTTAGTTATTTAAATAATTTTCTAGTCATGAAGAAAGGCAAAGGTGTCCAAGAAGGTTTTTTTTTTGTTTTGTATAACACTTCTGGATCTTAGACATGTCAAACTCAATATGTACAAAACAGAACTCATTTTTCCTCCCAAATACTCCCTTCTTCTAAATAACTGTATTACCCTTGTCAGCTGGACCAAACTTTCACCTGTGGATGGCCAGATCTGAACACAGCAGGCTAGAGACAGGAGAGTCAGGAATCAAACAAAAGTTTAATTTCTAAGTGAGGGAAATGACTTGCAAGCCAAGGAGGGAACAAAACAAATATGTTAGGACCCCACCCCAGTGCAAGGACTTCAGGTAGTGTGGGGAGATCTCAGTACTCATGTCAATGGCTACACAGTGACCTGTAGCCCTGACGATGAGGGATATCAGCAACAATGAGGCAAGTTTGATTCATAGCAGGGCTTCATGTCTGGAACAAAGGTGCTTATCCAAGGTTAGAGAACACCTGGTGGTGATGTTCAAAGCAATATAAAAATTAGGTAATTTTGTCAGAAGGTGAGATCACCGAGAGCGTGAGCACAAAGGATTGTTGTTATGTCAATCTCAGGGCGCAGCTTACTTGCTGGGTCTTAACTCTTGAAAAACAGAGTATCTCCTAATGATCTTGACACTCTTGAGGGTAACAAAATCCTCCCAGTTGCTGAGGATCACCACCTTGATCTCATCTTTTTTCTCACACTTCCACATATCTGATCAGTTGTGAAAATTTGTTATTTCTACCCTTATGACATCTTCCTTATATGTCTACTTTTCTGAATTCACATAGGTACAACCTTAGTTTGGACCAGGAGTGGGGAACCAGCGGCCTCAAGGCTACATGTGGCCCTCTAGGTCCTCAATTGAGGCCCTTCAACTGAATCCAAACTTCACAGAACAAATCTCCTTAATAAAAGGGTTTGTTCTGTAAAACTTGGACTTAGTCAGAAGGCTACAACCATGACACTAGAAGGTCACATGTGTTCTCCAGGCCACAGGTTCCCCAACTCTGATTTAGACCCTCAACACCTCTTACCTACACTCTCATAATAGTCTTCTAACTGGTCTCCCAGATTCTGGTATCTTCCCATATCAATCCATCCTCCACTCAGCTGACAAGGTGATTTTTCTAAAGAATGGATCTGACCAAATCAACCACTCCCTCCCCCTACACCCAGTGAGCTCCTATGTCTCCCTATTACCACTATGATTTTTTCACTTAAAAATAATCTTTATTTGGAGTATTTAACAATACGTGAGTTTATAGAATTTACTATCATGAATTTTCTAAAAGAACTTTCACAACAAAAGCCTTAATTCTACTTAAGCTTTCCAAGTATGTATTCCAAAAGGAAATAGCTATTTATGGTTTGGCAGTAGCAGTGACATCATGCACTACTTCAGAATACAATTTATTTACTTACAATTCTATAGTGAAAATCTTGCCCATATTGCTCTTTGATCTAGTTTCAATGGATATAGAAATATGCAATTTGAATTATGCTCACCTTTAATGCAAGTGTCAAGTAATCATAATGGATGGGTATTTTGGGTTTTTTCCCCAAATAGTTTCAAGGCATCTTTTCAACTCCTAAAAGCTGTGTTTTATGGTGCTTAATAAAAAGGGGTTTCTCTTGAAAACAAAAGTCAAGGCATCTGTGGCCTAATAGAAACAGTATCAGCTATTCACAAAATACTAAATTAACACTTCTCATCACAAAGATCTCAAGAACGCATGTGGGGGACAAACACTGTTCAATTACATGGCAGGATCTAAGGCTATTTTAAACATGGACATGAATCCTTAGCATAGACCAAGGATGAGGAACCTGTATCCTCAAGGCCACATGTGGTTTTCTAGGTCTTTGGGTGCGGCCTTTTGACTAAGTCCAAGTTTTACAGAATAAATCCTTTTCTTAAGGGGATTTGTTCTGTGAAGTTTAGATTCAGTTAAAGGGCTGCACTTGAGGACCTAGAGGGCCACATGTGGCTTTGAGGCTACAGGTTCCCCACCCCTGGCATAGACCTTGTAGAGAAAATTAGGAAACTAAGGCAAAGTCTGCTGCTTGCTATTTATAAAGGACCATTGTTTCTCCCCACTGTCCATGACCCCCTAGAAAATAAACTGTGTCTCAATTATTGCTTATTTAATATTACATTTTTACAGTACCTGACACAGAAAAAACAATCCCAAGTAATTTATTTCTGAGAATCACTTAACATGAAATTATGCAAATAAAATTTGTATAAACACAAATCTACATTTGTCATAACACAGATGGCAAAGGACAAAGTAAAAGCAACAAAAAAGCTAAATCAGCTGTTACATATAATTAGACACAATTGTGTCACGTACACTAAAAGTCTTTTACAAAATAGTTAGATCAATAGAAAACCACTCTCCATTTAATGCCATAATCCTGCAATATATGTTGTTGTAGCATCTACAGCTGTTTTCTCCATGTCTTCCTTTAATGTGATTGGTAATTGCTTTGGTGATTACCATCCCCTCCAGATGATTTGCCATATGTGCTTTGTTGACCACTGTATCCTGCCTATCCTTGTACATATCCATAGCTCCCATAGTTATACCCAGTATAACCCTATCCACCATAGCCACTATAGTTTCGATCACAACCATAGGCATTATCATAATTTCCCTACCCTTGATCATAATAGATATTAAGTCCTCAATCCAGTTTTGGCTTTGACCTCAGACACAACCCCTGCTTCCACTAATCCTCCAGCTAAAGTGACCCTTCCTCCTTTCTATTTTTGCTGTCGTTGCCCGTATACCTCCTTTAGGCTGGGTAACTTTCATTTCACACTTTTTAGAACCAATCTGACGATCTGTTTCCTACTAATTTCTTTACTGGCTCTCTATCTGTAAATGTGATAAAACAGAATCATCGTCTTTCATGTGTTTTTGTGTCCATAGTAAGTGCAATATTCTCAATCACTCCAAATTCTCCAAAAAATTCTTTGATTTCTTCTTCAATTGTACCTGGGCTCAGTCCACTCACTGATAAACATTTTTTGGGGGGAGTGCTCCTTTCCCTTTAAAGCTTTAACCCTTTTGAGATTTATCAACTGGCCACCCAGCTTGTGTTCTTTAAGTTCCAAGACCTTATCAACACCAGCAGCATCTCTGAGAAGGACAAATCTGAATCTACTCAATCTTAGTGTGACAGGGTCTTCTTGTGATTCTAGGAACACAACACTCCATCTCCATTCTTCTTGTCTTAGCATTGGCTCACCTTCACTCACAGAATGTTCTGCCCCTTTACCTCTGCCTTTTAGCTTCCCTGATTTCCATCAAGACTTTGCACCTTTTATCTACTCCAAGGAGTCTGTCCCAATCCTCCTAAGTCATTCTGCCTTCCTTGTCTTCTATCTGCTCTGAATCTATCCTGGATGTTCTCATTTACTTACATAGCGCCTTTTGCCTCTCCTCATTCCACATCCCACCTTTAGAATGTAAGCTCCTTGAGGACAAGGACTGCCTTTCTTCTTCTTCTACTTTCTATCTCTGGTCCTTAGCAGAATGCTTGGCATTTAATAAGTGTTTCTTGGGTGCCTAGCTGTCTGACTAAGTATGTAAAAAAACAATATGCGAAACTTTGTTGATTAACGCTTTCATTAAGAAGAGAGGAGATGCCAGACACAGCATGAATCAAATAGCACCCCCCAAAATAAAATTTATTATATTTCAACAGATAACTCTGGTTATAACAATTACTAATGGAGAAGTCATTTCTATATAAGTGACCTGTGTGTGGTCAGACCATTTGCTTGTTATAGCATAGATTAAAATCAATGCCAAATAAAAAGAAAGAATAAAAATGAAAGGACAAATCATGCAATTGAAGTAACACCAATTTGACCTGTTCAAAAAATGAGTCCTCTCAACCCCCTAACACTTCAAAATAGGAAAAGGGTAAAAGAATAGAGATGGACAGGATTTCTAAGTTAGTTTAGCTTATCTAAAACAATAGCCACAACAAGGAAGCCAAACGAGCATTGAAACCACCTCATCCAGTGAGTTAATTTGTAAATTATGGAATTTAGTGAATTAAGGAATATGGAGAAAGAGTATGACAACTATTGTCTTATAAAATGGGGGGGGTGGGGAAGGTGGCAGAAAGTAGAGAGAAAAAACAAGCTTAGGGAAAGCTTGGAAGAAGTCAAATAAATGAAAACACCATAAGCTCATTTAAGAAAGGAACTTGAGGGGGCAGAGCCAAGATAGAGGCTAGAAAGCAGGGACTTGCATGAGCTCCCTGCCCCCAGGTCCCTCCAAACACCTATAAAAAATGGCTCTGAAAAAATTCTAGAACTGCAGAACCCATGAAATAGCAGAGGGAAGCAGGGCTCCAGCCCAGGACAGCCTGGATGGTTGCTGGGTAAGGTCTATTGCACATGGAGTTGGGAGCGGAGTGGAGCAGACCCTACCGTGGGCTGTGCCCAGAACAACCAGAACTGGAGCCAGGCAGAACAGGTCCCAGCACCCAGAATCAGTGACCTGTGGCAGTTACCAGACTTCTCAACCCACAAACCCCAAAGACAACAGAGAAGGTTAGTGGGAAAAGCTGCAGGTAACAGAGTGAAAAGAGTTTACAGTTGGGCTACCGCCCTGGAGGTTGCAGAGGAGGTGCAGCTACAGAACTACAGCTGCAATTGCTTCCTGTCCCAGGCCCACCTGGTGGGAGAAATGAAGTGGCTGATCAGAGAGGGAGTCCAGAGCCTGCTTAAGATCTGAGTCAGGTCCAGGTTGGTGGTTCTTGCGGGAGGAGGAGCGCTGGTGTGGCAGAGCTTGCTGTGAGAAATAGCTCTGAAAACAACAGGGCAGCCCCTCAAGCTTGGAAAAAGTGCTCTTTACTCTACAAGCAGTCATACCCCAATGAAAAACTCAAGGGTCAAGTAGTTGGCTGGGAACATGAACAGGCAGAGAAAACACTCTCAAATTCAAACTCAGACTTTGGAATCTTTCTTTGGTGACAAAGAAGACCAAAACATACAACTGGAAGAAGTCAACAAAGTCAAAGAGCCTACATCAAAAGCCTCCAAGAAAACATGAACTGGTCTCAGGCCATGGAAGAGCTCAAAAAGGATCTGGAAAAGCAAGTTAGACAAGTAGAGGAAAAATTGGGAAGAGAATTGAGAGTGATGCAAGAAAACCATGAAAAACAAGTCAATGACTGGCTAAAAGAGATTCAAAAAATACTGAAGAAAACAGCACCTTAAAAAATAGACTGACTCAAATGGCAAAAGAGCTCCAAAAAGCCAATGAGGAGAAGAATGCCTTGAAAGGCAAAATTAGCCAAATGGAAAAGGAGGTCCAAAAGACCACTGAAGAAAATACTAGCTTAAGAATTAGATTGGAGCAAGTGGAAGCGAGTAACTTTATGTAATTCAATCAAGATATTATAAAACAGAACCAAAGGGATGAAAAAGTGGAAGACAATGTGAAATATCTCATTGGAAAAACAAATGACCTGGAAAACAGATTTAGGAGAGATAATTTAAAAATTATTGGACTACCTGAAAGCCATGATCCAAAAAAGAGCCTAGATATCATCTTTCAAGAAATTATCAAGGAGGACTGCCCTGATATTCTAGAGCCACAGGGTAAAATAGAAATTGAAAGAATCCACCTATCTCCTCCTGAAAAAGAACCCCAAACAAAAATTCCTGGGAGTATTGTCGCCAAATTCCAGAGCTCCCAGATCAAGGAGAAAATATTGCAAGCAGACAGAAAGAAACAATTTGAGTACTGTGGAAACACAATCAGGATAACACAAGATCTAGCAGCTTTTACATTAAGGGATACAAGGGCTTGGAATATGATATTCCAGAGGTCAAAGGAGCTAGGATTAAAACCAAGAATCGCCTACTCAGCAAAACTGAGTATCATGCTCCAAGGCACAATATGGATTTTCAATAAAATAGAGGACTTTCAAGCTTTCTCAGTGAAATGACCAGAGCTAAATAGAAAATTTGACTTTCAAACACAAGAATCAAGAGAAGGATGAAAAGGTAAAGAAGAAAGAGAAACCGCAAGGGACTTACTAAAGTGGAACTATTTTGTTTACATTCCTACATGGAAAGATGATGTGCATAAATCATGAGACATCAATATTAGGGTAGCTGAAGGGAATATACATATATAGAGAGACAGAGGGCACAGGTTGAGTTACATATGAAGGGATATCTAAAAAAAATCAAATGAAGGGATGAGAGAGGAATATATTGAGAGAGGGAGAAAGGGAGAGATAGAATGGGGTAAATTATCTTGCATAACAGTGGCAAGAAATAGCAGTTCTGTTGGGAGAGAAGAGGGGGTAGGTGAGGGGGGAGGAGTGAATCTTACTGTCATCCGATCTGACTTGAGGAGGGTATAACATACAGACTCAGTTGGGTATCTTCCCCCACAGGAGGAAGAAGATAAAAAAGGGGGGATGATAGAAGGGAGGGCAGATGGGGGGGAGGTAATCAAAAGCAAACACTTTTGAAAAGGGACAGGGTCAAGAGAGAAAACTGGATAAAGGGGGTTAGGATAGGAAGGAGCAAAATATAGTTAGTCTTTCACAACATGAGTATTGCGGAAGGGTTTTGCATAATGATACACATGTGGCCTATGTTGAATTGCTTGACTTCTTAGAGAGGGTGGGTTGGGAGGGAAAAGGTGAGAGAATTTGGAATTCAAAGTTTTAAAAGATGTTCAAAAAAAGGTTTTTGCATACAACTAGGAAATAAGATATACAGGCAACGGGGCATAGAAATTTATCTTGCCCTACAAGAAAGGAAGGGAAAAGGGGATGGGAGGGGAGTGGGGTGACAGAAGGGATGGCTGACTGGGGAACAGGGGAACCAGAATATATGCCATGTTGGATTGGGGGGAAGGGTAGAAATGCAGAGAAAAATTGTAATTCAAACTCTTGTGAAAATCAGTGCTGAGAACTAAAAATATTAAATAAATTAAATTAAAATAGAAAAAAAAAGAATGGAACTTGAAGAATCCCCCAAAAAGGATCCATCTACCAAGATTTCTATAACAAATTCTTTTTTCCCCCATAAAGACATTGATCACACTTGGAATAAAATATCACAATCCACACTGTTCTTCTTGAAGAGTAGAAATAGCAGTAAAAAAAGCAATGATGGAAACAGATAGACTTTGATCAAATATGCATGGAAGCCATTCAATTTTGAAGGCATAGAGACAACTAGGTGGCTCAGTGGGTAAAGCACTGGGCTAGGAGTCTGGAAGACTTGAGTTCAAATCCAGCCTCAGACACTTACTAACTGTACAACCCTGAGCAAATCACTTAACCTTTGTCTGGCTTGGTTTCTTCAATTAAAATTTGGGATAATTTTACAATTATAAAAGTACTTAACACCATGCCTAGCACATAATGGATCCTTAACAAATTCTTCTTTCCTTCCATTGTGATGTGATTCTCAACGTATCTGAAAAAAAACTTGGAAAAAATCGTGGACTTGACGTAACAAGAGTGAAAGATAACTGATGGACAGCCGATATGATTTCTTGGTATTCACACAATAGCAGGAGAAAGCTGCCCTGTATATTTGGGAAGAGAAATTATGGGAAGGCACAAATAAAAGTTCAAAAGACAGGAAGGTTTGCGATTTGCCACATTGGAAGGAGTACACATATAAATGAAATTATCATCCCAGAAAAAATATAAAATTAATCCCATACAATTACTCATCACCCACATCTAAGCTGGTAAGCAGTACTATTGAAGATAAATAAAATAAGCACTTGATAAAATATAAATACTGTGCTGGTATTTCTATAAACAACAATGAATTTTTAGAGACTGTCATGTCAACATTGCATTATTTCTATTTTGAGAGCTTTCTTTAGAGATATTTCTTTAGTGGAAATATTTTTAAGGAAAAACAGTTTTCAAGTATTCTGCTTTGTTTTAAACATATATATATAATTAGTGATGCCTCACTTTGCAATTCTAGGAATGAGATCGTTCTGCACAGCTGGTACAAGAGTGGTGTGGATTTGGAACTTGGAACTTAGATGACAGTAGTGATATCTAAGAAGCAGATGGCAGTATATACTTCTTAAGGGCCAAGTTACACTTGAGGAAAATGTCTTGGTAGTCTAGATGACACAAGTTTTGGCTTCAAGGGCCTCTGTGTCATTGGGTACCTAACATTGAAAAATAAGAGCTCTCTCTGCCTAGACCAAAGAGAGTTAATTGGTCAAAGTCTACTTTCCCAGGGACAATTTGGGGAGTGGCCCACCAAGGAGTGGCAGGGAGAAAATCCATGTCCTAGAATGTAGGACTAAGTAACATCTACCCTTACATAATGTAGTGAAGTTTGTGACAACATAGTGTGATCTTGAAATGAATATGCTTCATTAACCTTGTGAATGATATCTGTGATGCTCTCTCACTCATCATAAACGAGCCAGTTACTGTTCTCTGACCTTGACGTTCTTCTCCTATCTCTGTACTTTCTCCCCTACATGCCTAACTTCTCTGTGCCTAACATGCACTCTCTCCTCATTCTCATCATTCAGCTCTGGTACCACTTCATATATGACTGTCTTCCTATCTTCCAAACTATTAGCGTCTTTCTCTTAGTCAAACTCCTTTCTTTATTCTCTCTGGAAATGCTATTTTCCCTAGGTAGAATATAAGCAAGCTTTTTTCATTTGCCATTTCTTTGTACCATCAGCACCTAGTACAGTGCCTTGCACCGCATAAGAATTGAATAAATGTTTGACTGAGTTAAATAATAGTTTATGGAAATTAACATAGTTCATATTCATAAAGAGTTTTAAGATGCACAGAATACTTTCCCCACAACATCCCAGTAGGGTCTATAATATAAAAATCATTATACTCATTTTACAGAGGAAGAAATTGAGGCTGAAAGAAGAAACATATCCAAATTCACTCAGCTGGTAGGCTTTGGACATAGCACTCAAATGCATACTTTATGACTCCATCACCAAAGTTCTTTCCACGAGGCCATATATCCCTCATAAAATGTTGCCTCAAAGGAAGTCTTATAGATCTTCTACCTGCTTCAATGGCATTTAGGTTTCCTTTTAATTCTTGTTTCAGTTTACCCAGGCTCTCCCTCCTCCTGTCACCCTAAATAGCTTTGCCTTCCTCTTGAAATCCCATCTTATGCAAGAGGCTTTTCCCAGTCACCTCATTTGGTCCCCGATAGATTGCTCTCTGAAAGTATTATTCATATACTCTCTATATATCTCACATATATGCATTGATTTATGTTGCCTCTCCCATTAGAATTCTAGCTCCTAAAAGACAATGAATGCTTTTCCTCTCTCTCTCTCTCTCTCTCTCTCTCTCTCTCTCTCTCTCTCTCTCTCTCTCTCTCTCTCTCTGTCTCTCTCTCTGTCTCTCCCTCTCTCCCCAACAATTAAAAAGGTTATTGGCCCATACTAAATGCTAATAAATGCTTTTTTATTGGTTGGTCAATAGATTATATGCACTAGCCTGATCTTTTGTTCATTGCCCTTTTAACCTGATCTTGTAGCTTTTTCCTGCTTATTAGTGTTTATATTATCCTTTAAGATTCTTTTTTTTAAAGTTATTTTATAAATTTTAGTGGACAGCATTCTTAAGAAAAAATGAATCAATCTTTTTATATGTATTTTATTTTAGAAATATAACACTTTACATATGACAATTAACACACAAACTCTCTTATATAGTATGGCTCCTAATTATGTGAAAACTACTGAATATAGTGCATTCGATACTATACTTAAAAGTCAGAAAGACCTGAGTTCCAATTCTTCTCCTGACATTTATGTGACTTAAAGTAAGAGCCCTCAGTACCTGAGTTTCCTCATCTGTAAAATAAGGTCAGATTTGAATGTCCCAAAGGTAGCTTTCTAGCTCTAAATCTATGATTGTATGAAAATAATAGTAACAATAAAAATAGCTAGCACATATGTGGTGTTTTAAGGTTCGCAAAATGTTTTACAAGAGTCATATTTTATCTTCTCAGTGACCCTGGGTGGAGGGAGGGAGGGTAAATACTATTATTCTCTTTTTACAGATGAGACAATAGAGGTGGAAAGAGATTAAGTGATTTGCCCAGGCTCATACAGTTAGCATCTGCGGCTGAAATTTTAAAGGAATTGGACTTGAAGTCAGAAGACCTGGGTTCAAATACTGCCTCAAAGACTATTTTTTTTTCTTTTTTCAGGGCAATTGGGACTAATTGACTTGCTGAGGGTCACACACCTAGTAAGTCTCTATGGTCGAATTTGAACTCAGGTCCTCCTGACTCTGGGGCTGGTGCTCTATCCACTATCCCACCTAGCTACCTTAAAAAAAAAACTTTGGAGAGAGCAGTTTTTGTGGAATAATGAGGTCAGAAGCCAGATCATAAGGGGTTAGGAAGAGAACGAGATGAGGGAAAGGGGAGACATCTATTTGCATCTCCATGTAAATGATACCTAGATCATCTACCCCTAACTTTACTACCCAATTTCATTCTTACTTCATCACCTTATGCACCAAGAACCTTATACAATTCACTTCACTCTTCTGATTCTTCGCTTCCTCATCTGCTAAATGGGGTAATTATGCTTATTTCCTACCTCATAGAATTGTTATGACAAAAGCATTTTTAAATCTTAAAATTCTATATAAATATGTGTTATTATTGTATCAACTCAGATACTACCTAGGTACAATTATATTACTCAAAACTGGTACATAGCCAGGAAAAGCTCACACTACAACCTAGCAGTGTGGTGTTAACCCTGTCACAGGTACACACATAATATCACAAATAAATAAAACGATAGTACTGTTGCCGTGAGCAGTGGTCATGGTTTAGAGATTAGAAATCCTGAATTCTGTTTCTGGCTTTACCACTGACTGACTTTGTACAAGTCAATTAACCTCCCTGAAACAATCCTTGCTGCCTTTCTATTTCAAGGTAGAGTTCTGAAGATTTATATGAATATAAATTAGTGAGAAATTATGTATTAAGTGGGCTGAGATCCTGGACTGAAAGGAGAGAAAAATAAAACCATCTCAGGCACCCAGGGGATGTGTGGGTAGTCAGCATTCCCTGAAGATTCTGTAGATATTGCCCATTTTATAGTATTCTGCAGTATTCCCAAGGTGCCATTTAGAGCAACCCTCTAAAAAGCACATCCTATTACTTGATTAACGCAGCTCATTACAAAACACCTTATTTACTGAATACACAGCCGATGACAGACTGTGGTATGAATACCAGTTTTGCTTCAAAAGAACCAGAAGTGATTTTCACTTATAGCTAAGCACCTCTATTGATATAAATTTCATGGAAAGAAACACATGTGTTTACAACAGCCCTTATGCTAAAAAGCTGCACCAAACTTTCTCATCAGCCTTCATCTTGGTTAGATTTTGTTCTCCTAAGTTACACTTTCTCTTAACACGTCCATTCAAGGTTACTGAATGCAAAAGTAATGTGTCCATATTCTATTTTCTCTCATATAGTGAATAAATGGTGGGGAGAGGGGGAGGAGATGTTCATTTTAAAATATGAAACTTTAATTAAGGACACCCATAAAAGGTTTGGCAAAAGAACATTTTATAGAATGTTATTCAATGTTGCCACCTTCAGGTCAAATTTTATAACAGCAGCTAAAGCCTAAGGACCAAAGGTAATTCCAGAAAGGAATGATCTTTCCATAATTAGACATTCGAAATGCATTAATGGTTTAATGTCTGCAATCCTTTAAAAGACTCTTAAGGATGAAACTTGAAGAAAAGATGTTCAGTTTCTCAAGCAGGTGACTGGCATTTTACTGAGGAAAAAATAAGCTAGGAGGCATATATACATATGTATATATACATGCATATATATATATACATATATATATACATATATATATATGTAATTTCTACCCTTAGATGCTAAAATATGAGGTCATTACAAAATAAAAGCAGCCCAGATAGAGGTTAGATATTTCCCCTCCCCCATCTCCCATTTACTCTTTCCTATTGGATTAAAACAGAAAAGCAAAAAACACTTTCTTACATCACAGTCTTACTTCTAGCTATTTTGAAAGCTTACTATAAAAAGCAATGACATAACTGGTAACCAGGATAGAGAAATAGATTTGTTTTTTGTTTTGAACCATTTTTGTTGTTCTTGTTGTTTTTATGCTTTTTTTTCCTTTCTCAGGTTGTGATTTCAGGCAGCATCTGTTCTATCAGCCAACCCTAGGGAAACCTGGGGAAAAAGAGATGTCATTTTTTGAGCTGGTCTCCTGGCTCTAGACAATACAACAGGGTTACTGTTATTGAGTTATTGACTGGCAGGCACTATGATGTCTTTCCCCAAAGTTCCATCTTCTGCAAGAAAAATACCCTCCTTAAATATAGTATTGTGTCAGTTTTTCTTTATGTTACGAAGGGGGAGTGGGGGAAACTGCACATTTGTTCTGAGAAAGACTAATGGATAACTTCTGTACCCCTGGAAGGGGTGGGGAGAGGGGGAACACTGAAAGAGTTATTGAATCCTCTCCTTACAGAGGAGCACTGGAGTAGGTTCTGGTTAGTTACTGTTCATGGAAGTACAAGGAGAAACTAGGAAGTGACACCAGAGGCTCTTGGAGATAGTTTAAGGAAACAGTCTCATTACTTTCTAATCACCCCTTCAACTATCTGGGGGAATCTTATTTCTATTCTAAGGTTAAGTGATTTCCCAGTATAACATATATAGGGATTTAAAAAGTAATTCACAAGACTTTGATCAACAAGGCAGGGAGCTTTCAACCGAAAGAGCTAGTTTTACCATATTACTGACATTTTTAAATAGAGGAATTAGAAATAACTGTGACTAGAGAAGGAATATTGGTGACATATGAGAATTGGAATGACTCAAAGTAAAAGCCCATATTCTCAGATCAAGGCATGATAGAATTACCAAAAAGAAGAACCACAAGATGCTGAGATCTAATTTCCATTATGTACATCTACATATGTATGTGTATATGCATATATGTGTATAAACACGTACAAATATACATGTTTATATACATACACACAAATATATACATATATACATATGTGTGTGTATATGTACACATACACACATGCACACGCACACACACACACATATATATGTAAATACATATATAGAATGTTAAGAAAAACAACAAAGTACCCTAAACTTAATAAGATGGTCTGCAGCTTTACCCCTGGTGATAAAAGATCACGTGGGTGTGCCAATTAGAGTGTGAAGTTGCCTTTTTTTTTAAAATGGCTTACTCTCCAAGCTATTTTTTCTTCCAACACCATAATTAATACCCTAATTACAAATTTCCTACACAGAATCTCGTGGGGACTACAGCAACTGATGTCACTATGGGGAGTACTCTCCCCTCCCCCAGTAGTATTCTAATGAGTTGATATTCTCACACTGGAAAAACAGTGATTAAGTTTGGCCCTGTTTTTTCTTTCCATTCTCCCAAGAAGGGATGCAAATGACATCCACATCTCAAAACAATTGGGATTTTGTGACGGGCAGATTATACATAATCAGTCAAAAATATTCTACCACAAAATAGGTTCATACTTCCACAAGCCTTTTGCAAAGCCACAATCTTGCTTACTCTTTTAGGTACTCAAGAGACCTGAATAATTGCTCCCTTAATACGAGCTCATGGGAGTTTTGCAGGCTTTCAAAATTAATATTTCTAAATATATCCAAACTTGAGAAGGAGAACAACAAAGCAGATTTAGCCTTAGAAAATCTGGGTTCAAGTCCAGCCCTGACACATACTGGCTCTGCGCCCCTAGGCAAATGACTTACCTTCCCTGTGCTCTCGTCAACTCTAAGATTATAAATTGCAAAGAAGGTATCGAACTACTTCTGAAGAAGGCGTTATCTCACATGAGACTTCTCTATAATAATGAAATTGTAGATCCAGTCCCTAGCCCTATCCCCCAAATTCAAATTTATATGAAAACCTATTCCTAAAACCTCATGAAAGGGCAATGTGACCTACAGCTGGTAGAGGATCAAAATTTCAGTCAGAAAGAGCTAGGTTCAGGTTTTGCAGCTAGGTTCAGGTTTTGCCTCTGACTTATATTGCTTTGTGACCTGGAGCACTTAAGCTCTATTTCCCCAGCATATATAACCACATATCCACTTGACTAAAGGGAGTTTTCACAGAGGACTTCAATGAAGTAGATGAAGTCACAAGTCTGACCAAACAAAACTTAGTGCATGGATGACAATGAAAGGCAGCATGGAAGTATAGGAGGGAGAGCATCCTACAAGGGAACTAGAAGAAGTCAATGGTGAACTTAGCCTGAAACAATGATTGATTCAATCAATTGATCAAGAAACATTGATTAAGCAGGTGCCAGGTACTGTGCTAAGCACCAATTCATGGTGTAGTGATGTTTCATGTTCTCTGTTCTATTTTGAGTGTTCAGCTTGAAGAATCCCTCCAACACCCAGGATAAATTTATCTTAAATGAGACAACCTCCAAGAGCTAGTTGAGAAAAGAAGCC
The DNA here is from genome assembly GCA_028646595.1 of Phalanger gymnotis. NCBI lineage: Eukaryota > Metazoa > Chordata > Mammalia > Diprotodontia > Phalangeridae > Phalanger > Phalanger gymnotis. Next base: position 61,416,749 of record CM053627.1, read on the forward strand.
AGTCTTAGAGGGCACAGACAAATAAAGAACTTTGTGAAGTTCTCTCAAAGGAAATGAATGTGTGATGAATAGTGGAGAACAAGAGAGCCATCACTTGTAATCTTGCTCTACCCAGGAGCTCAGGGTGCTTTTCAGGTGTCTGCAGAGAATCATATTGTGGCAGAGCTGAAAGGGAATCCAGAATTATCTAGCTCAATATTTACCTGTTCTAGAGACCCGTGCACATTGGCCATTAATCAAATGAAAAATTAAATAAAATTTTAACTGCCAAAGGTCATGACTTCTTACAACAGGTACATTTAAAAGCCTGAGTCTTTCTTCTTGCGTGCATGCCACCATCAGCCCCTGCCCCCTCTTTTTGTTCAGATTTCCTCTCTACTGCCTGATCCATGGACATTAACATCATCAATCTACATTAGAAGGAACTTCAGAGGCCATAATTTCCAACTCCATTTTACAGAGGAGGAAACTGAGTCCCCAGGAAGCTAAATGGCTTGTCCATATAGCACCTAGAACAACCTCTTCCTTTGACAGATGAGGAGACTAAGGTCCAGGGAATCCCCGTGACTTGTTCATGGTCACCAGATAGGAAGCTTCAAAGTCAGGATTGGAACTCAGGTCCTCTGGTTCCAGATGTAATTCTCTGGCATACTATTCTATGTCCAGCTTCTAAGCTGAGGCTATAAGGTTTTAACTATAATAAATTCTACACATCAATAAAATAGTTCACTGATCTTGTGTACTCAATATTTTTGATTGGATGTTTTGTCTCAATTAGATTTAAGAGAGATTGGGAAAGGCTTCCTATAGAAGATGAGGTCAACTTCATCTTTGTGTGCCTAGAACTTAGCACAGTTCTTAGCATACAGGAAGCTTAATAAAAGCTTTATTATTTGATTTGAAGTTTAATTTTGGTTGGGTAACATTGATTTATTTGAACCCTTACCCAAAGTAAGCACTCAAACCAGAAAAAATATTATGATGAAATACAGAGGACATTACATTGAAATGAGTGCAGATGTTGGAGGCAGATTTCTGTTCAAATACTCAGTGGTGCTTGCCACCTGTCTGACTTTGGGTAAGCCTCTCTATTCCTTAATTATTGACCTTAGACAATCCTCTGTAGTTGTCTCAATTATTTCCTATTTGTCTTGTATGTGGCATATATATATATATATATACATATATATATAATATATAAAATATTTCCTTATTCCTTGTCTCCTGCGGTGTTAATATGATTAAAGATCTTCCCTGCCCATCAATAGGACCTTTACTTATACCCTTTACTTACTAGATGTGAAGCCCCTGGCCCACACCCTTTACCTAACTAGGTCATAAGAGTTGTGTAGCCCTCAGGGCCCTAAGGAGAGGCACTAAGACGGGAGTCAATTGTATGTGTGCTGAGTTCTAGACAATCAGATTGCAGGAATTCAGCCAATCAGAGATCTGAGTTCTAGCTAATCAGATGCCAGCTAGATGTATATAAGGAGAGCCCAAAGTGTGAGAGAAGCAGAATTGAGAATCAGAATTGAGAAACGGACATCAAGGAGACATTGAGGCAGCAGACATTGAGAGGGAGAGAGCCAGTGTCAAGAGACTGCAGAGTGGAGAGTGCAGACCAGAAAGTTGCAGAGGTCAAAGAGCCGAGAACCTACAGCATTGAGAGATTGGAGCACTGAGAATCCAAAGAATCCAGGAGACTTCAAGGACCCTGAGGACTGCAAGGGCTTTCAGAACTGTGGGAAAGGATACAGGCAAGAAGACAGTGAGGATTCGTAAGTGATTGTTTATGGTAAGACCCTAGCAGAGGGAAGGTTACAGGATGACTTGGTTCCTTGCAATAATACTGTGTTATAATTTCCTTGTTGTTACATTGAGGTGAGCTTATTGGTTTTGTAATATAATTACTGATATATTGAATTGGGGTTATTGGTCTTGGGATCGGATCCTCTGGTGTTTAAATAAATGTTATACTTCCTTTGCTTTCTACCTAGAGAGTTTTTCGTATTTCATGATTCCAAACCATACAGGCATGTTCATGGTCATCCTCAATGTCATGAATCTTGCCTTACTGATACATCTCCTTCATTATATTGTGAGCTCCTTGAGGGCAAGAACTGGTTTTTTTTTGCCTCTTTTTGTAACCCCACCACTTAGCACAGTGCCTCACACATAGTAGGTAATTTGATAAATGTTTATTGATTGACTGGCTGACTCTAACCTCAAGGAGTTCACATTCTCTCGGGTGAGACAACAAGTACTCATATTGTTATAAACAGCCTGTATTGTAGTTTATACTTCTAGTGTACATAGAATATATATAAAATCAATACAAGGTCATGGAGGAGAGGGGGTGAGGCATTAACATCTGAGGGGATCAGAAAAGGCCTCATGTAGATGGGGCTGTTTGAGATGAGCTTGGAATAAACTAGCGGTTCTAAGAGTCAAGTTTGAGGGGCTAAGTGTATTCCAAATATGGGGAACAGCCCGTGGAAAGATACAAAGATGAGAAAAGAATGTCATTCATGAGGTACAGACAGAACTGTTTGGCCATGCTATAGATAACATGAATGAGATTAATTTATAAAGGCTGAACTGGCATGAGCCAGGCTATAAAGAACTTTTAATGCCAAATAGAGGAATTTATGTTTTAAACTAGAGGCAATCAGGAGCCACAGATGATTATTGAGCAGGAGTGACATGATCAGACATTTGATTTAAGAATATCACTTTGACTGCTGTGTAGAGGATGAGTTGGAGAGGCCATAAATAAGGCAGGAAGACTAGTTTGAGTCTATTGTTACAATCATCCAGGAAAGAGATAAGGGTCAGAACTAGGGTGATAGCCCTGCAAGTGCATAGAATGTACTCTCTCCTCCTCCCCCCACAGTATTTAACAGGGCCTTGCCAAAGTCAACCAGTGTGTACATTGTACATTTGTACATTTTATGTGTACATTTTATGTATATGTACATTTTAACCTATATGTACATTTTAACCTCCTCCCCTCCAGTCTTCTCCAGATGACTAAGTCTATAATCATCCCCTCTCTCTCCCTATCAATTTATTTCTTGCTTTTATTTCCCTCAAACATGTTCATTTCCACAATTCTTTAAAAAAAATCACTACACTATACCATTCCTTCAAGCTATAAATACCCTATATCTTCCCTCCCTTTCTCAGCCAAACTACTTGAAAACGTTGTCTACCCTTGTTGCCTCCCCTTCTTTTTCTTTCAGTTAATCCTCAACCCTTTAAAAGCTGACTTCTGACTTCATCGTTTAACTGAAACTTTTTTCTCTCTAAAATTGTTCAGTTTGGTGGTCTTTTGAGTCTTAATCCTCCTTGCTCTCTCTGCTGGATACTTTCTGCTCTCTCTGGTTTTGTGACAATCTTCTCTTGTTTCATCTCCTCCCTGTCTGAATGTTCTTTCTTACTTTCTTTTGTTGATACATCAGCCATATCACACCCCCTAAACCATGGATATAACCCAAGGTTCTTTACTACATTCTATTTTCTTTTCTCTCTACAGACTCTCTGGTAACTTTGTTAGCCTCCATGGGTTTAACCGCCATCTGTATGAATATGACAATAGATATATACATACATATGTATGCATATATATCCATTAATATATGTATGTGTACATATGTATATATGTATGTGTGCATATGCATATTTATGTGTATCTATTTATTTATTTATACACTCACACATTCATGGTACCTCATCTAAGCTTGAGTACTACAGCACTAACTACCTGCTGCAAATTTCAAACTAGATGTCCCAAGAGGCATATGAAGTTCAGCTGATTATCTTTGCCCTTAAATCTTCACTTCCAAACTTCCCTCTCTCTGTTGAAGGTATAACCATCCTTCAAGTTACCTAAGTTTATAAGCTCAGTATCATCCTGAGATTATGTCATTATAACCTCCCTTTCTGTCACCCCATATAACCAACCACTTGAAAAATCTTGCAGTTAAAACCTCTACATATCTCACATCACTCTTCTCCACTCAGTTACCACTTGAGTCCAGGCCCTTATAAGTTCTTGCCCAGGTTATTGCAAAAGCCTCTTAATTGCCTCAAATTTCTCAGTTACATTCCATCTTCACACTGCTATCAAAATAATTTCTATAAACTCAGATCTGATCATGTGACTCCCCTACTCAGTCCATTACAAGAGCTTCCAAGTGCCACTAAGAAAAAATGGAAATTCCTCTCTTTGTCTTTTAAAGAGCTACCTTGTACCAAGCTATCTTTCCAGTCACATTGGAAACCTGGTCACTTACCCCATTCCACAATCCAACCAAACTGGCTTTCTTTCTGTACCTCATACAAAATACTCCATCTCCTATCTCTCTTCTTTTCTACATACCTATGATATACTCCCCCTTCACCTCTATCCTTTGTAAAGTCTTTGTCTTTTAATATGCAGCTCAAGCACCATTTTCTGCATGAATATGTGCTCCTCCAAATGCTAGCACCTTCTGATCCCTTCAAATGCTAGTGTCTTCTCTCCCAAGCTACCTATTTATTACTTAACTACTTTGTATATAGAACATGGACCTAGAATCAGAAAGACCTAAGTTGAAATCCAGCCTCATACACTTGCTAGCTTTGTGATCCTGGGTGAGCCATTTAATCTCTGTCCACTTTAATTTTCTCATCTGTAAAATGGGGAAAATAGGACCTACATCCTAGGATTATTGTAGGGAGGTTGCTTCATCTCTCAAATTCCGATTTTGTAGTCCTACTGTCCCAATTATAAGTGCTCTCAATTCTAAACTACATTAAGAACTGGCTCCTAGTAAGGCAATGTCAATCCACTCTCCTTTGACTTTATTCATTATCCTTGTAAGTTTCCAAAACAAAATATCCCTCCTTGGGTACCAGTTCCCTATGCGTAATTGTTCACTATTAGGATATAAACTCTTTGAGAAGTAGGATAGTCCTTGAGGACAGCAAGGACTGTCTTCTCTTGTTTCTGTCTTTACACATTTGTCCTGCCACTGAACTTTGGTGGCTCAAGAAGAGAGAGTGAGGCTGAAGACTTTGTGCAATTCTGCCTGACTTAAACCCAATTTACATACAGGTCAAGACATCACCGATGATGTCATTGGTTCTCTTCAAAAACAAAGGACAAAAAAAAAACAACATACCCCCAGAGTTTGGCGTAGTGCTTGACACATGATCAGTGCTTAGTAAGTGCTTTTTCATTCATTCATTCATTCATTGTGGGTGTTGGGTCCAAATGTCTAAATGGACAAACATATGATATAACCCCCACACTACTAAAAGGAAAAAATAAAATCCAACATACAACTCATATCAAAAAATCAATAAGTATTTATTAAGTGCTAATCATGTGCCAGGCACTGTGCTAAGTGGTGAGGATCAAAAAAGGGCAAATGACTGTTCTTGTCCTTGCAGAGCTCACAATCTAATGGGTGAAACAACATGAAAACAAACCTATACAAGCAAGCTATATGCAGGACAAATAGGTGTAGTAGCATTTAGATTTGAAGATCTTTCCCACCCATTAATAGGCCACGTGACCTGCTTATGTCACAGGAAGCCTAAGATACATGTGGTAGGAGGAGCTTCCTGACAGGAAAAGGAAGTTATGTCACAGAAAATGCTGAGAGAAAGATGTTATGGCAACTAATGGCTGCTAATGGCTGCCCTCATGATTGGTAGAACTAAACAGGCTGACTTAGTTGTGCTGTGAATTTGTTTTGAGGAAGATCCCAGCAGGGGGTCAAAGAGGTTTTGGGATGGTGAGGCTGCATGTTGTAATATTCTGTATTGAATGTTTTGGGCTCCTTGCTGTTATGATGAAGTAGACTGACTGGCTGTGGGAGCTGAGCATTTGGTTATGGGATATGGTTCTCTGGTGTGTGAATCAATGGTTTACTTCTTCTACCTTCTATGTGGAGAGTCTTGTATACTTTGTGATACAAAACTATATAGGCATTTTGACAATTATCATCTACATTTTTATTGCCTTACTGTTTCAATAGGAAATAACCAATATGTATATCTCAGGGTAAAGTTTTGGAGGATATAACATAGCAGGCTACATCCCAAGTGAATAGCAAGTCTAGAGAATAAAAAAGTCCCAAGTATACATCAGGTGCTTCCAGATGAGAAAATGCTCCTCCAGGTCTAAAGAGTCTCTGGTTTCTCTGACAGCCTTTGATATACTAATTCAAAAAGATTTTGACAGGCTAGGATGATGAGCTCAAACAAATAAGATAGATGGGAAAAAGAATAAAAGTAAATTCCACAATTTAGGTTCAAAAAATCAATAGCCTAAATATAGGAAGAAAGGTGCCTGGTTACAAAGCATTTTCTATGAACAAGACCTCAAAGTTAGCAATATAAGATAACCACCAAAAAGGCTAATATAATCTTTGGTTGCCTTAATAGTATTGTGTCCAGATAAAAGGACTTAGCAGTTTGCTGTGCTCTATATTAATCTAGCCATATCTACTTGATTCTATTTTAATATCAATATGGATAAATTGGAGTACATCTATACTAGAATGGTGAGATATTTGTAATCCATTTAAGGATTACATATATGGAATCCATATATGAGTATCAACTGAAGGGTTATGACATCATTAATTTAGAGAAGAAAATAATTTGAAGAAAGGAATTTGACCTCTGTCTTCAAATATTTAAAGGATTTCAATATGTGTATAATACCAGAGGGGCCGCTTGGTGGCACAGTGGACAGAGTGCCAGACCTAGTGTCGGGAAAACTCATTCTCCTGACCTCAGACAATTACAATCTGTGTGACCCTGGACAAGTCATCTGTAAAATGAGCTGGAGAAGGAAATTGCAAACTACTCCAATATCATTGCCAAGAAACCCCCAAATGGAGTCACAAAGAATCAGACATGACTGAAAAACAACTAAACAATGGCAACAATACCAAGGGCAAAATTAGAACTAGAGGGTAGATAGTATAGGGAGATAGATTTTAACTATTATGAACATTCTAACAGAACTACTTTTTTTTAAAAAAAAGGAATGAGCTATTTTGCAAAGTAGTGATTTCCCCACTACTAAAGAAGCAGTATTATTTAGTGAAAACATCACTGGTTTGGGGGTTAAAAGTCAGTAGCCTGAATTCCAGCTCTGAGATTTACTATTCTTGTGAATGTGAAGAACCTATTTCATCTCTCTGAGCCACAGTTTTTTCACCTCAGATGCTTACTAGCTGTGTGACCCTGGGAAAGTCACTTAACCCTGTTTGCCTCACTTTCCTCATTTATAAAGTGACCTGGAGTATCTTTGCCAAGAAAATACCAAAGGGAGGTCATGAAGAGTTAGACATGACTGAAAAACAACTCCACAACTTACCTCACAGTTCTGATGTGGGGAAAATGCTTTGCCAGTCTCAAAATACTAAAGAAATTATCATTATTGTTATTTAATTTACTTTAACAAAGACCCTATATGCACCAGTCACCATTCTGGGTACTAGTAACACAAACATGAAAATGTTCCCATTCTCAAGGTGTTTACAGTGTACCAAGGGAAAACCTCATTTATGGAGATAAGTCAATAGGTGTTTGCCTAGTGAACACAAAATAGTTTCAGGAGAGTGGGAGGGTGTATTATCATTTGGATGATCAGGAAAGGCCTCATGTAGGACTTGATACTTAAATGTTGAAGAAAACTAGAAATTTTAAGAAGCAGAGGTATAGAAGGAGATTTTCCTGGGAATGATTAAGGGAACAGCATAAACATTACTGTGAGGAGTTTTAAAGAGGGGATTCTGAAATGGTGTCCACTTCCATTCTCACTCTACAAGGCCCCCCACCCCAGTTAGTCACCTTTTATGCTTTATATATTTAAACAAATCTTTTATATTAACTTGAAAACTTGGAAATTGAATCCTTCTCTTTGACTCAGAGTAATCACAGGATTGAGTCATACACCATTTGATTCAATTGTACAATACTGGTGCATGCCTATTTTTAATCCATCAGCCCACAAAGTTTCCATGAACTTACTGTTCCAATGACCTCACTTATTGTCATATCCTCTGATACAGACCATCAGAAGCCTGAAGAAATGTTGTTTTAGCACTGTGGGCTACTTGTAGAATTTCTAACCTAATTATCACTTGTCTTCTTTCAAGTCTCACTTATTTTCTCCCCCATAGATCCAGGATCATAAAATCCATCTGAATTTTCATGGTTGGTATATTCCCCTTTCTATGAGGCATTGATTTGGAGTATTTTTCTTCATAAATCAATTATTTATTTTTAAAATTGCAATATAAGCAATACATTTATGCAGTTTCAAGTGTACTAAAAATGCTGAAATCAAATTTCTAATGGGATTCCTTGAAGTTAGAATGTGTTGTGCTCCAACTGATTTTTTTTCTTACTAGACTTCTGATCTTACTGGTGTAGGACACTCCCAAGGAAGGAATCTCCTCCATTAATAAAGATGAATAATACATCCCATTACACTCTTAGATAGTAGCCTTATGGATTGATATTTACCCAGCAGCAAAACTGGGACTTAGACCCTGGTCTCTTTCCCCCAAATCAGCTCTCTATCCACTATGCTACACTGAGCCTTTCATTTCCTGCAATAGTGCCTTTAATTCATTTAACCCCACCTGTTTGGAGGCTAGGAGAATTAATGTTGACTATGATATGGAGGAAAGAACATTTGGTTTATAATTGAAAAACTTGAGTTAGAATCCTCACTCTCTTGCTTACTATGCGTTCGACCTCTGGCAAATCACTTACTCTTTTAAGGACTGAGCTTGCTTTCAAAAAAAAAAATGGAGGGGTTGGTTTAGATTACCTCTAAAGTCCCTTCCATATCTAAATCCTAAGAGATGTAGCCATAAAACCCCTGTTTCAATGGATGTAGACCAATCAAGTAGGGAAAACATGTTTTAGGAAGCTAATTCATATCTGGAAATATGTCCAAAGTGAAAAGAGAGAATTAAAATCAGGTTCAGAACTCCAGAGAGTATGACCAGGAATCCAAATAGGGAGGAAACAATGACTAATGAAATTGGGGTCCCAAATCTTTATTTCTAAAATGGAGAATCCAGAGATTGGAGACAAGAAATCTGGCCCAAGGAATTCACTCTTATCAGGATTCCAGGACAAAGACTTTAGTAATACCCATGGCCTTATTTGTATGGCTAGAAAGTAAACAATCACAGAACTTACTTTGTTATTGTTGTCCCAATAATTAGAGATATACAAATGAAATAAATTTTCTACAGAGATTGTAGGTTCCCCTCACTAAAGATCTGCAAGCACAGCCTAGATTTATCAAATACGTTGAGACAAGGATTTTTGTTTGAGTATGGGTTAAAATAAATAGCCTGCGAGCTCCCTTACAACTGTGAGATTTTGTGACTATATTATTCTTTGTATTAGATTTGGAATCAGGAGAACTAGGGTCAAATCACATCTTTGACACTCACTACCTGTATGACTCTGGGCATACAAAGTCTCTGAACTACTCTGCTTTGACATCTGCAAAATAAAAAGGTTCAGACTCTGAAATATTTTGATCTCTGACAGTGCCACTGATGGAATTCTGGCCAAAAGAGGCTAAAAAGAAGAGGAAGAGCAAAAGTAGATGACAAGTTTTTAGGAGAGGCAAGGTGATAGATGGTACAGAGCATTGGAGCAAGAAGAATATTGGGGCAAGAAGAGGCTAGAAACAAGAGGAACAGCAAAAGTAGATGTCAAGTTATTAGGAGAGGCAAGGTGATAGATGGTACAGAGCATTGGAGCTAGAGTGAGAGGAATTAAATTAGCATTCTACCTCTGCCACACTGATGTGACCTTGGGCAAATCCCCTACACACTTTTGGGTTCAATTTATTCATCAATTCATAGAATCATAAGTTTTGAGATGGAAGGAAATTTAGAGGTCATCTACTCAGCTCCTTCATTTAACAGATAAGAAAACAGATCAAGAGGAGATAAGTGACTTAACCCAGGCCACACAGATATTACAGGGCAGAGCTTTCAGTCAAACCCCAAATCCTCCAACTCCAAATGAAGCAATGTTTCAGTTGAACCACAATGCCTCTCTGTTATGTGGAGTAGATGATCTCAAGGATCTCTTCTTTTTTTTTTAATTTATTTTTGACATGTTTGGTTTTCAGCATTGAATTTCACAGGCGTTTGAATTACAAATTTTCTCCCCATTTCCTCCCCCCCC
>CM053627.1:61427475-61487736 GCA_028646595.1 Phalanger gymnotis
TATACAGAATGATACACATGTGGCCCATGTTGAATTGCTTGACTTCTTAGGGAGGGTGGGTGGGAAGGGAAGAGGGGAGAGAATTTGGAACTCAAAGTTTTAAAAAATAGATGCTCAAAAACAAAAATAAAAAAGTTTTTGCATGCAACTAAAAAATAAGATACACGGGCAATCGGGATTAGAAATTTATCTTGCCCTACAAGAAAGAAAGGGAAAAGGGGATGAGAGGGGAGTGGGGTGACAGAAGGGAGGGCTGACTGGGAAACAGGGTAACCAGAATATATGCCATCGGGGGGGGTAGAAATGGGGAGAAAATTTGTAATTCAAACTCTTGTGAAAATCAGTGCTGAAAACTAAATATATTAAATAAAAAAAGAAAAAAAAAAGAAAACAGAAGCAAGGGTGTTGGTGGGAGGAATGGTTCTGAAGTGGAGGAAGCAAGTTATGCTTTTTGTCAACATGAAGAATAGGAGAGTTTGCCACAGAGGAAAAGGGGAAGGAAACAGAGGCTTTTACAACTAGGTCTTACAAACAAATTTGAGCCTCTTCTTAAGGAGGAATAATTGGTTGCTCCAAAGGGGAAGAAGATTCTTGTTCTCTCGAGAATGATACAGTAGAGTGATAGAAACTTTGAAGTGAGAGGCAGAGGAAGAAAGGAAGAGGAGGATGAATTGGCGATTATCTGCTCAGGTTTTTGTCAACCTAATAACCACAAGAGAGAGATTTATTGTCTTCTTGGAGCACGTATGCAATACAAAACAAAGAACCTCAAAAGTGGTGATAGCAATGCATTTCTTGCAATTCCTATGGACACAAATGACATTTCTACAAAAGCCTAAAATATTGCCAATGATTATGAAGTCTTAGACAAGAAATTTAAGACCATAAAGGCACAGGTTATATTCTCCCCACTTTTTGCCCTTTGAAGGCAAGGGATAGAGAAGAGAAAGATTAATTTGGGAAATGAACAGTTGGCTGTGAAGGTGGTACCTGAAAATGAGATTTGGATTTCTGAATAACAACTTACAATATAGACTTGACAGATTACTGGCAAGAGAAAGAGTATACCTAAAAAAGGCTAGTATGAATGTATTTTCCAGGTGTCTTGCAAATCTAATCAAAAGGGCTTTACACTAAAAACAGATGGAGTAGGGAAGAGACTGCTTATGAATACATCCTTCTATGTAGGTACTATAGAGAGCAGTCAAAAAAGAAAGAATAGCAGTTGGGACACCCACAAGTTCATCAGAGATAAAAGCTTATAAAACAGCCAGTAGTAAACCTGTGGCCGTAAGTATCTTTACACAAATGCCAAAGTTTAGGCAACAACCAGGAGGAACTTGAGGGACTAAAGTAGAAAGGCAAATTTGAGCTCACAGGTGTCACCAAATCTTAGTGGGATAAAACCCATGATCGGACTATGGCCCTGGATGGGTAGATTTTATCAAAAATAAATAGGATAGATAAAAGGAATGGGATGGGGAGAGGATACTATTATATATTAATAAGGTAAAAACCACGTGAGGAAATCTAGTAACCAGAGAGGGTAAGTATGAAAAAGAAAATTTGGTTAGAGGTCAAAGGAGAAACAGAAATGATTCAGTAATTAGAAAAAGCACAAGCTACCTGGTTTCCTAGGCTGATACGTTAATTATTAGGAAGGCCTTAGGGTGAAGACCTGGGATATATGACTAAAGGAGAGGAAAGCTCAGGCAGTTCGACCTGGCCTTGCTATGTTAGAAGGCTTTCACTCAGTGACTATTGATAGTCCTGACTTTATTGCCAAAGACATCCACTACTCAGTTGGTCCTTCAGGGTTACAGGAAGAAACCTTACAATTTTTCAGGAGCTCAGAAATAATTGAATAAGTGATAGATGTTGAAATTTAATCTTCAGGGATGAAAGAAAATGTTGTTTCCTTGTTTCTTACTTTCCTAACTAGAGAGAATTTATTCAAATTTGTCTGACAGCTCCATCTGTGGAATCATAGGATTTTCGTTAGAAGAAAGTACTTCAGAGGTTATCTGACTTCAGAGGTCAAATGATAGACAGTATTCCTACTTTGTATTTATATAATGCTTTATAGTATTTTAAAACAGCTTTCTATTTACCCAAGCTGTCAATAGGCAACAGTCGATAAATATTTATTAAGCACCTACTACATGCCAGACACTTTGCTAAGTGCTGTTGAAACAAATACAAAAAAACAACAAAGCAGAATAGTCTCTGCCTTCAGCTTGCTTGCAATCTAATGGGCGAAGACAACACACAAAAGGAAGCTAAAAGGGGGTGTGTATGGAGTGTACCCGACTTGGTAGCACAGTAGAGAGGTCAGAGAAGATAAAGTCCATGGAAAAGGAGGCTATGTCCATGCTGAGCTACCTTCTTAAATGGAGATTTGTGTTTGTGGCTCCAAACCAAGTACCAGATGAAATAGGTAGTGTTCATTATTATGATCTCTTAAATTATATCTTTCTCATATTCCTTTGCTGCTGAATTGTTTAAGTTGTGTCCAACTCTCCATGACTCCATTTGTAGTTTTCTTGGCAAAGATACTGTAATCGTTTGCTATTTCCTTCTCCAGCTCATTTTACAGGTGAGGAACTGAGGCAGAGTTAAGTGACTTACCCAGGGTCACACAAGTAGTAAGTGTCTGAGGATAGATTTGAAGTCAGATTCTCTTGACTCAAAGGCCAGCACTCTATACACTATCTCACCTAGATGCCCTCTCATTTTCCCATTTCTCCTCATTTCCTATTTTTTGAAATATTGTCCTTGAAAACTTAACTTAAATTCTACCTCCTTCAAAAAGCTTTCCCTGGTCTTCAAGCTACAAGTGGCAACATCCTTTCATAAAGTCACCTTGTATCTTGACCTTATTTCATTTTTTTTTACATAATCCTACTTTGTATTATAGTAGTTCATGTATGCGTCATCTCCCTTTACTAGACTATAATGGATTTGAAGAGAGAGGACCTGGGTTCAAATGCTGATTCTGCATCTTATTATTTGTGTAACCTTGGAAAAGTCATTTAAATTCCCTGGGCTTCAATTACTTCATCTATACAGTATAGGTGATAAATTAAATGATCTCTCCAATCTCATCTACCTCTAAATTCTATGATCTGAGAAGAAAGGAACACTATCTTGTTTATCTTTTATCTCATCCAAAACAGTACAGTGCTTTGTATATTGTTTATATTTAAGAAACACTTATAGAGTTTTTTCAATATTTCTAAGTGTTATTTAGCTAGTGCTGGAGGTTAGACTGGAACCCAGGTTTTCTCACTTCTACTGCAGTGTTCTATACCCATTACAACCCTACAGGGGTGGGCTAGAGTCAGATTATATTGGTCCTAGAGGAGATATTAAACATTCGGTGTAACCATTTACACCTCCCAAATTGGCAAAAGCTACAAATTGGGATTTAATTTATTGTTTCATTGATTGCCTAGACTTAAGAAAATTTTGGAGAAAGTAGTAATGCTGATTAAATGTAAGAGCTGGTTGTTAAATATTTACTGAACACTCCTGATGCTATGTAATACTAATAATAATAAATAACTAGCATTTATATAATGTTTTAAAGTTTGAAAATTTCTTTAAAGTATTATCTCATTTGATCTTCACTACAATCTTAGGAGGTAAGTGCTATTCTTGTCCCCATTTAATTGATGAGTAAATTTAAGTAGATTAAGTGACTTGCCTGGAGCCACATGGCTAGTAAGTGTCTGAGGATTTGGCCCAACACTCTATCTAATGAGCCACCTAGCTGTTCTCTCCAATAATCACCTTTATAAAAGGCTAGTCTTTTAGTCTGTATCTGAACTCCTATGATGAGGAGTGCTCATTACCTGCAGCCCATTCCATTATAGGCAGCAGTAATTGATAGAAATATGTTCCTTTAATTGAATTAATATCTTATAACTTTCCTCCACTGGTCTTGGTTCTCACCTCTGCAATTCCACTTGTGTAACCTCTTTTCCACAGGACAACCCTTGAAATAATTTAAAGACAATTATCTTGACCCATGTGACCTTTCAATGCTAAACATACCCACTCCACATTTAGAACTGACATTTCCAAATTTATATACATGTGGTCCATATTTGACTCAATTCTGTGTTGAATTAAATGTATAGGTATTTCAGAAGATAAGCACAATTAACTACTGGGAATCTCTAAAATCATCTGAGCTCACTTTGTGCCTTCACTAGCTAACTAATCAAAGAAGATATGTTTTAAAACTTAAACACTTAATTAGGATTAATACCATTAGCAAAGGAATAGAGAAATAATTTCAGACACATTCCTGAGGAATTACAGTCTAATCTCCTCCAGAATTTTCCCTAATTCCCAGAGCCTTAGAAGAGGGGTAGAGAGGAATAACTTCCAGAGCTTCACAACTTCAGGGGCAGCATAACATGACAAAATCTCTGAGAGTGCTTGACTAAGATAGGCTAGTTCCATCTGTGCTCTGACTATATCTCTCCTTATAAAAACTTCTCCTTTTTCCCAGTTCAGTCATGAAAGAAGGTCCTATTTCTTCTAAATCCCCTCAGTTTATCAACAGCTAACAGACAGGCTGAGCTGCTTCTGCCACAGCTCTTCCTACTTTAGGTGCTACCATAACTATCTATTTCTCTTGACTACTCTTCTTCTTTGTCTTTAGCTCAAAAGTGATCTTGTATCAGTTAGAATCTAGGCCACAGTCACCGTGGGTCACAAATACTGTGGAGTCTGAAAAATTTCTAATGAGTAACCACTCTCTGGCCTCAGGAATCATGGAAGTCAATCAGATGGTAGATGAAGACCAGTTCTCCATCTCAGTAATGACTGCCACCTCAATTATCTTATAGTCAAAACCTGTGATTTCATTGGCAAAAGGAACTCCTGTTGAAGAAATTCCCTCTGTCAAGGCAAAACAGCAATGCTTTCCTCCTTTCAAACTAGTCTCCAGATATATACAGTACTGTATCTCTGGTCTTCCATACTTTTATATGGATTTTCCCACATGCTGTGAATTTTTTTCCATCTTCAATTCTACCTTTTAGAATCCTTAACTGAGAATTCTTTAGAATTCTTTAGATTCTAACTTTAGAATCCTGAACTCAAGGTTGAGTTCAAGCCACCTCCTACAATGGGTCTTTCTCAAGTCCCCTAGTTATTGGCACACACACCCCTCCACTTCACCATGTGCTTATTTTGTGCAAATATTTACTTATTTCTGCCTGTATCCTCTCAGTTGAATGGAAGCTCCTTTTGTATCATCTCCAGCACCTTTGTACAGTATTTGGCACATACTAGATGTTAATAAACACTCAATTCATTTCCAGATGTATTTTAATCAATGATCCAGGAATCTATATGTTTTTTTTTTCCTCAGAAACCATCTTATTAACTTGTTTCTCAATTCCCAAATCTGCTTTTCTCTTCTAAATCCCCTACCTTCAATTAGGAGCTGTGATGAAAATGCCATATGTATTCCTAAGTTGTTCAGTCTTCATCACTATTTCTGTGTTCCTTCTAGTATTTGCCCCACATAAATTAGAAGTAGTAAGTAGTTGTGAAGTAGTTGTAAGGAGTAAGTTGTTGTTAGGTTTTACATTATCTTGGGAATGTCTTTATCATGTCTCCTATACGTACCCTGGAAGGATAGCAGAAAGATTAATGTCAGGTTGATGTATAGACGCTACAGTATCCCAGAAATAGCATAGTGTAGTAGACAGAATGCTGTACTTAAAATCAGAATGAACTAGGCTCAAATATTTATTAACTATATGACCCTGGCCAAGGCACTTAACCACTTTGAGCCTTTATTTCCTCATTTGTAAAATGGTGATAATAGAGTTGTCATGAGAATCAAGTGAAATAATGTAATAGAGTATTTTGTAAACCTTAAAACACTGTATGTCAGTTATTATCATTACCCCTCAGCAGGAAATCACCTACTAATTATATTGTTTTCTTTGGGGAAGCAAGGTTGCACGATGGTTAGAGTGCTGGGTCTAGAATCAGGAAGATTTATCTTTCTGAAGGAAAATCTGGCCTTAGACACTTAGTAGCTGTGTGTCCCTTGGCATGTCACTTAACCCTGTTCCTTCATCTGTACAATGAATAGGAAAAGCAAATGGCAAACCACTCTATTATCTTTGCCAAGAAACCCCAAATGGGGTCAAGAAGTGTCAGACATGACTGAACAACAAAATGTTACAAGGGACAAGTAGAACCACAAATATAGTCCATCTACTGGGCATTCACCATTCTCTTTGCTGTTCATACTTGGTATCATTAAGATCCTCAGCACACTGTAGTGTTTGTTGGGAGCTCTCTTTACTAACAACTGTGGAAAACTGATATAATTAACAAACTGCTTGTTTGCTATGTTTCATCATTTCACTAAGGGCTCCATCACTAGCGGCTCTTAAACGAACCTCAATGTATTTGTTGAAGACTTACTACTTTTTCTCATGACATGATGGTAGTTCTTTTAGGCCTTTGATGGGCAATTAACAGATTCCTGGCAATCCACAATGCCAACATAAGCTTCTCACAGCTTTCCTCTGTGTTGAGTGTCTCAGAGCAAAAATTCAATTACCAACTGGGTTTTATTTATTGAAATAGAATCAACTTCTTTGGTCCTCAATAGATCTTACTTGTACTTTCCTGGCTATCACCACAACCTGCAAATGTTAAAATGTATGTGAAAGCATGTAAAAAAAGCATTTTTGCATCTATGATGTATCATACAAATGTAAGCTATTGTAATTTTTAAAAATTGGTTCGAGTTTCATTCATATTGTGTGGCCTTCTATTGGCAGTAAGCTTATAAGAAGCATAGTTTTTCCTAGCTAGATAGAAGGACTGAAGGATCTTGGAAAACTAGGATCTAAGAACTTCCGAGCTTCTCAGGGAGGAGAAATATTCAGGGTTCACAATTAATTGCAAGTGAATGGTGTTGCTACCCTAGGCTGAATATAATAATGGGAATTTGGGGCTTCCCTTACAAAGTGATATGCTTGATAGAGCTTGACAGTCTATGAAGAGGGACCTGGTAAATTCATCAGCATTCTACTTCCTTCCCTTTCCTCTTTCTCAGTGCTAGCAAATGGGAATGATTTACCACCAGAAGTTTCCTGATCTGTTTAAACTTTTTTATTTGATGTCTGCACTTTCATAGAGTATTTTAGCTCCAGATACAGGCAAACTGGTTTTTATTGTGTTTTGAATGAGGGTTTTATGTAAAGGAATGGATACACAGGCTGCTAAGAGTAACTGCAGGCCCTCGATTTTAAAAAGGAAAAAAAAAGAATCTATATTAAGGTCTCCCTGGACACACAAAAAAAGCAGGTGATTCACCAGTGTGGTTCAATTCAATTCAACAAACATTTCCTATATACCTACTATGTGCAAAGCTCTGTTTTAGACTCAAGATAGTCAAATGCACATGTGATCTCTATCAATTTGGACATTTCTACCAAGAACAGAGATCTCAATCCATCCATGCCCACCCATCCCAATGCAGTTCATTTCCATAATTTCCAAGAAATCCACCCACAAAGGGTCCACCTAACATGCTGGATATATTCATTAATTTTTTCTTAGCATCCTGTTTACCCATAAATCACTTGGTATCCCCTAATCATGGCACAAGACTATCCCATCTTCTTTTTGAGCATTTATATCCCTGATGACACTCTTTACTGCTGTTCTCCAAAGTCCTTATTTGTTAAATACTATATCCTGCTCATGGCCAATTATGTGCCCTCCATATGAAACACATTTTCAGTATTTTGGAGGATTGCTACATTCCATGTCTTGCAGCCATATAATTGTTTGGGTTTAAAAGGGGCTTTTGTGATTTCCTAGAGGGAACTCAGGCCATTCTTTTCTTACTGTATAATTATAGAACCAACCTATTGTCCATTTATGCTGTCTGTCCAAGTTATAAAGATACAAATTGATAGATACAGAGATGGATATGCGCATATGCACAACATATATATGTAAACATGTAATTATAAATGTGTATATATGTATATTTATACACATATATACATATTTGATCTAAAGGCTGTCTATCCAACTGTGTACCATACTCTGGGCAATAGATTCATGCATATATTTTTGCCTGTGATGGCAGTCAGGTGCTGGGGATAAAAATACAAAAACAAAATAATTCCTCCTTTCAAGGAGGTTACACGCAACTTCTACTTTAACATATTCCTCCCTAGACATGGAACAAATGTAGAATAGAAACTTCTAACGGTTCTAATCATCCAAAAGAGTTCATTTTGTTGCTGTTATTGTTTTGGCACAGATCTGTGATTTTATATGTGCAGAAAATTCCTAGAATGAGAATATCTTTCACTAATATGGATTGGCAGCTGTTCTGTAATTTTTAGTTTTAATGAAGTGGCTGGGGCCTTGTGAGGTTAAGTGACTTGCCCAGAGTCTCACCATTAGTATGCATCAAAGTCAGGATTTGAACCTGTGTCTTCCTCAATCCACCACCAGCCTTCTTTTCACCACACCTTGATGCTTCTTTGAGAAGCTAATTTAGCCTGTCAAAATGCTTCAAATACTTAGAATTATTTGCTAAGTGAGAAACAGTCTTTCTCTAAAGTTTTGGAAGCAGTTTTTAAAAAGAGTCAGAAAAACACATAATTGAGAAATACTAGCCCAAAGTAGAGAAATGTACATTCAATTTCAAATTCAAGTAACTCAAATCCAATGAGTATTTATCATGAAGTTACATATATAAGTTTTGTGGAGGACATAGAAAGGTATATGATACAATATCTGCCATCAAATCACCAAGGTTACCTTTATCACTCAGTCTCAAGAAACAAGGATAAAACATGACCTCACTAAATTTTATAATTTAACTTCCTGCAAAAATTACACTCTCTTCAAAGGAAGATCTAGGCAGTCTTAATTTGAATTATTTGGCCAAATCCTTTCCCTTTATCAGATTTGGGGATTAATTTCCTGGACAAGTAGGCACTTTTCTAAAACATTCATTCATAGCACAATAGCAAAACCACAATCCCTTAAACTCTTCTTTTAAAAAAATCCTCATTATTCTTGACAAGATTATGAAGGCCTGTGGGCTTCAACACCTCTGTCTTTAAAGAATACCTATCATTTCTAATCCAATTACAACACTACCAAAATGAACTGTGGCTCAGTGGTTCTTTGGGAACATTTGCCTCAATACTACTATGGAGAGATCTTCAAACAGAACAAGAAAAAGACCACAGATACCATGAAGCCCACAATATTGTACTGGGGAAGGAGAAGTCTCATTACATTTGGAGAGAGAGAATTGACATAACAGGTGCTGAACAAAAGGTTTAAAAATGTTCAAAACAGGGAGAAGTAGCTGTCAGAATGAGAAAGGAGAAAGGAAAAAAATGACATATTTCTGATGAATGGAAAGACAGAACTAAAAATCTTGATTAATAATAAGAAATTTGGTATTTGGAAAAATCTATAGTGACTACAGATAGGCTCAGTATGCATAACACTAATGAACCAAACTGAAGGGAAAACTTGCAATTTGCCTAACTTGGATCCATGTTATCCTTCAATTAATTGGGTGCACAGCTTTGTGACATATACATGTAAATGATGAAAGAATGATCTCAAAATCCCTAAGTAATTATGTGTGGTGAGAGGATAGGACTATATAAAAACTGCATTCTTTGGTCTTTTACCATCTTCTGAAATAGGTCTAATGCCTGTAAAAGATGCTCACTTGACAGTTCTAAATAAGTAAGCCCTCCATTAACCCAGAAGGCAAGTACAGAATAGCAAAGAACGTGTCTACTGCCTCACACTAGTTGCATGCATATGTACACATATTCCAATGCTGCTTCATCCCACAGGATCACTTATAAAGTGAGAGAACATTGAAGCTTCTCCTCATTCCAGTCCTTGCTTTTTTGTTGACAGGTTCAAGGATGATGCTAACTAAACACAGATCTATATAATCTTTCCAGCTCAAAGCAAATAGGAAAGGATTCTTCTCGTATAGTGGAAAGGGGGCAACAATTATGATGATGGCTTAGAAAGGCTAACTTACATCTTACAAATGAGTTAATAATAATAATAATAATAATATTAACAATAACAACATTATATAGCACTTATTGTGTCAGGCACTGTGCTAAGCATTTTATAATTACTATCTCATTTGATTCTCACAACTTTGGGAAGTACGCGTTATTATTATTCCGATGTTATAGATGAGGGAACTGAGGCAAATAGAAGTTAGGTGACTTGCCCAAGGTCATATAGCTAATATATATCTGAGGCCAAATTTGAACTCAAGTATTCTTGACTCCAGTCCTAACACTCAATCTACTGCACCACCTGAAGCATTAGCAACTCATATTATAAAGTTATATATGCCCATTTCCCCATTTGACTCCCAAAGAAATGTCTGGGATAGATACTACAAGCATTATCATCCCCATTTTGATAAAAAAAAAAGAAACAAGATCTAAGAGGTGATATAATTTGACCAAGATTAAGCCCAGTAAGATATTGATCCAGAAGTCAAACCTAGCTAGAACTTTTGATTGTTAGTATCAAATTTGTCCTATTACTCCATACTACCTCTATGAATAAATGATAGGTAGCTATTTCCTTCAAAATGGTATTTGACATTTGGTATATAATTCTCCTTTCAGTGGTTCTAGGGACTGAAAACATGCCATGAAAAAAGAAATCCTTCTAATAGGAGGCTCAGGTGTTCAAGTATTTGCAGAGTCTAAAGTAAATTAAAGAGCACAATGTCCAACATCTGCACACTATCCATGAGAGTTATAGTGCTGGAATAGCATATTATATATTTGACTTAAGAACATTAATATCTAGAATCTAGACCTTTTTTCTAAGCTTACCTGTATCTATTGTAGACAGAAAGGATTTTTAAATTTTGGAAAAATATAAATTGTAAAATAAATCTGAGATAGGAAGGATGATGTTTTGGTTTTGGTTTTTGCCTCCTCCTATTAAAATTTTATCATTGTCTTCAGCTTCATTCCAACAAAGAAATGTCTTTTTTAAGTTGTGCTAGTCATGTATGGTTCTTTTATATTTTTGATTCAGGGGAAAAAAAAACTACGGGGAATGTCTTGGGAATTTTAAGTGTTCTCTCTCTCTACCTTCTGGCAAAATTAAACCTACATTAACTCAAACAGATGAAAATGTCCTGAAATCCTAGAAAGAAGACATTCAAAATAGAATTCAGCTCAATTAATGTTTATTAATCCTTCACAAGTTAACAGAAACTATTGTTGAGGCTAAGGGAAGATAGTTTATAAAAGAGATATTATTCTTATTTTGGGCAAGCTTAAAATAGAGTAAAAACAAGGCAGAAAGAAAACAAAATGATTAATTACATTCAAATATATATATTTGTGGCACACATGCACATATTGATCATTCCTCAAACATATAATGAGACTCATATTCATTATATTTCTTAGTCCATATCACAATTCCTTGAAAATGTTAAACAATAAATATTTACTGAATTAAACCAAAGATGTGCAAATTGACCCATTTCCAAATTTTTTAATATAATCTACTTAAGGACAGAGAATAATTAAGTTTGATTCAGGGCTCATGGAGCAATAAAAAATAATGAAGGAAATATACTTTAAATTTTTTTTAAGTGCAATATCCCTGTTTTATTTATTTATTTTTACTATTTTTCAATTCGATAAGTTGTTCTTAAATTATATTCACTGTTTTGTTCTGATTTTTCCCCCGAACCAAGTATGTGAATAAGTTCCTTCTTCTGTCTTCAGATAAGTTGGTTTCTATGCAAATAGAGCAGTATTACATATAGGGAATGACATTCTATCTATAAACTATCCTATCTACATCTAAATTGGATGAGCGCAGGATCTCAGTGCCTGGAGGTCATCACTACTTCAATATTCCAGTAGTTCTGTGATCTCATCAGTGATGGCATACATTCAATCCTTCACACAGAAGATGTACCCAATGATCTAGAGGTCTTCCTCTCCATCTCTAATATTTTGTGTGTACCATATGCATCATTTTTTCCTTGCTGTTCTTTTATCACTTCCTTTTCCAATCATACAATTCCTCGATGTTATTTTTAATGCACTTCTTAGAAGCAAGGAATTATAATATGCTGCAACTTACTGGCACCTGCTATATGCCTCTCCTTTGCCCTTTGGGTCACTTGCAGTTTTGATTCTTGTAAGATTGAGAGATGTCATGACTCACAGTCACATAATAGTTAAAGATGTCAGTGTTGAAAAGATGCTTTCTGCGGGTGGGGGTTGGGTGGGTGTGTATATGTGTGAGCGTGATGAAACAGTTTAGGATTGTTCTAATTGCTTCACAACTTGGAAATACAATCCAATCCACTGTCTTCCAACTATTCAGTTCTAGATTAAAATCCAAAGAATTTCTCTGAGATAAATATACAGATGGACTAACACAATGGGCTATCCACCCAACTGGATATTACAATCTGGGCAATAAGCATTTTTCATACATGCATTTTCTTTTTTTTTTTCTCCCTATGTTATAAGGATCAGTTCTTCTGAGTGGTCATGAATCTTTTGGAGGAGGCCCTGCAGTACTATTAAGCTTGATGCACATAACAAAAACAACACATAAACAAAATCACTGCTTTGGAATCATCTTCATAAACATAATCTCATTGTATTTGCAAATAGTGGATATGCCACTTAATAGAGATGTATCATTGATAGGTACTCTGTTTTGTTCATTGGTACATAATTGCATTTATATTGCTTCTTCTTCATCTAATTTAGATCACAACCTTTCCACACTGTTTACTATTAAAAGAATGTCAGATATATTAACTTTTATTTGACTAGATTATGCCTATGCTGATGCTATTGTTCTTACCTCATTAAAAAAAAAACCAACATTTATATAGTCCTTTAAGGTTTGTAAATCATTTTACTGGCTTTTTTTAGGTCTCTGCTAAAGTAACACATTCTACAAGAATTTGTTCCCAGTCCATCTTAATCTTGGTTTATCCTATATATGTCATGTTTGTGCATAGTTTTTGGCAAGTTACGTTTTCTCCCACCCTTATTAAACTTAGAGTTTTTCAGTTTTGTTTTGTTTTTTAGGGACAGGGGCTGGTTGGCTTTTGTTTTGTTTTGTTTTGTTTTTGGCTTTGGTTTGTTGGGTTTTTTTCCTCATCCCTTTCTTTATACCTCGATTAGCAGAGTGCCTGGTACATAGTAGTGTTCAATAAATGGATTTGATTATCAACAAACCAAGCAATAAGCAATTATTAACCTCCTGTGAGGTTCTAGGCACTGAGTTAGGCACTGGGGGAAAAAAGACAAAAATAAAAGTCCCTGACCTAGAGGGGCTTATGATCCATCAGAGGCAGCAATATATACACAAATAAATATGTACAAATAAGTAGAAAATGAATACAAGGTAATTGGGGAATGAGAAGTATCAGCAACTCCAGGGATCAAAGATAACATCACATAGGAGGTAGAGTTAGGTAGTAGAATAAAACAAGGATCCTAAGAAATAATAAGACCACACATTTGATTTTCACAAAAATCCTGAGAGGTGTTATAATCTTTATTATCCCGTTTTACAGATGAGGAAACTGAAGCCCAGAAACGTTAAGTGACCTGGCCAGGACAACGGGGCAAGTATTGAAGCAAGTATTCCCCACCCCAAGTCCAGCACTATAGCCACTAGCCAGGCAGCCTCTCCTCATTAAAGCCTGATTTTCTTTCATGTTAAAAGCAGCTAGGTGAGTGCTGGGACTGGAATCAGGAAATGCTGAGTATAAATCTAGCCTCAGACACTTACTGGCTATATGATCCTGGACAAGTCATTTAACCTCTATCTATCTCAGATTCCTCAACTTAAAAAATGGGGATAATGATCCTAGGTTGTTAAGAGGGTTGAGTGAGATTATATTGTAAAACACTTAGCACAGTAGCACATGCTTAATAAATGCTTGCTCCCTTCCCCCAACCTTAAATATACAATGCATTAATTAGCGTATTGAAGGAATACTTTTCAAATTTAATGTTGATAAAAAAGCATAATGTATTACTTTTTAATTTATTAATTTAAATAATGCAATGCAATAATTTATTATATCAATTTATTTATTCATATACCATTATATATTATGTATCATATGTAATTAATATAATATATTAGGTAATAATATATTATATTATATGTGTTATATTTATTTATAATGTTAATTTAATATACTAATAATTACAATGCAATAATTAATTTTATTTATATATTAATATACTATTATATATTATATATTAATATAATATGTTATTAGATAATAATATACTATATTATGTTTTATATTTATTTAGAATATTAAATTAATATACATTGATTTAATATATTAATAATTGCAATGCATTAATTTAATATATTAACAGTCCCTTAAATGCAGCCACCATTTTAATAAACAAAGCATTGGAAAAAAAGCATAAACTTTCAATTTGGTCTCTTCATTGATATAGTTGATTGATACCAATAATTACATGAGAACTAAATAGAAAAAGTAAGATCACAGGATTATAAATTTCAAGTTGAAAGGGGCTTTAGAGGTTACATAGACCAATCACTTGATTTTAGAAATGCAGAAATTGAGGTTAAGAGTTTCAACGATTTGCCAAAGGTGACAGAGGCATTAATGAAAAAGCTAGAATTTAAAACTTGGTCCTTGTGATTCCAAACAGTATAATTTTCATTATACAAGTCTTCTCTCTAATTTGAAAAAGATTTGTGGAAGAGATTGGCCTTGGACTGATTTATAATGGTAATATGAAAAATGCAAAAAATAACATGGGATGTCTAAAGGACTTTTACTGAGGGGAAAATAAAAAAGAAAACATGTTGAATCACTTTGTAGAAGTGACTATCTCAACAACACTTAGTAAATTAGCCTTCCTAGGGAAAGCCGATAAGGCAGTCAGAGCTCAACAAAGTAGTTAATATGACACAGAGGAAGACCAGAATTAAAACTTTAAATTCGTTGTGGTTAGAAAGGAAGAAGCTAAAGGGATTTTGTTTATTTTAAAAGAGGAGAGTGATGCAATCAGTGTATGGACAATAGGGAAAGCAGCGGGAGTCAGATGGAGAATTGTCTAGAAATGATTGCAGTATATAAAACCAAAAAAAAATAGACAAATCTTATTTCCATTTTTGACAGGGTTACTTGATCAGTCAATAAGGTATACACTGTAACTAGTTTACCAAGATTTAGCAAAGGATTTGATAAAGTGTCTCCTACTTTGGTCATTTCTTCAGGAGAGCATGTCTGAACCTGGGCCTCTTCTGGGGCTACATGTATCATTGGAAGAGTCCCAATTCCAGGCACAACTTCTGTCACTGGAAGGAACCTAAAATATAAAAGGATTGTCCAGTCTTACAGCAGTATATTGGAACAGATAGGTATGTATTAGACCACTGATTCTCATTTCTTTTTTTCAGGACATCTTTACACTTTAAAAAATTATTGAAGATACTCCTCTCCCAAGAAGTTTTGCTTTTGTGAGTTATATGTGTCTCTCTTTACTCTATAAGAAAGTAAAATATCTTAGTATCATGATAAATAAGTAGTCTTTTGGACCACACTTTGAAAATTGCTGAGCTAGACAATTAGGTGGATTTTGAGTCATTAATGGTTCAATATAAACCTGAAAGAAAGTCTCTAGTGTACAATCCAAGGGATCTGTGGTTGGCCCTGTCAATATTTCTATTAATAACTCAGATAAAGGCATAAAGGGGAAATTTATCGCTTTTGAGAATGACAAACAATTGAAAGGAATACAAACACATGGGATAAGTGTCAAGATTTTAAAAGGTCTGAAAATGAAGTTGAATTGAATAAGATGCAACTTTGATATGGACACATTCAGTCTTTTATTTGGACTCACAAAAGGAACTTCACAGGGACAAGAGGAGGGGTTCATGATTTTACAAGAGTTCATCTAGACAATTTCTGGAAATAAGATGTCTAAGCTCTTTCTTTGATGATATTTTCAGGTAGTCTAAAAATTCTTTAATTAACACTCCTTGAACTTTTATCCGCATCAGTTGTTTTCCCCATGAGATATTTCACATTTTTTCTATTTTTTTATTCTTTTAATCGTTTCTTGATGTCTCATGAAGTCATTAGCTTCGGCTTGCACTGTTCTAATTTTTAAGGGAAATATTTTCTTCAGTGAGTTTATGTACATCTTTTTTTTTTTTCCATTTGGCCACTTCTTTTTAAAGAGTTGTTTTCATCAGTAAATTTTTGCACCTCTTTTTTTCCATTTAGGGAATTCTGTTTTTTAAGGTATTATTTGCCTCAGTATTTTTGTGCCTCTTTTACTAGGCTGTTAATTATCTTTTCATACGTTTCTTCCTTTGCTTTGTCTTCTTTACCTAATTTTTCCTCTACCAGTCTTACTCGATTTTGAAAATAACTTTTTTTAGCTTTTCTAGGAATTCTTGTTTGGCTTGTGTCCAATTCACATTTTTCTTGGAGGTTTTGTTTACAGCTGTTTTGAATTCATTGTCTTCTGAGTTTTTGGTTTGATCTTCTTTTTCACTATAGTAGCTTTTTATGGAGAGATTCTTTGTTGTTGCTGTTGTTTGCTAAATTTTTTTTTACCCTGTTTCTTGATTTTGAACTTAATGTTAGAGTTGCACACTGTTCCTGGCATGGGAGGCTTGGGTGTACGGAGGGTGGTACTGTCTCAAGCATCAGATTTTTTCACAATGTTCTTTTCAGAGCTAGCTCTGGGGGTTTTGACATTTTCAATTCTTCCAAGGTGGTGTGATCTGGAAAGAGGTGAAGTCACTGCTTTCCTAATCTGTACTCTGTTCCTTACCCAGGAAGGGCCCCTGATTCCTTGGGATTACGATCCATACCATTCTTAGGATCCTTCATCCCTTGGAACCAGAAGTGGTATTGCTTCTCAGGAGCCATGCTCCCTTGGGACTGGAAATGATACTGTTCCTCAGGTTCCTTGATTCCTTTTAATGAAAACCAATACTGCTCTTCAGGGCTCCTGCTCCCTCTTGACTGAAAATGCTCCTCTCTACACCTTGAATTATGACGCAGAAGTGGGTAGAGACAATGGATTTGCCAAACAGCATCTGGTCCTGCACCCAGTATTAACTCAGTGGTTCCCTTTAGTTTCTTTCTGACCAGTTGCCAGATCCCCTTATTGTTTCTGGCTTGAGAGTACTTGAAATTACTGCTGTTTCTGTTGCTACTACACCACAGGTGTTTCATCCACATGAGCTCTGGGACAGCCTCCTCTCCCATGTAACAGATCTCTCTTTCCAACCTCCTAAGTTGTCTTTGGCTGAAAAAAATGTCTCACTATGATGTTTTATTGGCTTTGCCACTCCAAAATTTGATTTCAGGTATTGTTTTAAAGTTCTTTGGAGTGGAGTGTTAGGAGAGCTTGGTTGAGTGCTTCCTCTATTCTACCTTGCCTCTGCCCTTGGAAGTCTTATAAGAGTTCACCTAAAAGAGATGTGGAAGTTGAAGCATGCTGCAAGTTTATTCTGACACATCAATGTGATATGACAGCCAAGAAACCTAATTTGAAACTTAGATGGCATTAAGGGAGGCCTAGAGTCATGAATTAGAGAAGTAATAGCTTCTGTTCAATGCCCATCATTTTCAAGTCACATCTAGAGGTTCTGGGCACCATGTTTTAGGAAGGTTATTGATAAAAACTAGAGGGTGTTCAGATGAGAGCAATCAAAATGGTGAAAGGCTTGGAATTCATACCATATGTGGATTGGTTGAAAGAAAAGGGTATGGTTAATCCAGAGAAGAGAAAACTTGGAGGATATGGTAACTGTCTTCAAGAATCTGAAGGACTATCATTTCAAACTGAGATTAGACTTTCTACTTATTGAAATAAGGCAGGAGCCATGGGTAGAAGTTGCAAAGAGACAAATATAGGTGTGACTGAAGACAAAACTTCCTAACAATGTCTATTATCCTAATGATTCTATTTCCATCGAGGGTACAACCATCATTAATTCCAGCCATTCAAGTTCACCACTTGTGTATCATCCTCAACTCTTCAGGTTCCCTCATCCCAAGTCCCCACATATCCAATTAGTCACTTAGTATTAATTATCCTACCTCCACAGCATTTCTTCCATCTACCTCCTTCTTTTCAGTCATCTGGCTACCAATGCAGCACAGGCTCTCATTGCGTTGCCACACTCTCATTACCATAAGAGCCTCCTAACTGATCTCCCTGACTCAGGCCTCTCCCCTCTCCAATCTATCTTCTACATAGCTGACAAAGTGCTTTTCTTAAAGCACAGATATGACTCTGCACCCCTCTACTTGAAAATTTCCAGTGGCTCTCTATAAGTCACGGGCTCAAAAACAAACTCCTTTGTTCAGTGTTTAAAACCTTCCATAGCTAGCTCCCACCTACCTTTCCGATCTTATATACCTCCCTTTCACACACTCAATGTCTCAATCGAACTAATCTTCTAACTTCTCCTCAGAAATAATATTCTCTCTCTTATCACCCTACCTTTACAGTGACTTTCTTCTATGCCTGGAATGTCTCTTTACTACCTCTTAGTATCCCTAGTTTCCTTCAAAATTTAGTTCAAGTTCAATTTTATGAGCATTTCCTAATATGCCAAGCTCTTAGTTCCTCCCTACCCCCCTCTTCCTATATTATCCCTATATATACCCCCTTACCCTTCCATTGTATATATATGTATATATACATATATTCCTATGCAAATATATGTATATATGCATAGACATGTGAATGCACATTTATATGTGAAATAAAATATATGAAATAAAAGTAAGACAATTTTAATAAAAATAAATTCATATAATACTTAAATATATAATCAGAATATTTTGTACTTATTTCATATAGATATGGGATATATACATTCTCATGTGTATATACATGTGAATGAGTGCATTCATGCAAGCATATACATGCATTCACTTGTGTGTGTCCATATGTGTGTGTGTTTGTATATACAATTGTGTACATGAAATAAATGCATTATTATTTCTGCTTACATGTGCACATAAAATCGTATGTACATATTGTTTCCCCTATCAGCAAATAAGTTACTTGAGGGCAGGGAATAGTTTACATTTTTTTCTTTGTGTGTTCAATGCTTCACATAGTACATGACAGAAAGAAAGCACTTAATAAATGTTTATTGACGGGATGAATGAGTGATCAGTTAATTAGAGCAATTCAAGAATAGACTAGACTGCCTCAGGTGATAGTACTTTCTCCCTTCATCACAGGTCTTGAAGCCAAAGCTAGAAGGGTCCTTCTCAGATGTACTGTAAAAGGTGTTCTTAATTCAATATGATGTACCTACATGCCTCCTAGGTCCCTTACAACTCTTCTGAGATTCTAAGATTGCTATCCCAAAAATACACTTTCTATTACAGCTTGATAAGAGCACAGAATGGTTCATTTAGAGACAAGATGAAGATGCTAGGAATTTTCATCTTTCTTGAAATGAAAACTCCATAGTCCAGTTTTATTATTTTATTTGCTCATTCCTATCCCAGCAGCCCTTCATCCTGAAACTTGTTCCATCCCAGAAATGGGCGTATTGGAAGTACCTTCTGTCCCTGTGGCCTCCGATTAGATGACTCCTCTGGGATCCTCCATTTCAAGAGGGATCAAGCCACGTCTCCTTTCTCTCTAGGCAGCACTCTAAATATTCTCTACGATACCTTTTTAGCTTACTTCCACGTACTGGGCTCCTCTCTTACAGTATATGTACCTTGGGAGCAAGGATTATCTTTCTTTGTATTTGAGAGAGAGGATTATTTTTCTCTTATATTAGTAACCAATCAATATCAGGTGATCCAGAGTTTTCTCCCGGTCCATTTTCTCATTCTCTGCTACATCAAAGCAGTGTCTGAAGGATGGGAATGATAATGAGATTGGGTTAACATTCTCCTCAGTCTTGGGCAAGACCACACCCCACTGGGACATAAATGGCTTGGGTAGAGGTAGATACCTTTGTCTACACTGCCCAAGGCCAGGTGGTTTGGTTAGACATGAGTAAGAGTGACATAATGAAGGTCATATCCCCTAGCCCTTCATTAGGACAAGCCCACCTCTAATTATAATTTTCATTTTTTCATTAATTATTAACCAATCAGAGCTGATTTCCTTCTGTTGGAAACACTCAATCTTCCAAGGGTATTTAAACACTTGGCAGCCCCCAAAGTTTGTTTTTGGTTCCCAAGAGTGCCACTGACCTCATTTTATTAATTATTTGCTAGTCATAATTAATAAATTGAATATTAATTACCAGAAATTATGTCTCAGACTTTTCATTTGCCACATATTTATATTCTCAGCACTTAGCACAGTGCCTAGCACTGTGACTGAGTGATTTGAATAATGATGAATTCCCAGTTCAGATTCATATTCAAATGTAACTACAACTTGATTCAAGATCATATATAAATTATATTGGAGAAATATGCTTCTTTCTCTAAAGTGCAACTCTGATATCTCATTGTAGCAAAAAGATAATCCAAAGACCAGAGGTTCTATCAGGTTCTACCAAGCCAGAATGGTTTTATGTGTGAGCTTGTGATAGTCTGTATCAGAAATTCTTAGGCTTTTTAGATCTTGGACACATTTGGCAATTAGGTGAAGCCTATGGACCCATTCTCAGAGTATTTTTTAAGGGGGGAAGGCAGGGCAACCCAAAGGCAAGGTTAAGCGACTTGCCCAATGTCACACAGATAGTAAGTGTCTGTCAAGTGTCTGAGGCTGGATTTGAACTCAGATCCTCCTGATTCCAGGGCCAGTGCTCTACTCACTATACAACCTAGCTGCCCCTAGAATATTTTTTTAATCCTAGCTAAGTAAATGATCAATTCAGTTACAGGTTAGTGAAAATAAAGATGCATTTTTCTCACATAAGTTCACAAATCCCTTGAAATTTTTCCATGGATCCTTTGGGGATTTCTAGACCTCAGAAAAGAATCCTTGGTCTATATAGTTGCCATGCAAGAGTCAGACTCACCCAGTCAGGCATAATGTTAGGTGCTAGGAATAGAAAAACAAAAACAAAACAGCCCCTGACCTCAAGTTGCTTATGTTCTAACAAGAGAGACCACAGGCACATATATGGAGTAGATATAGGATAATCTTATGGAAGAAGATACTACAATCTGGAATGAGGGAGCAAGGAGGGTTAGGCAAAAATAAATAAATAAATAAATAAATAAATGAATGAATGAATGAATGAATGAATGAATGAATGAATGAATAAATAAATAAATAAATAAATAAATAAATAAATAAATAAATAAATAAATAAATAAATAAATAAATAAATGTCACGTAGAAGGTGGCACTGAATCTGAATTTTAAAGGAAGCCAGGCATTCCATAAGGTAGAGGTGAGGAGAAAGAGTACTACAAACTTGAAGGACAGGCAAGTGTGTTGGTAAGCAAAATGGGCTCCTTAGCACTTAGTTCAACCAAGTGCCCTTGAAGAGTTTGGCTTTTTTTTTTGCTTTGAGTAATTCAGTGTATTTCATTGAGTCTCACTAAGTGCTAAGCTCCAGGCCCAAACCCCTATTAGGTGTAAAACCTATGTGGGTGTGGATTGGCAACTAAGGTGGGGCCCAAGGTGGGGCTAACTCCAGGGAGGGCCTAGTTTACATGTCTGGGACAATAGAGGCTCTTAGACCATGTGGGTTTAAGTTGCCTCTTTGTGACCATACTAAGTCACATGGGTGAGTCCCATGTGTGACTCACCCCTGACCCTGAAAAAGATATAAAACCAGGGGTTGGCCTTCTCTTCTTTCGAGCTCTACCTGTAGCAGTGGTGGCGCACATGACTCTGGGCCAGCCCTCGTTCTGAGCTCCCGGGCTGAACCTAGATGTTGGTAACTATGAATCTGTATTTGGTCTGTCTATTGATGTTTGTAATCTGTAATTTTCTCTGAAGTTCAGGGTGCTGGCTTTTTCCCCTGAACTAAGTGAATGATATTTGTATGCTGAATTAAAGTAAGTTTGTCAACCCCTTTAACCTTGCTTTCCTTATTAAAGCAGATCAAAAGAACCTGTGCTTTGCAGTGTGCTGGCTGCTTTCTGGGTGCTGGTTGTAGGTGGATCTTACACCCCCACAGAAGCTGCTAGCCAGATCGTTGAAACAGCAAGAAGTAGAGCCAGGAGATTGAGTATCGTGCATGAAGACAAGCAAGAAGGTCACTTTGGCTATACTAAAGAGCTCAAGGAGAGGAATGATGTTTATTAAGACTAGAAAGGTAGGATAAAACTAGATTGCAATGGCTTTTAATAAGAAACAGAGGATTAGATGACGGGGGTAAAAGAGTGTCCCTGAAGTTTATTGATAAGGATTAATGCTAAGATAGTAATAGTGGTTCACTAACAGTAGTTCAATTAGAACTTCAACATTTCCAAATCACTTTATATACATAATCTCATTTGCTCCTCAGGACAACCTTGTTAGGTAGGTGCTGCTGTTATCCCATTTTATCAATGAGGAAATTGTTTCAAATAGGTTAAATGATTTAAGAAACAACATAGCATAGCAGAAAAAGCAATGAATTTGAAGTCAGAGGATCTGGGTTCAAATCTTGGCTCTGATACCACTACTTATGAAAGCTTTAGCAAGCTACCTTGTCTCTGGGGCTTACTTTCATCATCTGCATAACAAAGGGCCTAGATTAGAAGACCTTCAAAGTCTCTTTTAGCTCTAAATCTATTGACCTATGAACTTAAAAACCTGTGACTTGCCCAGAGTCACACAGTTATTAAGTACTTGTGGCAAGATTGGAACCCAGTTCCTCCTGACTCCAAATCCAGCATTCCTTTCTCAAAATTTCAGTGGTGAGTGGTAGGAAAATCAAGCTGTGGTTCCAAACCACTAGGATTATATAATTTCCATTATTAAACTATGTTCCCTATTCTTTCAAAGTAGACTTTTCACTCTTAATAGTAATGGCAAATTCATGCACAGACATGTTTCATTAATATATGATAGAAATTTGATGCATTTGTGTCTCCTTAATATTACTACAAGTTTAATGCTTATTATTTCTCCCATTACTGCAAATGGAAGCTTCATGCATGCCTATCTTTTATGAACACATTTGTCAAATTTTAATGAATAGCATGTGCTTGCAAATGAGTAATATTAATGAGAACTCTGGGTGGGCTATGTAAGGTGAACATATTTCATTAACATGTCTCATTTAAAATTATGGAAAACTTGGGTTCCAAAGTGAAATCTTCCCCATGGCAGCTTAAATATATTCTGACAGCTCTTATTCAGGTGCTCACCTGAGGCTTACATGACCTTGCCTGAAGTACATAGGTCTCCTCTTTTAGTGTAGATGGATCATCCTTAAAAGAGTTTTCACATACATTGAAGGCAAACTGGCTTTTTCTCCAAGACAGGGAAAGAAGAACATTGTGGCATTCTGTATTGTGTGCATTATTCAGGGATAAAAAATAATTTCATTTTTATAGGAGAGCATGATAAGAGCCAACATAACCCATGATCCCACCCAAGACCCCTAAAAGCTACTACACTAGGCAGTCCATAGGAGAGAAGGCAAGGTAGGAGAACAACAGAGTTGGTTCCTGATATGCTTAAAGTTCAACAGCATCCCTAGTGAAGGGCCCAAGAGGGAATTCCCAGGTGAAAAATTGAATAGCTATCATTACCGACTTAAAAATTTATCTGGAGGACAATCTGACCTCCTCATCATTAGATTTCTGTAAAGCAGCTATGACAAAGAAGAGTTTTGGACTTAGTTTCAGAAGATGTGGATTCAAGTCCTTCTTCTAGATATATCACTGTTCTATGTTACAGAGCCTCTATTTCATTATTTGCAGAATAAGCCCATTTAATTCAGCAAGCATTATTAAGTATTCCCATACTAGGCTTGGAAATATAAGAGCTTACCTTCTCTTGAGCATCAACAATACACAGTATTGCAAGTACAAAATAAACACAATTAAATTTGGCAGGGAAGGTAGAACTGAAGTACATACTTAATAAATTGATGGAAAGCTCTCTCTCTTCTGTAAGACATGGCACTTGAGCTAAAGCTTAAAGGGAGCTATTTGTTCCAAGAGGGAGACTTAAGGAGTGAGAATATTCTAGAATGTTCAAAGGCAGGGAGGAAAGAAATGGGATGCTTAGTATAAGAAATAACAGAATAGGACAACTTTGCTAGAATATAGACTGTGTAAGGAGCAGGAATTGTAACAAGCTCTGAAAGATGGATTGTGGCTCACTTATGAAGGACTTTGATCGACAAAGGGGAATTCGAATTTTATCCTACTGGAAATAGGGAACCATGGACTCTTCTTGATCTAGAGAGTGGCACAGTCAAACCCGTCCATTTTAGGACTATCAATTCAGCTTCTGTGTGGAGAATAGATGAGACAGGGAGATCTGGAAAGGAGACGTCTGAAGACTGTTTCAATGCTTTAGGTTAGAAAAGCTCTTTCACTTTCCTTCTCTCAGGCTGGCACACTAACAGGTGGCAAGCTCTGTACTTGGAGCTGGTGGGTATGAAAAAGCAAAACCTCCAAATGGAGTTATGAGCAGTGTCCTTAGGAGAAGATGAGAAAACTGAGACTCATGGAGGTTGTGCTTTATCTAATATCACACTGGTGGTAACTTAGCAGATCTAGAATGTAACTAATAGAGAACTTGCTGCCTCAAGGCCACATGTGGACCTCTAGGTCCTCAAGTGCAGCCCTTCGACTAAATCCAAACTTCTCAGAACAAACTGAATGAATCTGAACTTCGAAGAACAAACCCCCTTTGTTCTGTGAAGTCTGGATTCAGTCAAAGAGCCATACTTGAGGACTTTGAGGGCAGATTCCCCACTCCGGTATAGAAAGTATACTTAGAGAAGTGGTAACCATGCCACTGTCCTGTTCTTGGTAAAAATTCTCATGTTTTCAAGCAGAGTTTTCTCCTTATAAGAATCCTTTTTTCAGTAAATATTAATTATTCTTCAGATAACATTAAAACAACAACATAATTATAGTTCTTTTTAGTTGTCTAAATAGAATCTACCAGTAGCTCTGGAAGGCCTTTGTTGGCTTCCTGGATGTAATTTTATGTAACATATATAAAAGCTGAAGTGAGATTCACGAATATTCAGGATATTTGCGGCTGATCACATTTACAAAGTCAGCGTACAAGTGAAGTTATTACTCCATAATGCCTTATGGACAAGCAGGAGTTGTGATGTGAAGCTATGTTGTATTTCCCATTTTATATGTCTCCCTATTTGATTTTATTCAAATTAGAGTAGCTATTGAAAAAGTTGGCCCTAGGTGTGTGTCATTGTGGCATACAAAGAGTTATGATGACTTTAACATTAGACATTAGAATTTGTAGTCATCATGACATTAGACATTTTGTGGTTTTCAAGAGTCTCAAAGAAAATTGTGTATTAACATTTTTTGTCAGCTGTCACATTTCCAAACAGTATTTTTAAAAACAAAGCTAATGTGATATGGCAGATGAGCACACTAATCAAAATCAATGGTTAAGAGGATTTAATTTAAAATCCTTTTAAATAATCAAAGAAAATAGGACATTTGCCTTATGCAGAAAAAAAAAAATCTTTGGAAAAAAAATTAAGTTTTATTGAGGTTAGAGCTAAAACAGCATACTTAATTTTACAGCTTTTGTAGCTACATGTCCTTTGCTACCTTCCATTCATTTCAGATAAGTTTGCAAGCCAAGGGTTCTATCTTACTGTAATACTACAAAAATAAAACATATCATTTCATTTACCAAAAAACAAAATACTTTAGGCTAGAGGTAACAAGGACCTAAATTAGGATATTTGTGTAAGTGGAGAGAAAGGAATGGATGTTAAAAATATTACAGAAGAGCAATCGGTAAGACTTGTCAGTCGGTCGAATATAGATAGGGTTGAAAGGGAGGGAAGAGATGAGGAAGACTCCTAGTTATGAACCTAGAAATAAGCAAATAATGGAGGAATAGGTTTAATATTTGCACTACTACATGGGGCTTCTATGAAGAGTAAATGAAGTCATATGGGGGAAATGATTTATAGGCTATGAGTCATTACATAAATGTTAACTATTATTCCCCATCCCCTCTGCAAAGATGAATGAATAGGGCACCACTCATCAATCCAGAACATCATTTACAACTGAATTATAATTATAGTATTTTCTAGGAATCTAGAGAAAATATCATCCAAGTTTTTAACCTGAAACTACCTTTTCCTTCATTCTTCTGTTCCTTTTGTTTTCCTCTTTCCTCTTTTCCTTTCATTTTTCTTCCCTTGCAAATTTTCTTAATGTTTAGTAGTATAAGTACCTACTCCTAAATAAAGAACTTGAAGCTTATATGGATAATAGTGTCATATAACTAGCTGAGAAATACACACACACACACACACACACACACACATACATACACATACATCCTTTATGTAGCACTATTTCAGGTTTTGCCATTGGCCAAGAAGCTAGACCACACAAAACTTAGCTCACATGTTAGGTTCAGTCCATCAGACAGACAAGGTCAAAAAGTTCAATATTTGTAATTCTGGGTAAGATTTTACCTCATCACTCGTGCATTTCTGTTAATTTCTTACTGAGGAACTTACAAGAGCCCATTGTGGACTGCCATAGTTTGGTTGACACTGACACAGACTCACAGAATCAGAGTTGGAAGGAACTGTCCAATGTCTTCTTTTGTGCAGATGAGAAAATGGAGGCTCAGGGAGAACTTAATGCAATAAATATTTATTAAGCACTTACTGTATGCAAGACACTGAGGGTACAAAGACAAAAATCAGACAGTTCCTGACTTTAAAAACTTACATTCTACTGTAATGACTTATCCAAGGTCACAAAGTTATTTTAAATATACATATAGAGGTACACACATACACATATACGTGTATATATACGCATACATATACATAGATATATGTGTGTGAAGAACAATTCTTTTGGACCTCTATTCCAGACAGTATTAATCAATTTGATATGATTCTATAAGGGCAGTGATTATAAGTTCTATATATTAGGCTTTAGAGCTGTGAGCTGCAGATTGTAAGTTCTCTTGCTTAATCATAGAGACTTAACTAGAGGCCCCCCACCCTTGCTTTTCCTTGTCATGGTGACCAAGCCCACCTTGGTGGAGGTGATTCAACTACCTGGAAAGTCCCCCAATTAATTTTTGTACTTCTGGACCATTCTCTCTTGTCCAACGCAAACAGGTAACCTATGCTTCATCTAACCTATGCTGATATGTCATTTTTGGCCCTCAAGAGTAAGGTCTATCAACCAATGAAATTCTGTATTTTACCATTCCTCTTTTGCATATTTGTGCATCAAGCTTCATAAACATAAGGCCCTGAGAACATAGGGGCTTCTCAGATTGTGAGGAAGATCTGAGGTCCTCTTCATTAGAGATGATGAGGAACCCTTAAATAAAGTGCCTTGGGCTAAGAGTTCTGCCTCAATTTCTTTTATTGTAGTTTGGACAATTGTAATCCATACCCATACACATAAAAACATTTACGTGTGTGTGCATGTGTACGTGTGTATGTGTGTGTGTGTAATGCTCACATGCTACTGTTAAAAAATTATTATTTTAATTTCTCACGCCCTACCCAACTGGTATTCAGTTCCTTTTTAAATCTGTGGATGTAAAATATTTAAATAATTCCATTTTGCATTAATATAAAAAGATATTATTTAAGCACTGTCAACTTTATTTATATTAATTCATATTGTCTTCACTACAGATGGATCAAATGATCTTAAATGTATAACTGAAAGGGACTTGAAATGTCATTTATTTCTAAATTCTCATATTATAAATCAGGAATCTGAGGCCCAAAGAGGTTGACTTCTCTAGGGCTACTTCGTTGATAAGGTACAGAAATGGAACTTGAAGCCCAGGCCTCTAACTCCAAATCCAGTTGTTGTCATTGTTTCCCACTCTACCACACTATCTCTGACTGGACTTGGGGCAGTTCATCTACTCAATTTTGGAACTCTGCACTGGAGCTGATCTGTCCTGATTGATGAGTGAGTATGTGAATGTAAACTCGTCTAATCTACTTTATTATGCCAAGTCATGCAACTCAGATATCTTCCAGCTTCCAGCGTGTCAAACAATATTAAGCCTGCCTCAAAGGGAAGAAGATCTAAATTAAAGTCCTTCCTCTTGCCCTTTCAGTCTGTGCGACCCCAGGCAAATCGTTCAGTATCTCAGAGTGCCAAACAAATCTCTAAGAGTGCAATTTGCAGAGCACACAGTATTCTGCCTTACTGGAGTTTTACATCAAAAGTTCCCTATCCTAAGAATGTCAAAAGTCTGTTGCTCCTTCCTTATACTTACTCACACATTTAAAAAAACTGAGAGAAAGAGATGTAGTGGGGAAAGTACTGACTGGGCACCAGGAAACCTGGGTTCAGATCCAAGTTCTTCAATTTAACAGCTATGTGACTGGAGACAAATTACCTTTTTGCTTGGAAATTCACTTTTCTCTTCTATAAAATAGGTCTAATATTTACACTAGCTACCTATTTGGGTTATTGGGATTAAAGCTCTTTATACACATAGAAGGTCTACATAAAGGTAGCATTTTAAATATGAGGATACTGGGGAACAGAGAGATTATTGTTCATCTCTTAGTTTTGAAAAGGAACAATGATATCTTGGGGTCATGTCTTTACTTGCAGATGAAGTGGATTTAAGTGAGGCAGAATTGTGCTGTCATCAACCTTGTCCTCTTTCTTCCAGAGTCATCAAAGTCCAATGGCAAGGCAAAAGTCAGGACAATTGGCAACAGTCCAGGATGCAGTGAATGACTTTGGTATCTTCCATGTCTGAGCAACTCTAAGCTCTCTACAGCACCTGCTTCAGCCACCTTCATGGCAGTTGGAACAAATTGTTCTTATTTGCCCATTCTACAAGAGAAAGTCTTCACATATTTGGGGTAGACATTCCCCTGTCGGTTATTCGCAACCTGGTTTAGCCCATCTGCAAAGACAGTTTTACTAGTGTGGGGCTGCTGCACATACTACAACTTCTCAGAGCCACAGGTAAGAAGTGGGTGAAATGTAGATGCCAAAGGAGAATGAACCCCCAAACCAGAAATTCATGAGTTAGCTAAGGTCACACAATGGGGAAATCAGTAATTAAAAAAAATACCTTAGATACTGCAACATGTCAAACATTCTTGTGAAGCAAATAAGGTTCTTCCTCATTAGGCATGTGATGAGGGCTTTGCTTGGTACCAACTCAAAAGGATGCTTTATGAAGCTATTTCCATGTGGTCATGATGGAAATCAGGAGCAAGCATTCTCTTACTTTTCCCTGTAAAGTGGTAATTGGCTGTTGAGCAAGAACTCCATGTGCAGACAAAGGGGTTTGAAAGAAGGAATTCTTTCTTTTTTTCTCCCCTTGGCCAAAAGCAAGGCAAGAACTTCTGTGAGCATCTGAATGAAAGAGCCTTCCCTAGCCAGGCCACCATGAGTCTATAAACATACGGCATACCCATTTCTACTTTCTCTATTATATTTCACTCTTTTCTAATCTTAGTATCAAAAATGGAATAGACCAGGTTTTGCTTCTGTGGGCTTCTAAAGATTGGAAGAACCATCTAAAAGATCCCCTCATCAACCAGAGCTGGCAATAATAGTTAACAGCCAAGTCTTGTGAAAAGCCACCCTGAGGCTCCCCAGACCTAGACCTTAGAAGTAGATAGGTGGTAATAGAATAGGCCTGGAGTTAGGAAGACTTTGTTCAAATCCATTCTCAGATATTTAATAGTTTTGTGACTCTGGGCAAGTCATTTAACCTCAGATTCAGTTCCTTCACCTGTAAAATGGAGATAACAATAGCATCTACCTCACAGCATTGTTATGAAGATTAAATAAGATAATATTTTCAATGTGCTTGACACAGTGTCTTAAACTTAGTAGATAATAAATACTTCTTCCTTCCTTCCTTGACCCAGTCCTGGAGTGAATTAACTTTACCTTCAAGTCACTATGTCCTGATACAATGGGAGTGACCCATTTCTTGATTATGCCATTACCAGAAGTGAATTTTTTAGGGGAAATGATTTCTAACAACTACTCTAAGTTTCAGTCCTATCTCCCCAGGGAATGAGAGGGTGTACACAGTGGAGAGCATATGTCAGGTTTGAGATCCTGTTGTACTCTGATGCTTACACTTTCTTAGTAAATATCCCTTTGTAAAAGCTAATTGATATCAATAGGTTGATACTGGAAAGATAAAAATTGGTCAATTAATATGGAGAACATGTCAGATGGGCATTTACGAGCAATAGTATTAGACGTGGGAGGAGAGAAGTAGTAGCCATGATCTAGGGACCTAGCCTACTCTAGTACGAGTGTGAGTTGGGGGAGTGATCCCAGAGCCTGTGCTACGTAGAGCTAGGGAAATACTTCTGTCAAGGTGGAAAAAAGCACAAAAACACATCATAATGAGAAGTTTTATCCTTTTGCTTATTACTAAAAGGTTTTAAGAGAAACTGGCAATGTGCGACATTCATTGAAGATCTTAAGTAATTTTTAAACACATCTACTTTGATAATGCCCCACTAAGGCCTTACCAAATACTTCCACTCCTCTGACCTCCCTCTCGCCCTCACACCTTCTTCAATTCTAATCCATTTCCAAGGAGATTTAATCCAGGAGTTCAGAGTCAGTCACACATCAAAATTTGTTCTTCAAAGAAATGTTTAATGTCCACCAAAGCTTTTACAGCTAGGTTCTTTGACCTGGGCACCAGCATTTAACAAACAGAAACAAGCAAAGAATTTCCCCAATTGTCCCAAACCTGAAGAAATTGCAGAAAGAGTGATATTCAAAGAAAATTTGAACCTGGAAATAATGTAGATGCCCCTTTATCATACCAAATTATGCTTCAAGAAAAACTAAGGATTAAGGATCATTTTTTCCAGCTCTATTAGAAAACAGTAGATGAGGCTCAAGAGATGTATAAAAACAAAACATATGGGTTTTCATTCAAATCAAATATTTGACTTGAACTTCTGTTTATTGGAGGAATCGTAATTCATCTGAAATATAATGGTGACAAATTGTCAAAAGGCATCAAAGTGAGTGGCAATAGTAATACCCTGACCTGCTATAGAGACACTAGAGAGTCTAATCTGGAATTACAGCTTTCACTTAGCATTCCTAATTCTGCATCAGAACTAATTCAATAATTTAGTAGAAGCAGCATGTTCCAACCAGGGAGCCAGCAAAAGTTGTAGCTGTGTCTTTGCTACATGCAAGCACTCACCAAATGGGAGAAAGAATGACTTCTTCCTCAAAGGCAGCTTCCCTCAGCCCTCTGAGTACATGCTGCTGATTTTTTTTTTCCCTCCTAAAGATGCTTTATTGTTTTTTTTTTCTGATTTTTCATCAGGGTGGGGTTGCCATGGCAATAAAGTAGGATATCTTACTGGATTTCACCTTTGCTGTCTTGCTTCATATGGTTCTCTCTCCTCAGAGCAAACATGGTGGATGCGGTGCACATACAGATGTCTAATTTCAGATTTCCTCCTCATGTGTGCTTGGCAGCCGCTCTCTGGAGACAGCTGGAGCAGCACTCCACAAACTCGCATTCATCCTCCTTCTCTCTAATGGCCACCATCACATGTCTCTCTGGCTTTCTGATCTCTCTTTTAAGATGGACAAAGCTTTTCTTAAAAGATCTTTCCTCAATTGAAAATAAACGTCTTTTAACATTTCAATTAACTGAGCTGTCAGATCAACTCTAAATACTTTTCCTGTCTAAAGTTACCAGAGTTAAGGTGAAGAGGAAAACGCTCCAGAGAATACTAAAGACAAAATGCTCACAGGTAAAGATTTCCCTAGTATACAAAAAAAGGTGAGAGGTTTATTGCCTAATAACTTAGCCCCTTCCTGGTTAGCTGACTACTGATACAAACTTACCCCAAAGCAAAAATGAGAAAACCCATTCCCCCTGTGTCACACACACAAAAAAGAGGCACAGTGGAGCACGAAGAACTTAGTACTGGGAGTCTGAAGATCTGGTTCTGAGTCTTGAGTTTGCCACATTATGTGTGTGACCTCTGACATTTAATTTCTCTGGGTACAATTTCCTCATATGTAAAATGAATGGTTTAGACCAGATGATATATTGAGTACTATCCAGCTCTAACTCCTATGATCCAGAAGACAACCAATGGGCCATTTTGGCAGAAAGATAGAGAAGGAGGAGGTGCAGAATGCAGACAAAGTGTGTATTTGGTTTGTGTGACTCTGCTCATTTGTTAATATAAGTAGCAGTAAATTCTTTGGATAAAAGAAAACTTTTTTGGGGGGGAGGGATTAGTGTTGACGAATAGGCTAATGATAATGACAGTAAAGAAAAGAGAAGGAAAAGTGTGTCAATTAATTACTGAAAAGGGATAGTGAGAGAGAGAGACAGAGAGACAGAGAGAGACAGAGAGAGAGGGAGAGAGAGAGGGAGGCATGAACAAGCAGAGCAATGTTGAAATTACCATTTAAATTTGGATTAAAAATGAAATTTTTAAAAAGCTGCCATGATAGTAGAAAAAACAAACTTTACACATATAACAGAAGTTCAGTGTTATATGTTATCCTCTTTCCTTTGTATGGCAAAATGTTCATCCATTAATCTATGCATAAAACAAATATGCCCTGAAACTATTTTTCTATTGTTATTCCATCCACAGATTGTAAATTGTTTATCTACACCCCAGCCCCTGAGGAGTAAAATGCAACTGGGAGAAACTTTATTGGGGTAAGATGGCTTAGTTGCCCAACAAAAGGTACAATCATATCAAGAGAGGACAGCTCATGCCTTAGATCCCCGCCTTGCTCCCAGAGTTGGGATGACAGGACTTGTGGAGAGGGAAACTATAGCCATTAGACCTAGAGAACAGCCAGGCCAGCTAGAGAGAATGACAAGATGAGACAGGACCTGTGGATGATATTCTCTATTGGGAGAAAATGCATGCTATGTGCCCTAGGGATGGAGTATATTCCCTGGGGTGTTGGTATTCTGGGGCAAAACCCTGGTTGTTCTGTGTAACTATGCTCCATCTCCTTGAAGGCAGGGACTGTGCCACTCATCTTTCTATCCTACATGGTGCCTAGCACAATACTTTGTATATAGTAGGTCCATAACACAAATTTGATGAATTCACTTGAATTCTCGTGTGCATTCTATAACAAAGTCTACAAAAGACATTAAAACTTGACTTTTCATCAATATTTTCTGGATATGAGGAAGAACAGTCCATATACTACACACTCTGGAGACCTTTCTTTCCTTTCAGCTTCTGTTTTCCCCAATATATTTCTGTTCTTCCTCTCTATCATTTGGTCATATTTCTGATGGCCTTCAGATTATTTCCACAGCAAGTTACTTGGGTTGGATTTCCAAGAAACTTTTCTTTTGCTCAGTTCTTATCCTTTAGATGAAAAGATCCTTTAGAAAAAATATTAATAAACTCCACTTCTGATTTCTTGCATATTAATGAGAAGAATTCACTAAGGCAAAAGGATAAAAGTTTTTAGAGGTTCATCTGAGTGGTGTCTATGTCTTTTGAAATCACAGTTGTGATTCATTCAGCTATAGAAATTTCAGTAAAAATCATAAATGCCACTAGGAGACAGTATGGGTTAGTGGAAACAGTTGCTGGCCCTTGAATTGGGAAGACCCTAAGTTCAAATCCAATACCAAACATCTATTACCTGGAAAACCATGAAAAAACACGTAGTCTCTCTAGACTGCAGTCTCCTCATCTGAAAAAAGGGGGAGTTCAAAAGAGTGAGGAGGAGAGGATGTTAATTCTATTCAGTATTTTCAGGATCTCCTTTAGCAAGCTGTTGATGTGTTTTTCGTGATTTTATTGCATCATTCTCCTGTCTCTTTCCCATCTTTCCTCTACTTCTCTTACTTGATTTTCCAAATCCTTTTTGAGCTCTTCCGTGGCCTGAGACCAATTCATATTTCTCTTGGAGGCTATAGATGTAGGACCTTTGACTTTATTGGCCTCTTTTGGTTGTATGTTTTGATCTTCCTTGTCACCAAAGTAAGATTCTGTAGTCTGAGTTTTTTTTATACTGTTTGCTCATTTTTGCAGCCAATTATGTGACTTTTAAACTCTTTTCTAAGGGAGGACTCTGCTTCTAGTGTGGAAGGGGTTTTGTGCAGCTGTTTTCAGAGATACTTCTAGGGGTCTATAAATTTTCAGTTTTTCCAAGGTGATATGATCAAAGCAGAGGTGTTTACTCCTTTGCTGGCCTGTGCTCCGATCTGTGAGTGACCATCAGCACTCTTTTCTGCCTTGGAACTGTGAGGAGAAGGGCAGCTCGGTGGCACAGTGAGTAGAGAACCGACCCTGGA
Organism: Phalanger gymnotis; assembly: GCA_028646595.1. Taxonomy (NCBI): domain Eukaryota; kingdom Metazoa; phylum Chordata; class Mammalia; order Diprotodontia; family Phalangeridae; genus Phalanger; species Phalanger gymnotis. The sequence continues at coordinate 61,461,990 of CM053627.1, forward strand.
GTCAGGAGGACCTGAGTTCAAATCCAGCCTCAGACACTTGACACACTTACTAGCTATGCGACCTTGGGCAAGTCACTTAACCCCAATTGCCCTGCCTTCCTCGCCTTCAAAAATTAAAGAAAAAGAAAAAAGAATTTTGAGGAGGATTCCCTCTCCACCACTGCCACAAGCTCTGCCACACCAGTACTCCTCCTCACCCCAGGACTGCGACCCAGATCCAAGCAGGGCAAAGCAAGAGAATCCTGCCTCAGCACCAGCAAAGAGATCCCTGCAATCTCCCTCTGACCAGCTGCTTGATGCCACCACTGTCTGTGGGCCTAGAGCTCTAGAAGCAGCTGCTACTGCTGCCACCACCACCCCTACCACCCCAGGGTAGGGGCTGGACCATGCTCCTTTCTCACTCAGGTCTGACACACTTTTCCTACTGACCTTTTAAGTTGTATTTGGCATCGTGGATTGAGAAGTCTGGAAACCACCACAGCTGCGAGTGATTCAGTGCCCTGAGGCCTGCTACAGATTTGCTTGGGGGCCATCTGTACAGGCACTCCCAGCATTGGTCTGTGCTCCTCTCCCAGCCTGGTGCAATAGACCTTTCCTATCAATCTGCCAGGTTGTCTTGGGCTGGAAATTTGCTTCACTCTGTCATTTTGTGGGTTCTGCTGCTCTAGAATTTGTTTAGAGTCATTTTTACAGGTATTTAGAGGGGTTTGGGGGAGATCTCTAGCAATTCCCTGCTTTTACTCCACCATCTTGGCTCCCTAAGGTCAGGATGTTAATTCTCACAGAACCTCCCTCACAGGGTGGTCATAACATTCACATGAGATGATGTGTATGAAGAGCTTGTAGATAGATGTCAAATAAACAAATACACACATGATCACATCAATTTGAAAGTTCTTTCCTACCCCAGAGATCAAATTAATCTTTGCCAGTCCATTCAGAATAACTTCTATCTATAGATATCAGCTACTGTTAAATGCTTCCAGATTGTTATTATTATTTTCATTCTGCTATTTAATTTAGCCTTGCTTTGAAATGTTGCTATTTATCTCATGAATGCAGGCATTTTCTTCACAACAATAGCTAGCACTTATACAGTACCTTAAGTTCGTAAGGTGTTTTGCATATATTATATTATTTCATCATCTTTGAAAAAGATGATGAAAGAAATTTCTCGTATTTTCTTGTGTTCTGATAGTTGTATAGTTTCAAAATATATGTCTACATGGCATATTGAAGTCTACAAAGAACTTTCATAAGCACTTTCTCATTTTATCTTTAAAATAATCCTCTGTGGACAATAAAGCAGGGAATTTTTTCGTAGAGATAACTGCTGTCAATAGGCTGACATGATTTGCCCCTAATACACAGCTAATAAGCGATGGAACTGTGACCAGAAGCCAGGTGTTCTAGCCTTGGAGTCCAGGGCTCTAGTACACATTATTTTGCCTCACTGTTATCCAAAGAATTTACTATTATTACTGCTACTACTACTAATGATGGCGATGATGATGATGTTGGTGATGATAAGCAATAATAGCTAGCATTTATTTAGCACTTTATAATTTACAATGCTTTTATGTATATTTTCTCTTTTGGTATACTAATTATTTGAAGTGCTAATTTGTATTGATTTCTTACTGTATAGATATCTGTAAGAGAGAAGATAGCTTATTCTTATGTGTTTAAGCAGAGACACCATTACATTTTCCCTCTTCCTATATGGTCTCAATATGGCAAACATAAAACTTCAGGCTCTATTCTGCCAAAAAAGACATTAACACTCTGATTCAGTCATACTGGCACCCAACCTGCGAGAAGATAAAACATTACTAATAGAAAAACCCCCTAGGGGTAAAAATTGTGGTCAGGAAAGTTGGATGACAATGTTAACATTATATAACTGGGGAGAAAAGAGACAGAAAAATAAAGAAAATGAAAGATAGGAAAGTCAATATGAATAGTCTAGTTAAATAACTCCCTCCTAAGCACACAGATGAACAGAAAGAATATGAAGAGTATTAAGATACAAACTTGATTGATCCTAAGGAAACACTGGCTCAGAGACTTTCATGAATGAAGAGGCCAAGTACTCTCCTGGGGATTTTCTCACTTCTTTTTGGTTCTTGGTCCCAGGAAACCTGGGAAAACATATAAATTGTGCACACCGAAAAGCAACCTCACATGCTATTTGCAAACATCTAGTTCAAATATTACCAGTGCTTGGAAGGAAATAAGTCAACCTAATAACAGGGTGGGGAAGGGGTGAGCCAGTAGGAATTTCTATGAAAAGAGACCTAGGATTTTAGTGAACTGGATACTCAGTGTGATTCAACAAGATTCTATGGAAGCTAAAAAAGCTAATATGATCTTAGGTGATAGCAAGAGAAGCAAAATGATCAGGACTAGTTAGTGAGTCAATAAACTTTTGTTAAGCACCTACTATGTGCCAGGTAATGTGCTAATAATCACTGGATTATATAAGCGATAATTCAACCTTATCTTGCTGTGGACAGACCATATCTGGAATGTGGATAGCCAAGGAACCTAAAGAAACTCCATTTTGTCTGTAGTTCACCTACCTTGCTTCTGACCCTGTTAGTATGGCAACCCCTGCCCCTGTCAGCCATCTTCTTTCCTGCTGAAACAGCAAGGTAAGTCCTATCTATTAAGGAATAGTTATAAGAGATAGCTAACCTAAAGAAGAGGCTTTACTACTACTAGCTTCAGCAACAGACCCTGTACAATCAAGAGATATCATATCCCCTATTCCTACCCTGTAAGCCTCCAGTAACGATCCCTTTCCAATCCTGACATACCCCATACTCAATTTACCTCCTGCCTAAAGTGAAACCCATATCAGCTTTATCCTTTTGTTCCTTCTGGAAGTCTCTACCTGTGTGTGTGGGACTCCCTTGATAGTGAACTCAATAAACCCTCATTGGCTCCTAAAATTTAGGTTTTGGCTTGGTTTTGGTTTTGATTCTGTTTCTGGTTCTGGTTTGTGCCAGCACTAATGATTTTTACCCAGAGTAGTATTACATTAATTCTGGGAACCACATTTTAGGAAGGTCATTGATAAATTTGAAAGTACCCAGAGGAGGGCAACTAGGATCATCCAAAGCATATGGCATCATGGCATCACATGGGTATTTTAATTTTCATAATGTATACTTGAAATATGTGTGTATGTATACATATACAAACACACACATAAAATACTCATATGTATGTGTATGTGTATTCATATACACATATGTAGTATATGCATTTGATTAAGATTAATGATAATGTAATATAAGGACAAATTTTTTAATTGAGTGAGCCCCTAAATATTGTGGCTAAATTGAAGAGTTAACTCTATTGTTAACAGGGCAAGAAAGATCCCTTTGATTTAAACCTGAAAGGAGGTTATGTAACTCAACTGACACAAAGTTGTTGCAGAATTTGAAAAGTGGCCTGAAATCTTCAAAAGATACTGAAGAGCAAGCATAGACTATAGTAAGAAAGTATACTACTCTGGAATTCTCTGACTTTGACTCTGTCTCTGTTGGTATCTCTGTCTCTGCCTGTGTATTTCTGTCTCTGTCTCTATTTCTGCCTCTTTCTATCTATCTCTCTCTTTCTGTGTTTCTGTCTCTATCCCTGTGTCTCTCTCTATCACCATCTCTGTCTCTCTTTCTCTCTGTCTCTCTTTCTGTCTCTCTGTCACTGCCTATCTGTCTGTCTGTCTATCTCTATCTCTCCCACTTTTAGTAGAGTAATGCAGCCTCTAGAAGAGGAGAATTCACCAAGATCTTATTGTATAGTCATTTTGTCATTTCTGGGGATATTTTGTTGAAGGAATACATGAAGTCAGGAAAACTTTCCCATTTCTCCACATTTGAATATAGAATACACAAAATGTTTCAAAACACCAAAGAAGTCCTTTTTTAATGTTTTTATCACTCGAAAAATGTTTGTGAAATTTTAGTGATTAATTTCCTTTTGAATTTATTTCAACAAGAATACATTTTGACAATATCAAAACTGAAACCCTAAAAAATTAAATTAGTTGGTGTCTGGTCCTTTTCTACATTTCATGAGCACATCTTTAACTCCAAGAGAGGAACATAGATAGATAGATAGATAGATAGATAGATAGATAGATAGATACACAGACAGATACCTATGTGATATATGTATATCTTTGTATATAGACATACATATAGTGTGGTGTATACATATACACACACACATATAGTCATACTGATCACCTCTCTCTCTCCATACACACAAACACATTCTTAAATGTTTCCTGTGTATGTATATACTAATGTATATGTATGTACATGTGTATATATTTACATATGTACGTGTACATACACATTACTTTGATGAACCTGTAATGTCTTCACTAATAACCCATTCATACTTTCTTGTCCTGTTTGATTCTTTAGGACCTTAATTAAATCTTACATACAAGTTATATCTACTGCACCAGAAGCTTTCCTCTAGGTTTCTTTTTTTATATTTCAATAGTCAAGCAAAACAGAGGCCTTCTTTTGCCTCTTTTCATATTCTTAGCACTTAACACAATGCCTAGCACATAGTAGGTACTTAATAGATATATAGTGACTGAGATGTAAGCCTGTTTGCTCAACTAAAAAACAGAGTTAATATAAGAGATATCACTACCTACTCCATAGTATTATTCCATGAAAGTCTTTTTGTATATCTTAAAGCACTATGTGAATATTACCTTCAAATATAATTTCTCACTATAAACTTATGTCATATTTCAGTGATAAAACAAATGAATCTGCAAGATTAATATAGAACAACGTATTAAAGAATTTAACAACTACATATGCTTGCTCTAAACTTTTCAAATTCTAGTAGTCCACAGTATAATCTGAATTAAGAAATACTTCATTAGATTGAAACAATTTTTGTGCAGAAAATGAGTGAGATAAATTTTGTAGTAGCTTGTAGGTGGAATTTGTCTACTAAATTGATTATAAGTAGTATTATTATCAGATCCTGGTGATAAAGAAATATTCTATTTAGTTTTTTTTGGAGGGCAGAAGGCAGGGCAATTGGGGTTAAGCGACTTGCCCAAGATCACACAGCTAATAAGTGTGTCAAGTGTCTGAGGTCGCATTTGAACTCAGGTCTTCCTGACTCCAGGGCCGGTGCTCTACTCATTGCACTACCTAGCTGCCCCTCTATTTATTTTTTAAAATCACTCAACAGGAATTATGTTATTAAGAAACAATGTATATATCTAGAATTTAACTGTTTGTTCTATAGTTGAACACCACAAAGTTAGGTAGAGAAACAGAAATTATTTGAGTTTTGAAACCATTTATAATTCATTTATATGTAAAGTAGGAAATCATTTCTTCCACCATCCTTGTGTCAATGTACAGCTATACTCTAATTGTTACAACTAAACAAATCAAGCTGTTCTTTCTTTAATGAGGGTTGCCATGTTAATGATATTACTGAGGTGTCACAGCAGAAGCAGAAATAATTAATCACCTCCATATAGCTTCCTCCCTTCGTAGCTGGCTGTTTTAGAGATAGCAAAGTTGGCTGTAAGCTTTGGAAACCAGAAAGCATCAATAACACCATTGCATTAGATATACCTTTATTATATAAAATAGAAGTTCCCAATTTTTTTGTCACAAGCACCTATGACAATCTAATCTTGTGGTCTAGGGACCTCTTCTCATGTTGATATAATATTTTAAAATCATAATCGAAGTAAATATTAGGTATCAATGATAAGTTAGTGAAAACAAAAGTGTCATTTTCCCATCTTATAATAGCTAATAACTAGCTTTTACATAGATCTCTAAGGTTTGTAAAAGACTTTAAAAATTTTAGCTCATTAGATCCTCAAAACAACTCTTCGAGGTAGGTGCTTTTATTACTCCCATTTTGTAGATGAGGAAACTGAGTTCAACAGTGGTTAAATGACATGATCAGCGTCACACAGCTAGTTAGTGCCTGAGTCCTGATTTGAACTCAGGTCTTCTCGATTCTGGGGCAGCTAGCTGATGCAGTGGGTAGAGTATTGGGCCTGGAGTCATGAAGACTTATCTTCCTGAGTTCATTCAAATCTGACCTTAGACACTTACTGTGTGACCCTGGGCAAGTTGCTTAACCCTGTGTGCCTCAGTTTCCTCATCTGTAAAATGAGCCAGAGAAGAAAATATCAAACCACTCCAGTATCTTTGGCAAGAAAACCCTAAATGGGGTCACAGAGGTCAAACAAGTGAAAAATGGCTGAACACACTTCTTGCTTCCAGGCCCAGCTCTCTATTCATTGTAATGCCTAATCGCCATTCAAGCTCATAGATCACCTGAAATCTGTCTGTATTTTCCTTGGGAATCTATGCATCCACATTCCCCTCATCTCAAAGAAATCACATTGTCAATAATCTCAGGAGAGATTATGAAAATATACATTCATTTATTAAGTGCTTTTATTTAATAATTTACTATAAGTCAAGCATTGAACCGTATGCTGGAGAAACACAGACAAAAGTAAAATAGGCCTTGAACTCAAGAAGCTTCGGTTAAGACAGCATAAACAACATGAATGCATGAATGGTACTAACAGCTTGGGATAACATCAAACTGTTGTTAAAAACGAAAGCTGATGCTCACATCTTGAATGGGAATATACTGAGAATAGTTAATCATTTTTTCTAGTCACTTAATTTTCTAGCCCCTCAAAAACTCTGACTTCTCCAAATTTCTAATGGAAAAATTATGTTGGCCTCCACTTCTGTGACTACTAATCTTAGCAAGTCTTAATTCATGACTGAGATGAAGGCACAAATGAAATGCCAATCAAATTTATAGATAACATGCTTGAATGAAATATACATTAAATACCAGATCACAGATCAAAAATGATGCACAGAGTTGAGTCAAGTGGAATTTGATAGGATCAGATACATAGGTCTATACTTACATTGCTGGCATTCAGTAGAATGTAAACTTTTGGGGGGAGCAGTCACTAAATATTGTATTTGTATTTATAACTATAGTACCTATCATAATGGCTGGCACATAATGAAGTCTTAAATGCTCATCAGCTGATAGATTCAAAAATATCGGTTTCATAAATTCAGGATGATGGTGACATCTTCCTATTCTGTAATAACTATTCTGATGAGAAAGATATGAAGGTTGGAGTGGACAGCATACTCAACATGAGACAACACTGTGATACCAGAGCCATGAAAGCTAATTATATCCAAGCCTGTAATGAAAAGAATAGTTTCCAAGAGAGGTACCAGTAAAACTGTTCTACTCATACCACATAATTTCTGCAAATTGGGCCACAGAAGGGACATAAACAAGCTGGATAATGTGCAAAAGAGAATAAATAGAAAAATGGCAGGACTAGAGAATATGACATATGATTATCAGTTGAAAGCATTGAACATCTTTGCCTGAAGATGACTAAGAGAAACATAATAGTTGCCTTCATATATTTGAAAGACTGTCTCCTGGAGGAGAAATTAGAATTGTTCCACTTGGCCTCAAAGAGTAGAAGTAATACAGATTGTACCCGACCAAGAATTCCATCTTCAATATCTGCAAATAGCCATGAGTCATCTGGGTGCCAAATTTAGTATTTTTTCCCGTATTATGCTTCACTTGAAGTTAATAATCAGAGGGTAATACAACAAAGTCATCCCTGTGATAGCTTTCATGGAATCTTGTATGATCATGTCATATGTATAGGAGACACCTTGTTGGTGTCTTTGGCTTACCTTGAAGATTTAGCAATGCATTTCATGATCCTAAGTTTCTCCCTGTAACAAAGACCCATCTTTTCAACCCAAGTATTTTTTGGTTGATGTTATATGGCTGCAAGTTATGAACTCCACAGTCAAAAAAGAATTAAAGATACTGGTTATTTAAAGTGCAAGCAAGAGACACAAGATTGCCATGAATAGGCTGGAACATACTACCAATGAAGAACCATATAGAAGCTGTAGGGAAAAAAAGGACATCATCATGGAAATTCAAGAGAGGAAGAAGAAATGAACCAGTCATTTACTTAGAGTACAGGATACATTATGGACAGTCTATTGGCAGCCATACAATGTCAAGAGATGAAGGTTTCGTAGCATATTTGTTGGACCCTCTAGGGAGGATTTCTGGGTCAATATAAACAAGACTTGCACAGCATGACAAGTTGAAATCAGAACCAGAGGAGAGAATATCCACGTGAAGGAGACCACACAGAAGAACATGAGAACACAGATCTAGAGCCTGAAGGGATCTTAGAATCCTTCTAATCCAATTTTCTCATGATACAGATAAAGAAATTGAGGCCAAGGAAAATTTTACATGACTTTATCAAGGTCTTACAGGTAATTAGTATTTGAACACAGGTTCTCTGATACAGAGTCAACTAGGTGTCGCAATGGATAGAGCTCTGGACCTGGAGTAAAGAAGATGTGAGTTCAGATCTGGCCTCATATATTTACTAGCTGTGTTACTCCCAACAAATCATTTAACTTCTGTCTGTCTCAGTTTCCTCAACTGTAAAATTAGAATAGTAGTAACAACTACCACCCAGGGTTGTTTTGAGGACCAAATTAGATACACAGTGCATTGCGCGTAATAGATGCTTAATAAGTGACTATTTCCTTTCTTCCTTTTACTCTAGAGCCAGTGCTCTGTATAATCCATTAAATTAGGAGGCTACTGTACTATTGCAATGAGATAGGCTATGAGGGCCTGAACAAGAGTAGAGGCTGTATGAGTGCAGAAAAAAGGGTGAATGTGAGATATGTTGCAGCTATGTATGTGACAGCACTTTGTAGATGATAAGCCAGGATAAGGAGAAGTTGAGGATGACTCTGAGATTGTAAATCTGGTGGTACCCCTTACAGAAATGGGGAAGTTGGAAGAAGGGTGGATCGGGGGCGGGGGGGAGGCAGCAGGAGGGAGGGAAGTGAGTTCTGAGTTGGGCATGCTAGGTTTTATATACCCAAGGGATATCTGGGTGAAGATGTTCATCGGGAAGTTGGTAACATGTGACCAGATCTTAGAAGAGAGATTAAAGTTGAATATATTTGAAAAATACTTGAACTGAGATCCTATTTCAATTCATAAAAGCTGATAGATCATCAAGAAAAAGTACAGTGAGAGAAGATAAGAAGGGCCAAGGCAGGATCCTGGATTACAACCTACCATAGTGGGTGAGGAATTTATAATTAGCTATCAAAGAAAACCTAGGAGAATTCAGATGGGCAGGAGAAGAACCAAGAGTGAGCAGTATCCAAAAAAAAATAGAGAGGAGAGAGTATCCAGGAAAGTGAGATTGGTCGATAGTGTCAAATGCTGCAGAGATGAAGATGGATGAAGACTGAGAAAATTCTTTTGGATTTAGCAATTAAGGAATTGCTTGTAACTTTGGAGAGAACAGTTTATACTGCATAGTAAAGTCAGAAGCAGGATTGCAAGGGGCTGAAAAGTGAGAAGTGAAAACGTAGAGGTAATGAGTATAGATCTCTTTTTTTTCTACGAGCAAAGTTTTAGAACAACTCCAAAGTGAATTGCAAGTTATTTTCTATACTGTGTTAAAAAGAGAATCAAAGGGTTATTTCATAGACATTTTCCCTTTGTTTCAAGTTGATCTTCAATTGGCAATAGCTTATTAATTAGTTCAGTCATTTTTTCAGTTATGTCCAACCCTTCTTGACCCCATTTGGAGTTTTCTTGGCAGATATTGGAGTGATTTGCTATTTCCTTTTCCAGCTCATTTAACAGGTGAGGAAATAGAGACAAATAGGGTTAACTGACTTGCCCAGGGTCACACAGCTAGTGTCTGAGGCCAGATTTGAACTCGGGAAGATGAATCTTCCTGACTCCAGGTCCGACACTCTATCCTGTGTGCTACCTAGTCACTGTTACTGGCAAGAGCTAGCAACACTCAGACTTAAGTTTCCCTACACCCAAGGCTTTATACAAAGAAGATAATTATTTAAAAAGTATCCAGGCATAACTCTGGAGAGTATTCTTTATATAAAGGAAACATTTAAGCAAAGACTCTAAAAGACAAGATTTATTATGTAACATAGACAGCTATTCCTAATTAATCTATTCCATAATTTCGCACTTTCTGCATGTACTTTTTCTGAAGATTTGCCACGCTTGCCTAATTCTGTTAGCCAAAACTTCCCAAAGATGTAATCATATTCTACAGATATTCCTTTTAAAAAACATTAAATATTAAATATACAATTCAATTCCTACTATGTGCAGAAATGAAGTCCTTTTAAATTTTGCCCAGCAAAAACAGCAAATGTATTATTTAATTTCTTGAGCTATATTTCTAGTTGGAGGAGCTGAAATACATGCTTACATGTATTCATACATGTACACGTGTGAGAAATATACACACAATCCCACCTTGGAGGTTTCTTTAATATACTCAGTCTATATTAAACCTTCCAGTAAAAAAGGCGGGTGCAAGAAATGTTAAAAACATAAAGTAGAATATTCACCACTTTCTAAAAAATAATGCTTCTTTATAAGATCAGAGATTTTAAATAACTTTAAAATGCTTATTTTTAAATACCCATGTGTATAATAATCTCATTAAGTCCCCATATGATGGATGTTTTATGGATACAAAACTGTCATCACTCACTCCTTACCACCGTATTTTCATCTGCTTATCTAGAGGATGGCAAGCTGCCCATGTGAGGTAAATTACAAAAAGCTCTGGGTCCTGAAAATGGAATTGAGGCTTATTGAAACAAACCCCAGAGAACATTCTCATTCTCTCTCTCACTGGCTTCCTCATCTTCTCTCTCTATTTCTTTCCGACTTTGCCCTTTCTCAAATCAGTTCGTTTCCATGCAGATGCTCAGATTCCTATTTAAAGGATATTTGATAAGCTACTGTGCTTTTTCCATAGGCAGACTTCTTTCTCTGTAATCCATTCACTTTCCAATTTAAAAGAGACATACTCATCTCCTTATTTATTCACTGACAAGAATTCTTCCATCAAGTGAAAGTTGGAAATTACTCAGATTTTTCCCAAGTTATATGTGGGACTCTTCAGAAACCGTAGGTGCTTGCTTTAGAGAATTAGCTGGGTCAGTCACATTTAGATGTCTCAGGATCAACTGAAACATGCCCCAACCAAACTTATATTCCACCAAAGAGCAGATCCCCTTCTAACTTCCTTTTCTCTGTCAGTGGAGACAATATTTTCTCAGCTACTCAGATACAGAACTTACAGGAATTTTGAATATGGCTTTCTTTTCCTAAATAAATCACTCACAATTCTATTTACTTTTTTCTCCTAAATAGGACCAAGCACAGATCTTGCAATACTTCACTCTAACATTCTTTCCAAAATAACAGAAGCATTGACAACTTTGTCATTCAACTTACTCATTTTATAGATAAGTTAACTTAGACCAGCTTAAGTGGTTTAGGGTCAAAGATCTTAAGCTGAAAGGGACCTCAGAGGCTATCTATTCTAAGGCCCATCATTTTACAGATGAGAAAACTACAGCTCAAGGAAGTTTAGTGACTTGTCCAAGATCAAAAAGGTAGTTGCAGAAATGAAAAAAGAACCTTGGACCTCACTAGAGACAGTGCTCCATCTGCTTTACTGTGTTGTCTCCTTTTGAAACTGCACAATTGATCCTCCATATTACTCTAGTGCCTCACTAATCTGAAATCACAGACTTCAGCATGTCACTGTCCCTTAAAAAAAAAAAACTTTCAGGTTGTTTTTTTGTTTGTTTGATTGATTTGAGTGACATTCTACAGTGGAAAGAGCGCGGTTTTGACTTTAGCTCTAGCTTCATTTTATACTCTGGGTGCCTCAGTTCCTGCAACTGTAAAATGAGGGAGTTGAATTAGGTAAACTGTTTTGTCCTTGACAACTCTAAAATACATGTATTCTCAAAATTAGAAGGGATTTTGGAGATCATTCAGTTTAGCCTTCCACTCCTTACATAAATTTCCTTTGCAACATTGGGAACAGACATTCTTTTACCTTCTTAAGCAATTTTGTTGTTGTAAAACTCAATACCGTACTAGACAACTGTTTCTATTTGGAAGTGTTAGAAATTTCCCTCCCTCACATCAAGCTTCTTAGTTCTTCTCTAGAGAGCTATATAGAATCATTCTCATCCTTCTCTTAAATATTATCATTCTTTTGGTTTCAAATTTCATCATATCTAAATGCCTTTGAATGCTTTTCCAGGACTTGCATAATCAGGCCCAATCCTATTCAGTCTTACTCCCCATGACTCCAACAGACACTCCTCACCTAGTCTTGTCAATCTCTTCACTGTCTTCATCTCAGAACTCATGTTATTCACCTCTTCCTCACATAATCTGTTATCCATCTTACTGGACTGTTCTCACTTTGTTACGTCTCTCCAACCTATTCAAATTCTATGTTATCATTAAAACTTTATTCAAGTCTTGTATTTGCCATAAAATTTTCATTGGTTACTCCAGGCCTCATACTTTTTCCTCTTCTCTAAATTCATATTACTTACTGTATAGTCTGAACTACACAATAGAGTATTCAATAATATAGTCTTTAAAAGTTATTTACTGTTGTATGTGGGCTAGTCATGCCTCCTCTACTAGACTTTAAGTTATTTCTTGTTCATTTCATCCCTCACTGAATTCTAGAACTAAGTGCATGGTAGATACTCAATAAATTATTGTTGACTGTGTATCAGCATTCTAAAGTAGCTAGTCTTAGGGGAAAGATGCAGGTTTTAAAATTATTAAGTGATGTCAATAGAGAAGAAAAAAGTGAACAGTGACAAATGATAAGAAACTATGCTGTCGTATCACTTCTAAAAGTAAAAAGAATTTCCAATGATTTTTTTTTAAATTTGAGATGGAGCTCAAATATTTTGACAAAGATATATTTTGCTTAATGCCTTATAAAGAAAATAGGGCCTTGATTTTTTTAAAAAAAAAATATTTTAATTTCAGGAGGTACTTCAGTGGCAGAAAATATTGGTCTAAGATTATGTGGGTTCAAGTTATAATTGAAAACTTACTAACAGCTTGAGCCTAAATGAATCACTTTACTCTCTGAACCCCAATATCTCACAAATGACATAGCACTGATATTTATGTAACATGTTAAAGATTTTTTTATATACATCTATAACACTTCATTTTATCCTCCTAACAACCCTGTAAGGCAGGTACAACAGGTATCACTGTTCTCATTTTACAGAAGAAGAAACTAAGTCTCAGAGAAATGATATTATTAACTGTTGTTTTACTGCTTGCAAGAGTCAGTGGTAGGCTCTACCTACCAAATCATAGAAAATGAAATTTAGTGGGACAAATGTAAAATTCTGAATTTGTCGTTGTCGTAGTTTAAATCAAAAAATCACTAAGTCTAAGAAGTGAAAAGTTATCCAAAATGCATCTAATCCAATCAGACCTAAACAAGATCCATTCTAGAAGATTCTCAACATCTGGTCCTTCATACACGCATGGAAATCTCTAGATAATGGAATCTTACCACCTTCTATGGAAGCCTATGCACCTTTTTGACATCTCCATTTGTTAGGCAGGCTTTCCTTACATCAAGCTTAAATCTTCCTTTCTTCAATTTCCACCCCTTTCTTCTAGTTCAACCTTCTGAAGCCAAGTAGGGCATGTATAACTCCTGTCCCTAAAGTTAGCCTTTCAAATACTTGAAGAGAGCTATCATAACCCCTCTATCTCTCAGAACTTATTATAACTCCAAAAAACTAGCAAGGAAAAAAAATAGTTAACTACTATTCAGCTGGCAAACTTTTATATATCACTTTAAGGTTTACAAAGTACTTTACAAATATCTAATTTAATCCTCACAACCCCGGGAGGCAGATGCTATTATTATCCCCATATTATAGTGGAGAAAACTGAGGCGGGCAGAAGTGAAGTGACTTGACTAGGGTCATTCAGCTAGTAAATGTCTGAGGCCAGATTTGAATTGAAGTGTTGTTGACTCCAGGTTCAGCACTCAACCCCTGTACCACTTAGCTACCTCCTAAACCAAAAACTACAAAAATGACAACTACTACTAAAAGAATAGTTAATAGATAATTTATTATTTTAATTTATTAATGATATTATTATATTTATAATTATGACACATAATTAATATGGTTGTGTGTTTTTATAATTTATTAATAATTTGCTGTTGTAGCTAATACTATGCTCCAGGCACTGTGCTAAGCACTTTACAACTGTTATTTAATTTGATCTTCATAAGAGTCCTGGGAGGTAGGTACTGTTATTATACTCACTTTACAGATGAGGAAACTGAGTCAGACAGGTTAAATGGCTTGCCCAGGGTCACACAGCTAGTGAGTATATGAGGTCAGATTTACCCTCAGGTGTCCCTGTCTCCAAGTGTAGTACTCGGTACACTATGGCACTTCTTAGCTGCTTTCTGAACCAAAAACAACCATTATGAAAGCTTAACTCATACTTGGTTTAGAATTAAATAATTAAATGCAGTACTCCATGGACTCTAAATGTATTTTGATAAAAACAAAGTAATAGAAATGCATTGTAGGCAGTGGTATCCTAATGAGATAGTTAAACATTTTTTTTTTCTGAACTCAATCCACTATATCCACATACACACCACTAAAAATTACCAAATATCAGAGAGAAAATATTAGTGTTAGCAATTCCTCACACATGCTTAGAATGTGTCTCTCTTCGAATATATCTTCTTTCTCATCAATTCAAAATTTTTTATTCAAATAATCTGTGCATACTTTTAGGATATCCTTAATGAGGGTATTAGAAAGGCATAGGCAGGCTCGCAGAAGCTGTAATTCGCAATAGATTACACTGCTACAATCACACGTTAACTTTGTTTGATAGCTACTTGATTATTGATATTCTGCAATCAGTCAGGCAATAAGTATTTACCAAGCATTACTATGTGCCAGGCACTGTGCTAAGCCCTGGGAATACAAATACAAGATTCAAAAAAAGACAGTCTCTGCTCTCAGAGAGTGGAGTTGACAAGCATGTGGCAGGTGGTGGGGTTATCAAGGCATGGTAGAGAAGGTTTAGATTGCAGCCTGGAAAGAATAGAGACATGGCTGGCTTGAGCATCCTCCTTAAATGGAGAAGCCATCCCATCAGTGGGAGAGGCTGCAGGGGTAGAGGGTACTTCTGATATGTGAATTCCAGTGATGGATTGAGGGTTCAGGATAACGTTTGCTGGAACATGGTAGATGAAGTCCTGAGTACAGCCTGGAGAACAATGAGCATGGCATAAAATAAAGAGACCTGCCCACCAAACATGCTTGCCACTAGAGTAGAGGAAAACTAACACAGAGTTCAACTTGGAGAGAGATCCCCTAAAATTGGTAAAGTTCTCCAGATGTTCCTGTGAGCAGATCACATGACGCTGATTTCATCAAGACCTAAAATGCTGCACTTTACTAAATGAAATCCATAATCATTCAAAAGAGAGAAAGCATGGTGTCTTGCATAGAGAACTATATTCAGAGTCAGGGAAGGCTTAAATTTAAGTCCTACTGCTGAAGCATACTGTATGACACTGGGCAAGTCACCTAACTTCTCAGTGCTGCAGACAACTCTCTAAGAGGAAGGAAGAAATCTTAAGAGCTCCTACCAAATACATCTAGGGCAGTCCTTATGAACATATGATGACCTAAGCCTAGAATTATGCAAGAGGAGGAAAATAGGTTTGATTGCCTTCAGTATATTTTTCCGTTCTCCAAATGATCCCAAACATCTCTTTGGAATAAAGGCATCCCTTTGTTAATTAAAAAAAACAATAGCATTCTTTCAGCGCTGCTGTACAGCTGTGAATCATAGAATATGATATAGTCTTAGAAAAATTGAAGTTGTTTATCAACAAGAGAACAATGGAGAAATGTTCATTGGAAGTCCACCAGCAGGCTTCAACACCACAGAGACCAGGAATTACCCAGGAGAAGAGGCATAAAGTATGTCATCAGAGAAATGTATGGCTTGGAAGGGAGCAGTGTGGAATGGCTCATGTATATCACTGGCAGCCATACAATGTCAAAAACACAAGGCTTCTAGCCTGTTAGATCCAGCATGGTAAATATATATATGGATCAGATTCATTCAGGATTTGTAGACATGGAGAGGTTGTAATCTGGAGTGCTAGAGGAGGTCACCACATCTATAACCACAACAAATAGAGTATTGGAGTACATTTTAGAAGCAGCTACACAAACCTCTATCTTCAACAATGCGGGTTACACCATCAACAGAGTTTTTGAATTCCACTTTAAAGTTCAAGACATTGCAAATAAAGACAAAAAATGAAAAACATCATTCCATTTTTCTTAAAATAGGAGGAAGGGGCAGCTAGGCGGTACAGTGGATAGAGCAACCAGCCCTGGAGTAAGGAGGATCTAAATTCAAATCTGACCTCATACACTTACTAGGTGTGTGACCCTGAGCAAGTCACTTAACTTGGATTGCCTCCAAATAAACAAATGAATGAATGAATGAATAAGGTGGGAGAAGGGGTGAGGAAGAGGGGAATAAGTATATAACATCTACAACGTATACATCACTGTGCTAAATATTTTTGCAAATATCTCATTTGATCTTCACAATAACCCTTTGAAGAGGTGCTTTCATTATGCTCATTTTACTGTTGAGGAAACTGAGGCAAACAGAAGTTAAATGACTTTCCCAGGGTCATACAGCTAGTTAGTGTCTGAGGTTAGATCTGAATGCAAGGTCTTTCTACTCCAGGCCCAGTACTCTATCTACTGAGCCATCAGCTACCTTTTAAAAAATGGAAACTAAAATCAACTTAAGATTCTAGAACAGTAAGGGAGAGACCTTGGTGGTTACCTTGTCTACCCTGGTGTTCATTTTACAAATAAAGAAGTAGAGACAAGTAAAATTATTTTCCCATGGTCACAAGAGCAATGAATGGTGGATCCAGGATTTAAATCTCTGGCCAATATCTCCAAATCCAAGAATCTTTCCACGATAGTGCATTGCCTCCTCATGGCACCTCCTAAAATCAGAAGCTGGGAATCCAAGAAGAGCTGAAGACAGTCCTATAACCAAGAACAGATGAAATTCTCTTGATTTTATAGAATATTCAATCTAGTTCTAACATACTGAGCTTCTCAATGAATATGAATGGGAGAAAACAAAAATAAAAAGTAAACCAAAGCATGTCTAAAACTACTGAAGAGCAGAAGACTATGAGTTAAGGTAAAAGATAACCATGCAATCATAAATTTTCAAATGATAATTACTCATTTACATATAATGTTACGGTGATTTTAAAGTCAGTCTATGAGTGCAGATACTGTTATGCCATTTAGACAGTGAAGGAAATTGTCTCAAAGAGGTTAATTGAATTGCCCAGGATCACCCAACCAATAAGCAGAAAAGCTAAAATTCAAACCTAGGCCTACTGGCTTTTAAACAAACTCCTTCCCCTTCTCTATGAAGTCAAGTACAGATCTCTCAAAAATACAAACACTTGTTCTCCTTGCTTAGGAGACTGTTTCAGGGCACCCATTTTATTTTTCTAATTTAAAAATATATAGATGAAAAACATACCAAGGAGAAAATGCCCCCTAAAAAAATTATTCTGATGCCTTATTGAAATTGTGCTCATGATTTCTTGCCTAGAGCCCTGCTGAATCTTTTTCAAATTCATAAAGAAATGTCCCTCAGGATATTTTACAGTGTGAGGATACACAGCCTACTTTCCTGACAGGTCATTATTGCATATCATGCTGGGAACCAATGTGTGGCCCGCTGGTGGCTGCTCTCTGTGCCTCTCTATCTTAGTGTCCTTCTGTAAATATAAGTAGAGGGCTCAAGCTTTGGAATCCTAAACGTCTGTGAGAGCTCAAAGGATCCCTGGTGATTGATTTGCACTACAGGACTGGGATGACATAAGAATTTCAGTTTAGTTCAGAAGGATTGCTTTCAGAGTCCTTGGCAAAAGTCAGTTCGCATGAGGTTGACCACCATGTGGTTAGACTGTACTGCTACCATCTTTTATGGTTCAGTGCTAGGGAACACTTTTATTTCGTAATTAAAAGCAAAGCTTTCCAAAGGAAAAGTTTAACCGCAAAGGAACAGTTCGACCGGATTCAAAATAGAGGATGGAGACCAATGAGGGCAAGTGAAACCACAGGAAGACATATGCTCTCAACTGCCTAATTAGTTGGCAGCTTCCAAGCTGGGCTGAAACTCACAGCTGGATTGTTGTGCCTCCAAGCATAACTCCTGTCTTCTTTTAATGATGCACTTCTCAATCATTCAAACAGTCGAAGCTAACCCGAGCAATGGATGACTTCACTCTAGTCAAGATGGGCACAGAAGATAGGTAACCATTGGTATTGTGAAAAGACCCAAACACTAGGAGTCAGTAGACCTATGGTCTAGAACTAGATCCTCACCTTTGCCATATACTGCTTCTGTGACCATGGACAAGCTTTGAATTTCTCTGAGATTCGATTTGGCCTCTTCTATGAAACAAAGATTTCACCCTCAGAAGCTTAGACAGGGAGAGTCCTGAAAAGTTAAGGGAATGAAATAGATGAAGCACTGAACTTTTTTTTTTAAATTTGTAACTTGATCCCAAAGAAATTAAAAGCAGAAATAAAGATACAAATACCCCAATAGTCATAGCTATACTCTTTCGAAACAAAGTGGGTACTCACTGATGGGGGAATGACTGAAAAAACAGTATGACCATAATCATATGTTATTAGGAAATGGTCAGCATGAGGCATTGAGAGAAAATTGTTAGGACTTTTAAGAAATGAAAGAACCTGATGTAAGGGATAGGGAAATGAGATTTAATTGAGAACCTACTATGTGTCAGGCCCTATGCTAAGCATTTTAAAAAAGATTTTCTAATTTGATTCTCATGATAACCCTATGAGGAATTTGCTATTATTCTAATTTTACAGATGAGGAAACTGAGACAGAGACTAAATAACTTGTCCAGAGTCTAAAACAAAGATTAAATCAATTGCCCAGATACTAAAAGCCTGAGGCTACATTTTAACTCAGCTCTTCTTGATTCTAGACCCAGAGGTCTATTCAGTGTATCACCTAGCTAGTTGCCTCTAAATGCACAAAGGAAATCAGAAGAAAGATATACACAAATCTCTTCTAAATTAAAAAGATCACTTCAAAGAAGCCAAACTACAAATAACTGAAAAATAAATAATGGTCCTAGAGATTAGATAAGGAAAAATACCCCCATCCCCCTCTTTTTAGCAACAACAATATGAAGTGTGGGTAGGGAGTATGAGAATACATTGTCATATGGACTGTATAGTTTTATTTTTACTTGACTGTTTTTCATTGATTGGTACAATAGTGTCTATTGTGGTCTTATTCATGGAACAGGCAGGAGGTGAGAGTCACTGGATCAAAGAAGAGAACATGACAGGCAATAAGGTGTAAAAAAGACTGGAAAGGTAGGAGGGGGTGAGGTTATGAAGACCTTTGAATGCCAAACAGAGTATTTTGTATTTGATCATAGAGGCAATAGGAAGCCACAGGAGTTTATTGAGTAAGGGAGTGATGTGGTCCAACACGTGCTTTAAGAAAATCACATTAGCAGCTGAATGGAGGATGGAATGGAGAATGGAAGAACTTAAGGCAAGCAGACCCACCAGCAGGTTACTACAATGGTTAAGGCACAAGGTGATGAGGGCCTTCACTACAGTGGTGGAAGGATCAGGGGAGCAAAGGTGTATTAGAGGGATGTTATAAAAGTGAAATTGACAGGACTTGGCAATGGATTATGTATGGCAGCAAGGAGGGATGTGTGGAATGAGAGATGATGAGGAATCCAGAATAACTGCCAGGTTGCAAGCCTGAGAGACTAGGCTAGAGCAGCACTGAAGTAATAAGCACTGAAGGCATCAAGAGCAGAAAAAGTTTAAGAAGCTCTGGATTAGAAAATGGCATTGTCCTCTACAGTAAGAGGGAAGGCAGAGATTGGGGATGGGAAAGATGGAGTTCTTTTTTGGACATATTGAGTTTAAGATGTGTACTGGATATCCAGGTTGAGATGTCTGAAAAGCAGTTGGAAATATGACATTGGAGATCAGTAGAGAGTTTGGTGCAGGATAGGTAGGTTTGAGAATCATCAGAACTGGTCATTAAATCCACAGAAGCTAATGATATCACCAAGTGAAGTAGTATAGAGGGAGAAGAGAAGAGGATGTAGGACAGAACCCTGACAAACAGTATGATTAGAGGGCAATCTGGAGGAGAATCCAGCAAAGGAGACAGAAAAGGAGTGGTCAGATAGCTAGGAGGAGAAACGGAAGAGAGATGCTCCAGAAAACTAGAGAGGAGATATCAAGGAGAAGAGAGTGATCAACAGTATCAAAAGAAGGTTGGTTCCTTGAGCTTCTCTCTTCACAAGACTTGCCTAAATAAGAATTCTGGCATGGCCTAGACCTCTGACAGTACTTTCTTCTGAATTTTTAAAGCTCACAAAGTCACAGACTCATCTGTTCCAACTACAATATTTCTTTTTTTTTTTTCCCCCGCAGGGCCATTGGGGTCAAGTGACTTGCCCAAGGTCACACAGCTAGTACATGTGTCAAGTGTCTGAGGCCAGATTTGAACTCAGGTCCTCCTGACTCCAGGGCTGGCGCTCTGCTCACTGCACCACCTAGCTGCCCCTACAATATTTCTTTAAGCCAAGAAGCAGGGAAGTAAAGAAACAGAGAGACAAAAAAAGACAGAGAAATAGGACCCAAGTTCCAGGACAGATCTTGCCAGCTGCCTAGCAGGGAAGCCATTAGAAGACAGGGTCCCAGGATTCAATCCCAAGGGATTTTGGGATTATATTAGTGGGACTAATACTCTATAGGAGCTGAATTAATCTGTGAACCTAATCTACCTCCCCAATGACTGAGGTGGTATAGGGAGGAGAGATGCCTTCCAGATATTGGAGTGATCCCTAAAACTGAGAGACGTAATTGGTAGAGGCTTGAAAATTAGTAGGCAAAATAACTGAGATTAAACACTCTCAAACCCCTGAAGGGTACCGAAGAATCCTGGGGGAAGGATGAAATGTAACATACCCGGAATTTGGGCAGTAGGGGTCAGAGCAAATCATACTTTTGAGTCAGTAAAAGAATATACACATGCCTTTACTGCCTCAAAATGAAATTGAATCAGGATTATTGGTTGTCCTAAGTAATTCACATTAGTGTACCTCCTGCCATCAGCCACTAAGTACAAAATGTTTTCTATCTTCATATCTGTTGTGGGTTCCACACATTCTGCCCAAACCTTAAGGGGATATGTAGGCCTCATCACATTAGCAATTTACAGAGATCCAGAAATTGGTTAGAGAAAACACCATGACATTGATTGGCTAAGTGAACTAAGGCTCACTTTTGCTGGACACGAGAAATCCAAAATCTGTCAACTCCAAGGACAGGATGTAGTTTTTCAGAATGACAGACTTTTCATTTCCATGCAGACTGAAGTTATGAACTCTAGCAGGTGCCAGTGAATGGAGAGAGCCAGAAAACTAAGATTCTTGCCATATGCCCTTGTTAAGCATTCGTACTCTCACTGTTGTAACCCAGGAATAAAGGTGTGGATTTTTTGTTACTTTGTGTTGTTCTTGTTGATTTTCTTAACTGCCTCCTTGACTCAATCACACCACATAGTGGGATGACAAATTTTGATAGGAAAATGGTGTCTCAGCAGCCATCTGAGAGAAATGATTATTTCTCTCATATTAAATTATCCATTATTGGGAAGATCCCTGGTTTTTTTTATTCCTTTTTCCTATTTCAAAGTCCAGTCTTTAAAGGACATCTCTGACCTTGCCCAAAAGTTTACCCCACCTACACTATCTTATCTAGGTGGAGTCGTTGCCCCACCCAAATAGAAAAATGTTACCAGGAGATTCTAGCCCAGTGAAATCCAGCCCATCACATTTTAGTCAGCCAGGTCTTGAGTAGAAGTGGAGCCCCTTTTGTCTAGATTGCTGTAGATGGGGATAGTCTGGATTAGAGATCTTTGTCAAAAAGTGAGTGATTGGAGGCCCTTCCTCTGGCCTCCGTTGGAATAAACCTACCTCTCATTATAATATTCAGATTCTCATTGTTAACCAATCAGGACTGATTGCCCTCTGTCAGGAATACCCACTCTTCTAAGGGCATTAAGCATTAAGCATTAAGTGGGTTCCATGAGGGGTCTTTGGCATTTGAGAGTGCCACTGACCCCTTTTATTAATTATCCACTAGCGAAATCACTAAAATGATTAATTACCTAGAAATTATGTCCCTTGAACTTTTTATACTTCACACATCTAATCCAAGCCATACAGGAAACAAAAATAAAACCAAAACAACAACAAAAAACCAAACCTATTATAACATAACCCAAGAAGTGGTGGTGCAGCCTCAGCATGACAAAGAGGAGAGACTCACCTCATCTTGAGGCAGCCTCTCTCAGAGGGCTCTAATTGTTTGCAAGAGTTTCTTTCCTATGGAGCCTAAATTGACCTCTTCGTAACTCCCTCCCAGTGCTCCAGGTTCTCCCTCAGATTTAGATAGAAGGTTGCCGTGTGATATTATGGTAAGAATTGGAAAAACAACAAAGATGATACAGAGCTAAATAAAAATTAGACTGAATTACAGAAACTCTCACCTTGTGCATACAAGAAGTACGCACCAGGCCAGAAACAGCATATTTGTTTTTAAAGCAACTTAACAAGAGGCCACAATGTGCGGTTTTCACAAAAGAGAAGCATGAAAATGAAATACTAATCATTGCTATTTTTTATTGAGGATGAAAGTCATTCAATTAGAAAGTGGGCAAAAGTTTCCTACTTTGATATCAAAGGTACTTATTTAATCACTTGCCAATCAGTCATTCAGCTATACCTGTGACCCTAGCTTTATCTTCTCGATCTGATTTCTCTGTCTCCTTTGAAATGATACAGGTGATAGAGTTCCCACCACTTCTTGGGAGGCTATTTGGTAGTGTAATCGACCTCACACTTAGGATTTCTTTCCTGTTATGCAGTCTGGTTTTCCCTTTGCACTGTCTCATCTCATTACATCTACAGTTTTTACCACAGTATCACATTGCAACCTTCTATCTAATTTTCAATACATTGTCACCCACTTGTCTTTTTTAGCTCTGCTGCTTAGCAAGCATTTCTCTCACATAGAATCACTTCTCTTCGGAGCCCATTTGCCAGGTGCATGGTACTAACTTGAGCCACTGCAGGATGAATTTTCTTTAATTTCCTTCTCATCTTTTTTAACCTTGTTCATAGTTTTTTCTCTTAAAAAAAAACCTTTTTTTGATCGTCACATGCTCTGAAAAATGTATTGGACAGCAGGAGCAAGATGCTTCCTTTCTTGGAGAGAAATGGAAAATGTCTCATTATTCTGGTCTATTTATATTAAAACATAGCTGCTCTGCTCTCCTACAGGTGGGCATCTGCAGGTGACTGCCTACAGGAAGTCACTGAAAGTTAATTCAAATGAGTGTACTTATCACAGCAGGGAAAAAAAAATTAACCTTCAGACAGTTTGCAGATATACTTTGCTAAGCATCCCTCAACGAATGTGTCAGATTGAACAGTAAAATGGGTTTCCAAAGGATTTTCAACTTCCCAAATGCCAAATTGTGCCCATTAGAAAATGCTATCTATTCACAATCACACAAAAATTCATGTTATGTTATTGTTTATTTTTTCTATCTACCCAAATGGGAGTTTGGAAGACAAATAAATTATCTTCTATTCGCATCAAAATCTATTTCATGTAACATCTAATGATGCGAAAGCTTTTATCTTTACAAATCTGTGTGTGTATGTGTGTGTGTGTGTTTAAGATCTCCATATTTCAAAACACTTCATCTTACTCCAAATGATAGAGTATGTTGTCAAAGTCAAAATCATTTTTCTTTCAACTTGGTATTATAAGATAATAGGTTCAAAGCATCAAGCACAAACCTCTCTATTTACAGATGAGGGAACTGAAGCTAATCATTATCTTGGACAAGTGGCAACCTTTGGCTTGTTGAAGAAAGCACACACGTTAATGAATGCACAAATCTATGGAAATGTCAAATAATTATTTTTTGGTCACTGAGTTACAATTAGCCTTAATCACTGAATGGGTATTGCCTCAGACAAACTGAGACCTAGGAAAGATGTTAGTTTTAAAAGGCCAAGGTCTCCCATTGCTTGCAAGGCTACCTCCAGTTGTCCTGATCTATATCTTGCCACTGGACCCAGATGGCTCCAGAGGAGAGACTGAGGCTGGTGACTTTGCATGGCCTTCCTTATTTAAATCCAAGTCACTTGCAAGTCATGACATCACCTTCCTGATGTCACGGTTCTCTTTGAGAACAAAGAACGAATAACAGGAGTATAAGTAGACCTTCAGTTTGGTATGCAGATGCTGTGCTGACCTCATTGTCGTGTGCCTGTGAAACCTGGACAGTCTACCGTTACCATGCCAGAAAACTGAACCACCTCCATTTGAATTGTTTTGGGAAAATTCTGAAAATTTCCTGGCAAGATAATGTACCAGATACTGAAGTCCTCTCTTGAGCTGACCTGCTAAGCATTCCAATGCTACTGCCAAGAGCTGTGTGAATGCCAAACACATTTTTTGCCTATAAGACTATTTTATGGAGTACCGGCACAAGGTGAAAGCTCACACAGAGATCAGAAGAAGCAGTACAAGGACACTCTCAAAGCCTCTCTGAAGAACTTCAGTATAGATTGTAAGACAGGGGAGATGCTGGCACAGAACCACCCATCAGGGTGTGCCTGCATCAAGGAAAATGCTATGCTCTGGGATCAAAGCAGAATCACCGTGCTACAAAGAAAATGTGAGACGCACAAATCTAGAGACATCTCCATCCCAAATGTTCAAATAGACTATTTGTGTCCAATCTGTGATAAAGCCTTCCAAGCTTGCATTGGGTGGATCAGTCACAGTCAAACCCACTTGACTCCAACTTGACTACAACATCATGATGTCATTGGTCCTCTTTGAGTATAAAAGACAGACAACAAAAGGAATATAAGTAATATGAATAATGTTAATGACAAAGTATGGCATGAAAATGTGTAAGAGAGACTAAGATATAGGGAACTCTCATGTGAAGAAAACCTTCCCGTGCCAATGTCAGATGACATCCTCTTTGTAGTATATAGTCTTAGCGTTGACTAGAAGACTGAGAAGTTGATTGATTTTCCCAGCGTCACACAAATAGTATATATCTTAAGTAGGACTTGAACGTAGGCTTTTCTGGCTAGAGTCAGCCCTCTATTCATTACACTCTACTGCTTCATAATAAATAGGTTCTGGGAAACATGCTTAACATTAGACCAGTTTCTTTTTGGTAATTGTATCCATGATATTATCAGGACGGTCAATTGACATAGGGTAAGTATTTCATAGAATTCTACACTCAGACTTCGAAGTTCTCTCAAACTTCATCTAATGTAACCCATTGCAGAAGATGGCGACCAGAAAGCAGTAACTGGCGTGAGCTCCCCACCAAATCCCTCCAAAAACCTATAAAAAAAATGGCTCTGAACCAATTCTAGAGCTGCAGAACCCACAAAGTGGCAGAGGGAAGCAGGGCCCCACCCCAGGACAGCCTGGATGGTCTCTGGGTAAGGTAGGTCCCACATGGACCTCCCAGCCCCCAGCCG
>CM053627.1:61488236-61513998 GCA_028646595.1 Phalanger gymnotis
GGAGGGGAGGGAAGACTGGGGAACAGGGCAACCAGAATGTACGCCATCTTGGAGTGGGGGGGGGGAGGAAATGGGGAGAAAATTTGTAATTCAAACGCCTGTGAAAATCAAGGCTGAAAACCAAACATGTCAAAAATAAATTTAATGTAACCCATTGCAGCCTGACCATCTCCCTGACTCCCAGTCCCAGGCTGTAATAGTGCTGCTACCACTGTGTTTGAGGTATGAAGTGTGTTCAAAGAAGACTGGTACCTCTGGTGTGAAGGCTGCCAAGCCCTTTTCAGAGCGGTTTTCCACCTTTGGTGTCTACTTGATCAACCCAACTCTCACCTGTGTCTCCAAGAAACTGTAGCATGCTCAGCAGCCAAACCCCAGTAAACCATTTCAGCCAGGGGTCTCAAACATTTCGGTGAATTAGAAGGTGACTAACCCAAGCACGTGAAGACTTTCTCTGGTGGAATGATGAGAACAATTTGTTCCAATGGCCATGAAGGCAGATGAAGCAGGTACTGTGGAGCCCTTAGAATTTGATTAGACATCAAAGATGCCAAGGTCATCCACTGCTATCCTGGGCCATCACCAGTCATCTTGACTCTGTCCTGCCATTGGACTGTGATGACTGTGGAAGAGAAAGTGAGGCTGGACAACTTTGTGCAACCTTGACTCACTTAAATCCAACTTACGCATAAATCAAAAGACATCACCCATAACATTTTACCATTTTTACCCATCTCAAAGTCCTGCAGTGACAGGCAAGTGATGAAGCAGCAGGTGCAAATATATTAGGAGGTATAGTCGCAACTTTGTACACAGGCAGCCCAGGCCATTGGGTTTTCTTCTCACCAGAAGCAGCAGTGGGATTTGGCAGCCCCCTGTGTGGATGATCAGTCTTTTAAGGACTGCACTTTTCACCTCCTGGTGTGAGGCTAGAAGGGACTAGAAAAGGTGCCCTAAAAATCATCTGCTTTACCCAACCCTGGACTGTTTACTGCAGCAAGCAGAGATCCCATCCTGCAGTCAAAACAACAAAATAAAATGCAAAAATACTTTTGCAAAGGCAATTCCTCTCACTATCAACAAATGGGCTGTGCACATACTTATGGATGACACGAAATCCAGCAGACCTGAAAGATGAACAGCCATTATTGCAAGAGAACTAAGCAGACATTGCATCCAAATAGCTGTTCTGGGTGAAGCAAGGCTGGCAAATGAAGGCCAACTTACTGAAGTTGGAGATAGATACACTTTCTTTTGGAGTGGCTGCAGTGAAGGGGAGCACTATGAAGCTGGTGTAGGTCCTGCAATCAAAACTAATCTAGTCAGCAAGTTTGTATGTCTACCAAAAGGAGTGAATGACAGGCTCATAACAATGTGATTGCCAGTTTCAGGAAAGCCCTACTCCACCATCATCGATGCCTTTGCTCCCACTATACTCACACAAGTCAAGCACTGGTGGTTAGAAGAAGTGATGCAAGGACACTCTCAAAGTCTCTCTGAAGAACTTTGAAGTTCATTACATGACATGGGAGACACTGGTAAAGGACCACCAAGCATGGCATGCCCTCATCAGAGAAGGTACTCTACTCTATGAGCAAAGCAGCAACAAAGTAGCTCAAAAGAAACAGGAAATATGCAAATTTAGAGAAGCCAACCCAAATGTTCACATGGAATATTTGTGCCTAGTCTGTGGTAGAGCATTGAGAGCTTGTATTGGTCTCAGCCATAGTCTAACACAATGTAACTTGACTCTAATATAATAATGTCATTTTGACTCTCTTTGAGTATGAAGGACAACAACCAATCACTGTGTTCCCTCTGTTTTTGAATCACGCTTTAAATCTCTCATCCAGTTCTCTCAGCTCTTACTCCCCTCACCTCCTTAGCCCTGTCCTAGTGTTCATTCTCAGCTTGGAAATCCAAGACAACCTTTTTCTGACCCATGGAACTACTATTCCTGTCATTCATTTCTGTTATCCCAAAATAATCAGGCGATATATCTTGATAAACACAGAGACACATACATACGCATGTATATATACTCAAATAATATATACACATATAATATCTGACATTTGTATATTGTTTACTGTGTGCCAAACACTATGCTAAACACTTTTGATCCTTACCACAACACTGAAAAGTAGGTGATATTATTATCCCCATTTTACTGAGGTAAACAGAGGTTAAGTTACTTGCCCAGGGTCACATAGTTATTAAGTTTCTGAAGCCAGATTTGAATTCAAGTCTTCCTGACTCCAGGCCTGGCACTTTATTCATTATACCATCTTGCTGACTGCATATGCGTATGGCTACATATTTGTGCATATGTGAATACATATATGTATATATGTGTGTGTATATTCCACATATTCTCATACACACATCATCACTTTCATTTAAATGTAAGCTCTTTGGGGACAGGGATTAGTATAAAGTATGGTACTAGAAGATATCTACTAAATTCTTCTTGATTAGTTCATTGGTTTTAAAATTCCTTATTGAATAAAGATACTAAATTCTAATGATAAATAGACAAAACTTCTTATAACAAATTATTTTCATTTGGAATCTGACATCTCAATTTGGTACATGGAGAAATAGAAATGCTTCTTAAAAAATTAAAAACCAAAGATAGAAAGTACAATAATAATAGACTAAGTGTACAGAGAGGATTTCCACAGAAGAGATGATATGATTTTTAGAGTGTTGAGAGATAAAATTTCACGATACCTGAAAGCAATTAAACACATTATGTATAAAGGTGACAAAGAAAACATTGATCGTTCCCAAACCACATGGAAACATATTTCCATGTATACAAAATCTTCAGAGAATAATTTACACATCTTGATGAAAGTTTAAGAAGAAAAGAGTGAGAAAATATTTCACAAATATAAATGGTATTCATACCAAACACCTTTATAGTCTCATAATTGGCTGAAAAGGATAGAGAATACAGGATCCCCCTGTGCTTATTGTCTGTTGACATTTTTTTTCAAACATTTGATTTGGCACCACACAATGGAACCTTAAATATTGTTCTCCAACAAGGTGTCTCCTATAAATATATCAAAATCATACATGCCTTGAAACATACTGACCATAGATAAGTTCATCTGATATTGAATCTTATTAAGACAAAAACCTGAGATATGTAAGCCCACTGT
This sequence comes from Phalanger gymnotis, assembly GCA_028646595.1. Taxonomy (NCBI): domain Eukaryota; kingdom Metazoa; phylum Chordata; class Mammalia; order Diprotodontia; family Phalangeridae; genus Phalanger; species Phalanger gymnotis. The sequence goes on from CM053627.1 coordinate 61,491,404, forward strand.
ACATGTTTACCACTGTCATAGAGGATATCCAAGTCAGAGCTCAAACGAGTGATGCCATAGAGACAATGAGGTTCTCCTCCTGATACTACTGTTTTAAAGGGCATTGTGCTAGATCCAGTCAAGTCTGAGAACATTGCAGAGATTCCTAAAGGATAAAATAATTATTCCAATGAACTGGCCTAAATCGCCCCACCTCCATATATACACACACTTGCACACAACACCCAGTGAATGAAGAATGCTTATTATCGAGCACACAACATTCTGCTAAATAGGAAACATAAAACGACTATCAACAGAAATATCTTGTGCATGTGTGATGATTTGGACCTTAAATTTAACAGAGGAAGAGAGTGGGTTTGATGGCCTCTGGAAATTAAGAATTGCATAGTATTTTTAATCAGCCCAAGATTTCCCCTGAAATCAAGTCCCGTTTTTAACCATTGATATTCTTCCAGGGATGTAGTATGATGCTAAGTCGTGGAATACCAGTTTTTGAAGGCCCAAATTTGTAAGTCACTCAAAGGACAATGGCAAAGTATATGGTGAGTGTGAGCAGGATGTGTATATATTATCAATATTGAATTACATTGGAAAACCTGCAAATAGTATATCATCACAGAATTGTTTGACCAGAAAAGGTAGTGGGTTTTTCAACTAGTGAGACTAAGAAATAGCTTAATGGACCTCTGGCACATTACAGTAGTAGCCATGCAATGTCAAGCGATCTTGATAGAAGGTCACAAATAGATTAAGGAATAGAGGATTTCATATCGAAGAGTGTGGATGGTTTGAATTCTGTACCACTTGATGAAGTATTCGTATTAAAAAAGAATTGAAGTACTTCTTTGTCAGTCCTCTATACTTCAGTTATCTTCCTACTTAATGTTTTTGTCTAGCTATTCATTTTATTAATGAAAACAATCATTCTTTTCCTTTTCTTAAATTTCTATCCTTGCCTGTGCAAGTGCCAGATGTCAAGGAATTCGATGGCAAAGGATCCCTTTGGTCCTACTTGTTATTGTTATTGTGGTTGTGATTGTTCAATAGTTTTCAGTTATGTCTGGCTTTTTATGACCCCATTTGGGATTTTCTTGGCAAAGATACTGAATGGTTTTGCCATTTCCTTCTCCAGCTCATTTTACAGATGAGGATCTGAGGCAAACAGGATTAAGTGACTTGCCCAGGGTTACACATCTAGAAAGTGTCTGAGGCCAGATTTGAACTCAGGAAGACGAGTCTTCCTGTCTCCAGGCTCAGCATTCTATCCATTGTGCCAGCTAGCTGTACCTACTTGCATCACTATCCTAAATCTATTGATATATTACATTTGTATCCTTACTAACTTTCTGCTTTCTCTCTTTCCAATCCTGTTGCCTTACAACAATTCAAGATACCACCCTTCTTAAACTTTCTATTACATTTGTAACCCATGTCTCAAAGCCCATTTGTTTAGGAAACTTTTCATTGGTGAAATTGATTATCCAATGCCTTGTGCCTATTGTGAGAGATAGAGTTGGCAAGAGCTTAAGAGAAGAGAAATCTTGGTCTTCTGGTTCCCAGTTTCATGACAGAAGAGACAGTCTTCCACATTCTCTATAGAGAAAGGTCCTTGAAAGGAGAAAAAGACTCTAGGAAGAAACTTACATGTAGAGGAGTTGTCGTCTCAACATGTCACTATCTCCAGCTTCCTAGAAACTTTCGAGGACTTTCCTCTTGGATGAGACCTAGGACTCTCTTTCTCTTTCATTTAAGCCAAGATCTCTCATTGCCAGTGGGAGGTCCCATTCATTCTATGTATTGTCTGGTATATACTCTCATCGGTATTCTCTGATTTCTGTTTACTATTGGCTTGTACTGGGGATAGGGACATGTTGAAGTATCCCTTTCTTCCCACAGTTTTATTCTCCCTTCAGAGACCTCTTCTGGAAAATAATCTGTAATCATATGTCCTCTCTCCAAGCTCAAAGACAAAAGAAAAAGACCACTCTGCTCCCAGACTTTCAACAATTATGGTCCATGTGCAGACATAGGGCATCAATCTTCACTGGTAAGGAAAATCTTAAGCAAATGGACTTCAGCCATGGTAATATAAGTATTCTCTCTTCCAAAATGAGGGGGTGGGGGGAAGAGGAGATTGTAGTCACACTAAGAAGGAACAAGGCTTGGTTACTTTTGATGTGATATCATCTGGAAAGGAGTATAAACAACTAATCACTTAAAAAATTTAATGAACATAAATGCATGATCTCTCATCTCTGAAACTGTTGAAATATACACAACAGCACTTTAACTTTTGAATCGTTCCTTTAATTGCAATCTCTACTTCATGTCAGTAACATTTTTTGTTGCATTTCTATTTTACTAGTTTGAAATAAATATATTTTAGAAAACTGTGAAGTCTCATGTCATGGTGCTTTATGTTACTCTTGACTAAACAAAGTCATGATAGTGATATGATCTTTCATTTGCAGAGTCCAACTGATCAATAGAAAAAATAACTCACCATGATCAGACCAAATTACTCTCTTAGTAATGATAATATAGCCCCCCCAAAAAAAAATCCATGTACTGAACCAAGGAATCTGTAAATGCCAGGTTAAGAACTCTTGTTCTGGGAGAAGAGATAAGGATCTATTATGCAATGTTCCAGTCTTAAAAGAGTTTCATGAAGAAATCAGATGGCTTGTCAACTGAATTCAGATCTTCTTTCTGAAAAGGTCCGATCTCAATATTATTCCATGCTTCTCTATATCTCTCTCTAGAATTGGGGGACTGGGGAGGGTTTTTATCTAATTACAGACTATATTTTTCAGTGGATCAAGGGCCTTAATAGAAAAATATTGTTTGCCATAAGTATAAAGAACATACAACATAATAAAGTCTCAATAAAATTGTGTTTCTTGAAGACAGAATTTAAGTACATTATTTTGAATAGCTTTATAGAACTCAGTATATAACCTGTCCAAAATAAAGCCTTTCCTGGTCTCCCTCAGCAATTGCTGTTGTTGTGCATTTGCCAAGTGCTTGGCAAAGATATCAGAGTGGGTTGCCATTTCCTTCTCCAGCTCATGTTACAGGTGATGAGAGTGAGGCAAACAGGGTTAAGTGGCTTGTCCACGGTCACACGACTAGCGAGTGTCTGAGTCTGGATTTGAACTCATGAAGATAAGTCTTCCCAATTCCCGGCCCAGCACTCTGTCCACTGCACCACTTGCCTGCACTCCATCTGCAATTACCTTGTATTTATTTTGTTTTTATTTCCCATATTCTTATATATGTGCATGGTATCTCTATGTTAGAATGTAAGCTTTCTGAGGGCAAGAACTATTTCATTTTTGTCTTTAAGTCCCCAGTTCCTAGCATAGCACCTGAAACATAGTAGAATTAATACTTATGGATAAAATAGTTGATAAAAAAGATGTAAATAGAATTGAAAACCAACCTACCATGTGGTACAGTAGGGAGAAAGAGCTGAATCTGAAGTCAGAAGACCTACATTCCAATCTTGATCCTACCACTTCCTACCTTGGTCACTTTGAGCAATAATAATGCTAGTCTTTCTGAAGCTTTTTACAAAGTGATTTACATATTTTACATTTGATCTTCCCAGCAATCCTGTAAGGTAAGCGCTATAATTAATTCTACTTTACAGATGAGGAAACTGAGATTTAAAGAGTTAAGTTACTTACCCAGGGTCAAAAGATTATTAAGTGTCTGAAGCATGATCTGAACTTGGTCTCTCCCTGACTCCTTGTCCAGCATTCTATCAGCTATGTGCCTTTCTGCCACTTTATTTTCCAACCGAAAAATGGGAAATTCACTTAACCTCTCTAGTCCCCAGTTTTGTTATTTATAAAATGAGGAGATTACACCCGATGATTGCAGGTACCTCTGTGCACTATATTTGAGATTCTACAATCCTATCACTTGATTTTACCATCTTGGTTCTGCCATTTAGTACCTTAGTGTTTTGGGGCAAGTTCTTTAATCTCTCTGGGCCTCAGAATCCTCATATTTAAAATAAAGAAGTTGGACTTAGATGACATGTAAGATCCCTTCCAGCTCTAAATTTGTGACTCTATGACAATATAATAAAAGGCTGACACATATAATGCCAGTAGGCTACGAGATAGCTACTAATCAAATATCTTCACCTCAGTGTTGTAAAGTGCATTACACCATACTAGAAAATTCAAGAATGGATGAATATATGTATGGAGAGATATATTCCCAAAATTTCCCGAAATTTTTTTTCATAAAAATTATTAAGTGGAAACAACCATATGATTTGGGCAAGGCAATCAATCTATGTAAGTTGCATTGTTGCTTCATCATAAAAATACAGCACATGGGATTTATTATACCTCTGAGCTCAGAAGGATAAGAAAACACGCCATCCAGGGAAAGAAGAGACTTCGGCTGAGCCAACTCAGTTTGGGAGCATTTAATTCAAAACCTTCACATAATTTCCTTTTATTTAAAGCATTATTAAGAAATATCCTCTAGCTTATCACATGTGAATCACCAGCCTCCCTTGGCATTAACTTTGACACATGCGGAGCACTTGGGGGATTATATTAATTTAGGTAGTCGTACCTTTTAGTGAACATTTGATTGCACATGATGCAAGAGGATTTACTCATGTTATTGATTTGTTGGCAAATATATTGGGTGAAAATCCCTAGGTATTGCGGCTAGCTGTGCATTCTAAATTTTATTGGATTTGAGAGCCATTTTCCTCTGTGTTTAAACTTGTGATATCTTTCTATAAATAGAAAAGCCCAAGTGTTAACTGCAAAAGAACATTCCCTATTATTCAACTGAAGGAAAGGCTTTTGTTTCTGACTCTCATTTATAACCAGGGCTTCTGAGTTCTTTTCAGTTTTAATTTTGTTTTGTCACTTCCTAACCAGGAATGGGGAAAGAAAGTGTGAAATTGTTGAGAAACAATTTTAGAGCAGACAGCGCCTTTGCATCCTATAGTCAAATGCTTTGGCTGAATACTTTTGGCAAATTACAAAATGTGTGCCCTCTAAACAGTGAACCTGAGTTGTAATTTAAAATAAGGTTCTTAGAATAAAATTGATCTTCAATTATTTTGAATACAAGATGTAGTACCCCATTTGCTTCAGAGGGAACCAAAGAAAACTTTTCATATCCTTCCTGTTGTGAGACCAAACAAAAATGTCACAAAGCTAGGCGTCATAAAGCTCATATTCTAGTTCTCTATCCCAATGCTAATATTCAGCATCTGAAACTTGAAATGCTCTCAATGCTTTAGAAGTCTGAAGCTGCTAGCTTTTACAATGTATTGAGTGAGCATGGCATAAGAAACAGAATTTATTTAACCTTTTCCATGTCCTTGGGAATACAGATGAAATCCACAGAAATGTCAGTCCCTTGACCTTGCAGATAAACCATGTGTCACAGGATGAAACACTGACTGAGAATGAAAACAATGGCTACCAGTAGAATTGGGGTTATCGCTCATCCTTTCCATGGATAATGGTCTTATAACATTGCTCATCTTATGACACATCTTAATAACAAAGCAGCATGGTATCAGTAGTGTTTTGTCTTTTATTCACCTTTCTTTTTCTCTGACTTTATCTTTTGTTTGAATGGCAATAGACAGTGAAGGAACTTGGGACTCAGTGGACTACCAGGCAAATTGAATTATATTAGAGCTCACTAATATAACAGTATATTTTGTAAAGAAGCCTTGGATTGGACTTTAGTAGATGAGAATAGTTCAACAAAAAGGCAATTCTAAGCCTGATGCCAAGGGGAAACCACCTAACAATTAGAGCTGCCCAAAAGTGGAAAAGCCAGCCTAGAGAGTAATGTAATGTACAGAGAGAAAGTGGAAAAAGCCAGCCTAGAGAGAAATGTAATGAAGTCACATTTCCTTGGAGTTCTTCAAGCCAAGACTAGATTATCACATGGATATGTTATCATGGGTATAAGCATGGCTGCTGAGGTCCCTTCCAACTCTCAAATGCTGAGATGCTATGATTTTCAACTGGCTGGCCATCCCATAACAAGTTGAAATCTGGACAATCTGTTTTCTACCCACCAGAAATATTTTAAGAGTAGATACAAAAAGTGCTGAGTCATCTGTAAATAAGACTATTTAGAGAACTTCACCACATTAAGAAATCATTCTAGTTTAGATTCTATGCATGACATACTCCAATTTGCTCTTTTGTTTATGCTTCTTACAATCAGTTGCTACTTATAATCACATCCCAGAGTCAGAAGGTAATTTGTACCTGAAAAAGAACTTCTCAACAAAATAACTAAGAACAACTCATCTAGTTTTGGACTGTACACTTGCAGTAGAGGAGAACCCACTACCTAGAGAATCGATTTATTCTGATTGCCAGGGAGTTTCTCTTTACCTCAAGAATATATATGCTTTTTTAAAAACAACTTTCACTTACTGTACCTTGTTCTATACTCTGAAGCAAAGTAAAACAGGTTTATTCTATCTTTCATGTGACAGTAGTAAAAAATACATGAAGACAGCTATTATATAGTTCTTGAATCTTTTTTCCTCAAGGCTAAACACTCCCAGGTATTTTTGTATAAATATTTTATTTTTCCAAATATATGTGAAAATAACTTTAATTATTCTTTCTTTTAATTTGAGTTCTGTGATGAATAAATCCCCCAAGAGACAGAGTTTCCATATCATTAATAATCAATTTATTAATTAGGCTAGCCTGCAGTCAATAAATTGCTAATTGTTGATCAGTAGTTCCTCTTGGTAACCAAAGATGCCAAAGGAGTCTCTGAAATGCCTTAAATCACATGTGTAGCTTCTGAAAGGGAACTCCCATGACAAGTGAAATTCAGCCCTGATCGGTGGACATTTAATGAGGATGTGGGCTAAAAGTCTTCCACTCCTTCTGCTGAGAATGCTTGATCATGAGACTCAGCAGCCTCAAGGCATTGGGACTGTGAAAGCCACTTCCATCCAGACTTCCCTATCTAGTAGTTTTCCCTTTCCTGAGCTATAATGTTCTAATCTCTAATGGAGGGGATCAAGGATCTGAGTTCCTCCCATTTCCCCCAATGGATTACATTTATACTCTAAACAAGAATTAGGTTTTCCAGTTGGGTGGGATCCTGCCTGATGTAGTTAACAAGCATGTGCCTTGGGGGCTAAGGGTAATCTCATCACTCAGCTATGCCTCTCAGAGACTGACTGACCTTTTCACAAACTGGGTCATAACAGAAATAGGAAGGAAAGGATGGATTACAAATTAATAATTAGTCATTAATATAATAGTGTAACATGAATTTTTCTCAGTTCCAAATTCTCTCCCCCCTAATCCCCCAACCTTGAGAAGGCAAGCAATTTGATATAGATTATACATGTGCGGTCATGCAAAGCATAGTCATGTTGTGAAAAAAAAAAAAACTCAGACAAAACAAAAACAAGAAAAAATAAAGTTTTTTTACAGTATGCTTTGATCTATATTCAGACTTCATTGGTTCTTTTTTTTGCAGGAAGACAGCATTTTTCTTCATAAGATCTTCAGAATTGTCTTGGATCATTATATTGCTGAGAACAACTAAGTCATTCACAGTTGGTCATAGTAAAATATTACTGTTATTGTGTACACTGTTCTGGTTCTGTTTACTTCACTTAGTGTCAGTTCATGTAAGTCCAGATGTTTTAGAGAACATCCTGCTTGTCATAGCACAACAGTGTTCCATCACAATCATATACCTCAATATGTTTAGCCATTCTCTAATTGATAGTCATCTCCTCAGTTTCCAATTCTTTGCCACCACAAAAAAGCTGCTATAAATATTTTTGTATATATAGGTCCTCTTCCTTTAAAAATAATCTCTGAGACACAGACCTAGTAGTGGTATTGCTGCGTCAAAGAGTATGCATAGTTTTATAGTCTTTTGGGCATAGTTCTAAATCGCTCTGTAGAATGGTTGGATCAATTCACAACTCCACCAAGAGTGCATTAGTGCCCCAATTTTCTAGTACCTGCCAACACTTGTCATTTCCCTTTTCTGTCATGTTTGCCAACCTGATAGGCGTGAGGTGCTACATCAGAGTTGTTTTAATTTGTATTTCTCTAATCAATAGTGATTTAGAGCACTTTTTTATGTCACTATAGATAGCTTTGATTTCTTCATCTAAAAACTGCCTGATCATAAACCCTTTGATCATTTATCAATTGGGGAATCAGTTGTGTTTTTATAAATTTAACTCAGTTCTCTATATATTTGAGAAATGAGGCCTCTATCACATACACTTGCCATGTCCAGGTATGATTGCTTAACTGTGTATTTCCCTCCATGTTATTTTCCACTGTTTATTCTTCTCTCTTTCACTTTTCATCCTGTCCATCCTTCAAGTGTTTTGCTTCTTACCATGGCCTCCCCCAATCCACCTTCCCTTCTTTTTCCACCACCACCCCTTCTGTATCCCTCTCCTTTCCTTCTTCTCTTAGGGTGAGATTTCTGTGCCTGAGCATGTGTGTTATTTCCTCTGAGCCAATCCTGATGAGAGTATGGTTTAAGCAGTATCTGACAACCCCATCGCTCTCTCCTCTGTAAAAGTTCTTTTGTGCCTCTTTTATGTGAGATAATTTACTCCATCCTATCTCTCTCTTCCCCCTTCCCCCAGTGCATCCCTCTTTCTCATCCCTTAATTAATTTATTTTTTTTAAGATATCATAGCATCATGGTCAACTCACACCTGTGCCCTCGGTCTACTTTTACTCCTAACATCCTAATAATGAGAAAGTTCTTAGGAGTTACAAGTATCATCTTTCCATCTTGGAATATAAACAGTTTAACCTTGTTAAATCTCTTATGATTTCTCTTTCCTATTTACCTTTTCTGTACTTCTCTTGAGTCTTGTATTTGAAAGTCAAATTTTCTATTTCAGCTCAAAGCTAGTTCTGAAAGTCTGTACATTTTCAGTTCTTCTAAGGTGGTATGTGATCTAAGGAGAGGTGTGGTCACTCTTCTCCAGGTCTATGCTCTGATCTGTAAAGAACCATAAGCGCTCTTTTATGCCCTAAAACTCTGAGGAGGGTCCCTGTTCCCCTGCAGCCTAAGGTCTAGTGTTCTAGTGCTTCTCCTCACCCTGGAATTTCAACCTGGGCCTGTGACCAGGGCAATGCAACAGTCCTGTACCCAGTGCCAGCAATGGGTCCCCTGTAGTCTTTTTGTTTTTTCTGACCAGTTGTCCAACCCCCTTACCATTTGTGAGCTGAGAGCTCCCAAAGTGACTGCTACTGATTCAATTGCCCTCAAGTCTTATTGCTTTCTTGCTGGGCTAGTCTACATTACACTTTTACCGCAGTGACACAGATCTTTCCTGCCAACCTTTTAAGTTGTCTTGACTTGGAAAATTGTTTCACCCCATCCTTTTGTTGGTTTTGCCATTCCAGAATTCCTTTCGAGGTGTTATTTGTAAGTTATTTGGAAAGGAATTTGGGAGAGCTGAGAAAAGTCTCTCCCTTTACTCTGCTATTTTCCACTCCCAGACATTTCAAATGATCTACACATATTAAGAATTTAAGAATCGTTACTATCCTACTTAATCTCCCCTTAATGATTTCCAATTAATGAGAGCTGTTGCCAGAATTGAGCAGTATGTTCCACATATGCTCTGATCAGGGCAAGGTACAGTCATTTTTCTTTTTTAAACTGGAGTACTAATTGTATTAATATGGGGAACTCCCAGTAAAGGAGCCCATTTTACCAAGACATATCAGCACTTGCCCTGCAATTTATAGTCTTAAAGACTTGCCTAAGGCATTGAAAACTTGAGTGACTTGCTCAGGGTCACACAGCCAGCATGTGCCAAGGCTACTTGAACCTAGTTCTTCTTGATTTTAAGATCAGCTTTCCATTAACTACACCAGAGGTGTCAAAAACACAGCCAGCAAACATTCCCAAGCACAGTCTAAACCAGATTGAAATGTAATTGGGGAATAACACAATTAATGTATGTCATTTTCTAAGTCTATATGTTGCCCATAGAGTTCCTTATTATGATTTAGTTACCCCCGAGTTTGACACCTCTGGACTACATTACACACACACTCTCTTTCTCAAAAGTGTACCCAACAAATAAAAAGCTTATTCACAGATAAATTCTTTCAAATCTTCCAAGAACAAATACTACTCTGTAGCTTCTATGAGGATGCAGGTTTCCTAACTTAGGTCATTCTTTATTTTATGCAACATAGATATATACAAAAATAGGCTTAATGCATGACTTTCAAAACAGGAGCAAAAATATACTTATTATATAATTTTTGTATGATCTTTATTGTCTCCCTTGGGCATAAGCTGAATGTAACTTTAACAATTCCTTTTTCCAACACTCCATGGAAAAACTGTAATCTCTCCTTCCATATAGCAGGAATTTCTTAAATCAGAGGAACAATTTGTAGGATAACAACACAATTATAAAGACAAACAACTTTGAGAGACCTAAGTACTCTAACCAATGCAATAATCGATGATGTTTCCAGAAGACTACTAATGAACTATGCCACTCACCTCCTGACAGAGGGGTAATAGAAATCAAAATGCAGAATAAAACATGCATTTTTTGGACATGGGCAGTGTGGAAATTTGCTTTACCTATACATACTTGTTACAAGGGCTTTGCTTATTTTTTCCTCTTAAATAAGTAAGGGCATGGGAAGGAATTGTTAATTTTGATTTTTTTAAAAATATTTTTTAAAAGGGAATCATAAACATGGATATGATTAATTTCTCCTGAAGTGCATTAGTTCATTGGTTATTGAATAAAGCTTATACATTAAGAATCTTAAGAGTTAAATTACTATTTGGAAACAGTAGAGCATGTATTTGCCCCACCACCAACACCACAAAAGTTTCATGGATAACCTAAAACAAAAAAAATGCATCATTTAATGCCATCCCTTCTGTTGAAGTCCCTCTCAATACCTATTCTGTTTTTTTGGGAAATGGACATAGTCTGCTACCAGGCCCATATTCAAAATCTTTCCCACTTAATGTTACCTATCATAGCTAGCACACTACTAATAAAGCTTTAGGAATTCACGGTCACTTCAATACAATGATCAGGCATTGAAATAAAACTTTGGGAGGAGTTTTTACACACATATACATGAACAATTACATTAAATTGTATATTTTCTGTATGTTCTAAATATTTTGGATCAAGTTGAGAAGCATTTATTAAGTACCTACTATGTGCCAAGCACTGTTTTAAGCACTAGGGCTACAAAGAAGGCAAAAGACAGTCCCTGCTCTCAAGGAGCCCACAGTTAAATGAGAGACATAATATTCAAACTATGACAAACTATATAGAAGATAATTTAGGGGTAGTCTAAGAGGGAAGGCACTGAGACAAAAGGGAAACCAGAAAAGGTGTCTTGCTGGAGGTAGGTTTTTAGCTGACATTTGAAGGAATCAATAAAGAGAGAGAGAAAGAGGGAAATAATTCAAGGAATGAAAGCCAGCTAGTAAAAATGAAAGGAGTCAGGACACAGAATATCATGTGTGGGGAACAATAGTAGGAAGATAGTCACTGGATCATAAAGTACTCAGATTGGAGGAAGGAATAGGAAGATGGGAAAAGAAAAGCAGGAAGGGTAGAAAAGGTTGTGAAGGGCTTTAAAAGGCAAATAGAAGATTTGATCTTGGAGATAACTGAGAGCCACCGGAGTTTATTGAATGGGGGTAGAAGTTTGCCATGTTCAGAACTTCACTTTAGGATAATTACTTTGATAAATGAATAGAGGACGGATTTGACTGGAAAGACACTAGGCTAGAAGACCTACCAACAAACTGTTGCCGTAGCACAGGCTTGGGATAATGAGGGCACATGCTGGGGTAGTGACAGTGTCAGAGGAGAGAAAGAGATATATAAAAGGGATGTTATAAAGGTTAAAACAATATGACTCGACAACTGATTGGCTATGGGGAGTGAGAAAGAATGAAAAATCCAGGATGATGTCTAGGTTTCAAGCCTATGTGACTGGGAGGATGGTAGTACCATTAACATTAATAGAGGAGTTAGGAAGAGGAGAGGATTGTGGGGATGGATGAAAGAGAGAGCAACATGTATGGGAGTAGAACTGAAACTATTAACAAAAGAGATATAATCATGATTTGGAAATTCAACTCCTATTTTTTCAGAAACTTCATTTTCCTCCTATGGAAACGATGGACTAGACTAAATATATCTAAGATCTCTTCTAGCTTTGAGACTCTATTTTACATATTTTTGAAAGGAGATTTGATTCCCCTCTACCCTCAGCTTAGTTTATGCAATGACACAAGCTAGATATATACCTATGGTGTTGTGTTGCTGTTCAATCAGTTTTCAGTCTGGTCTGACTCTTCATGACCTCGTTTGGGGTTTTCTTGGCAGAAATTGTACAGTGGTTTGCCATTTTCTTTTCCATGACCCATACATATAGACTTTTTATTCACAGGGTGTGAAAATTCCCCTGGATCTCTGAAAAATATGGTGCCCCAAATTTCTCCATGCATCCCTACAATACAGGGAATACAATTGGAACTTTCACTTCCAGTCCCACTTGACCATATCATCTATTTCAGAGGGAAACATACCATCAAGCATTCATTCCTTTGAGAGAGTGACAAAATTAAGGAAGCAGAAACATATATTCCAGGTATAGATACAAAATGAAAGTGACTCAAGGGAAAGAGAGATCTCCAGAAAAGCTAGCCATGAAGAGGTACAGATTTGCCTGAGGCCAAAAAAGGAAATCTATCCCAACAGAGAAGCTATACCTGAGGGGAACTGTATGTGTGAGGATTCGCTCAAGAAAGATAGGACTTCCTGGGCCAGCAGTTGTGAACTATTTTTTGCCACACATGTATCTTTTCAAAGGAGAATAAAAAATAAAGGCAATGATGTGATTTTTTGTTGATATCCCCTGATATGGGAGCCCACTCGTTGCCTTCTATTAGATATATGTATACTGATATATGTATGTGTGTACCAGGTAATAGTAGCAGTCAGATTAATGTGATGCCCGCTAATAATAAATGAACTAGATAAGCTTTGGTTTAAAATGTTTCATGCCATTTCAATACTCTAGTTCAGCCACCTCAAACAAAAAGTATTTGTATTAAAATTCACTTTACTACTATAAGAAGAAAGAGCCTTAAGTCTCCTATTATCCTACTCCTTTAATGATCTTCTGTGACCCTCCCAACTTCAGAGCTTTGATGAACTTGCGAAGTGATGGTAGACACCTCTCTAACCAGATGAATTCCATCAAAAATCCCTACCTATATTTCCAACATACGTGGATTGTATTTCAGTGATAAATATTCAAAAAGGTCAATGTTTAAAATCTTGCATATCTTCTTTGAATCTAAGCTTCTCTTGTATCTTCTCTCATCCTCAAGCTTGGTTCAAATAAGGACGTGTCATTTTTGTTTTTATAGAGGGAGGAAGGGAAATAGGTTCTACCTTTGCCTTTTTTCCCCCTAGCACAAAAAAATAAAATGTACCTTATTCTACTTTTAGTCCTATTAGTGCCTGAATATTTGTCTACTGTTTCAAAGCAGTGACAAGGTAATAAACTGCCATTGTCCTATATACCCCACCAACACTATGTTCACTATTTGATGTTGTTCATGAATCAGACCTGTTTGGTTTATTTTCCAAGTAGTGGGATATATGCATGTTGTTTTGTTTCTGGCCCATGTAGGTTACATGTCTCCCCATGCACGGATTTGTCTAGATGTGGCCTGCAGGGAGACAAAAACAGACATCTCTAGTTTTTCCTCCTCTTCCTTTCCAAGGAAGACCTTGATTCTTTTCAGAGTAGAAATCAGAAAACTAGGGCCAAAGGTTGAACACCATGCTCTCCTCTGAAAGAGGGAGGACCAGGATGGAATTATATCTGCTCCCTTAAATATTATTGGTCTAAAGGAAGTAGTTTTTAGATTCAAGCTAAGCTCCTGACCACTATTCCTTAACTAAGGGGTCTAAGCAATATACTTGTGTGACCGTGGACAAATCACTTAACCTTTTTTAGCCTTAGTTTCATCATCTATAAGATGAAAGGGTGAAGCTAGATAATTTTCAAGGTCACTTTTAGCTCTACATCTATGAATAATTAAATGATATCCTTGACAAAAGGAAAAAATAAACCAAAAACATATACGACAACTCTAGGGTTGCCTAACAACAAAACCCCCTGGAAGTGGTAGTTCTTCCAAATTTGAGAATAGAGGAAATTAATTTGAGATTAACCCTGGGTGGCAGGAGGTAGTGGACATTTTTCAACCAAAGGTAGGAGTTTGAAGACACTGTAGGAGAAAGAGTAGAGAAGAGAGAAGTAGAGATAGCTGCATGGGAATACACCACTGGAGCAGCAACCGATATCTGCCACATCTCAAATTCTCTTCTTTCAGACCATAAGAGATGACCTCTATCTAAAGATACAAACTGAAAAGTGCTCATGAATGTGCTTTATCACAGGCATGAGAGGATGAGATTGGTCTGCTAAGGCAAGCCTTAAATGTCTTTCTTAAATGTATTCCACTAAAAAATTCTTGTTCTTGATTTTATGTTATTTCTCATGAACGCCTTGTCATTACATGGTCTGGTTCTCAAAGTATGTGCCTTTAGAGATCCCTGAGATTTTCCAGGAGGTTCCTGCAGTCAAAATTATTTACATTATAATACAAAATTGTTATTTTCTTATTAACATACTCCTCCCTTTTCTAATTACATATCTGTGTAAGGCCAGAATTTCTTCAAATAAAACATGGCAACAGAATCCAGAAGCAGATCTGAGAATCCATCTAATTGTCTTCTTTTAAGTCAGAAATAAAAAGATGTACAAAAAATACAGTGCCACTCTTATTCTCTTATTTTGTTTTGAAAAAAATGGTTTTTTTATTAAAAATTTTATTTATGTTAACATATGGGTCTATTTTTAATGAATTAATAGCTATTTTAATTTTTAATATGGTAAATACTGACATATCTAATCCACATAAACAAAAGCTCTTTGGGAGCTCCAATAATTTTTTAAGAGAGTAAAGGTTCCTTGAGACCAAAATGTTTGGGAACTAGTAGGCTATAGTCAATAGAACTCTCTCATTACATTATTTTCCTTGATGTTTCAGTCCTTTAAGTTTCCTAAGGTGATGCTGTGTGTGTGGGTGTGTGGGTGTGGGTGTGTGTATTTCTGAACAGTCTGCAGAATATTACTTCCTGTACAATAAAAATTTCATCTTTATCATTTTATACCCACCATCTAGCATAGTCCCCACAATACACTTAATATTTATTTCGTAAATATTTGTGAAATTGAATCAAATAATACCATTAAAATGATCTCTTAAGCGATGAAAATATTAAAATTAGGAGTATTTTATTATTTTCTTTAAACTTCTATTCACAACTGGGGAGCAATGCTATGGATTTGGCCCTATCTCTTATGAGCCAGTTTTGTTTAGGAGGTTCAATAACTGTCTATTTTCCTTTATTCAAAATGGCTTTAAAATGATAAAGAAAAAAGATAATAATAATGTTGACCTGCTTAAAAGTTCTGGCAGAAAAAGAACTCAGGCTAGAAACAGGGGCCTGACACATACAAGAGATTTTACCAGAAAGATTAAGCCTTTTTGAGGACAGGTGAGAGGGAAGTAGCTCAAAGCAGAAAGATGCAGCTGGTAACTATGGTAACCAAGTGGCAGAAGTTCAGAGCTAAATTCAGGGTTTAACTATACGAACCAACATCCCAGGTAGCAAGTATATCTATTTTTCTGTTGGTTTTAATTTTTTGTTATGTTTTCTTTTGTAAATGTCCAGTGTTATGTATATTTTAGTTTTGTATACTACCCCAAATTTTTTTTCCAAGTTAGTAGATGTATGCATATACATATGGATATATAATGTATATACATATTTACATATTATATAGATTTACAATATAATATGTACATATATACAATATGTCCTTATATGTGTGCACACATATGCAACATATGTACATGCCTGTATATGTTATATAATAGCTAGGCAGATTAATAGACAGATATATGATAGATGCATGCATGGATGGATGGATGGATGTAGAGACAGAAGCAGAAAATGATTAAGAGTTAGAAATAAAGAGACTGACAGACAAATAATGTAAGAAAGCAACGGACTATTTCAGCAAAGAGTTCCTGTACTGTTGTAAGAGAACTGTTTCTTTTCCTTGCTCCTATACTCCCCATTCCCAAACTGTATTGAATTAGCATTACTTGCATAGCATTGAGCTAAAATTCCCACCTTTTTGCTTTTCTTTATTATATCATTGCTGATGGGTGCTGTGGGAGAATATAATAACATTATTCCTTCTGTGTTTAGCATTTATATTTTGATTTTTCCATAGTTTATATTATAAATACTGTCTGAGGAAGCTATAGCAATAAAGATTGTGATAGAATCACGAAGTCATTTCTGGCAGGGACTTTAGAGATTATCTAGTAGATAAGTAGATTGTTTTCTAGATAAAAAAAGTTGTAGGTCAGAGAGGCTATGCAATCTGCCTAAGGTTATACAGGTAACAAGTAGAAAATCTTGAAACTTCAGTCTTCTAACTCAAAATCTAGTACTCTTTATTCCATAGCACATATACTATTCCTCATCATTTACTGGTTCTGACTCAAGACATATTTAGAGAACATATTTTAGAAAATTTATTATTTTTAAAGCTGGATGATATCCAGCAGGATAATCCTATATTCAAGAACTCTAGAGAATATTTTGAATACAACTTCCATCCTAGAACCAGAAATTACTTCTTCTAAAAGTGAATGTTTTAGGGACTATGGAGGGGTCTGAAATCAGTCAGCCTAATTTTAATCTCTTATGATTTCTTTTTACTTTTGAGGGGGGAAGGCAGGGCAATTGGGGTTAAGTGACTTGCCCAAAGTCACACAGCTAGTAAACGTGTCAAGTGTCTGAGGCCGGCTTTGAACTCAGGTCCTCCTGACTCCAGGGCCAGTGCTCTACTCACTGCACCACCTAGCTGCCCCTAATTTTAATCTCTTAATCCTAAATCTTAGAGATTTTGTTTGGATTCTAAAACACACAAAATGGGGAACCCTTGATGATTCCTTGACACTTCTGTGTCTACCAGCATAATGAGAGGAAAATAGTTTGTTTTTCTTAGCAAACTTTCTTATTCTCCTTCCTTTTATTTGAATAATGTTTTTTTTTTCTCTTAAAATGCCACCTATATAAAACAGACCAAATATAGCATAGTATTTTGTGGCTTTGCTCAGATTGTTTCCTTTTCTTGTAATCCCCACCCTTTTCCTTTCCATCTGCCTAAATTCTGTATAACTAGCTCAAGTTCCACCTTCTCCACAAGGTAGTCAATGTCTACTTCAATCCATGTCTTTTTCACTTCTTTATTCTTCCAGTCAATCAATACTCCAGCTATTTTTCGTGGTTTCATGTATGTCCTGCCATTATGTTTTCAGGGGAAAACTATATAGTGTAGTACAAAAAAGAGCTAGAACTTAATTTAGAGCACGTGTGTTGAAATCCCAGCTACCATATACAGTAACCTGTGTGACTCTAGGCTTCAGTTTCTTCAATTGAAGAAAATGGGAGAAGGAAGCTTGAACCATCTTGTTATCTATGTCCTTTCTAGACCTAAATTTATGTTGTTCTGTGTCTTATATTTCAAGATCCTTTTTTAAGAAATTAAAGTTATACTTAGACATCAAACATCTGTCCGCAATTCTTTAATGTGCATGTAACACTTTAAGGAATCATTCAATCCTACTATGTGCTAGGCGCTAAAAATGAGAATCGCCCCTGATTCCAAAGAACTTATGCTCTAGTATCAGGACAAGTTTGTTCCCCCCCCCCCCACCACCAAACAATGAAATCTGAAAATAAAGTCATCATTTAGAAGCCCTGTCCTTGGTGCTAGAGATTCTCTTTTTCTTTTCTATTTTACCTTCCTCCCTTGGACAGAAGTGATTTTTCACCAGTGTATACATATATAATGTATAGCATATTTATAATCACATTTTAGTAAATAAATACTAATATTTTAACACTTTGTATCCAGCAAGGTTACAAAATGAAATGTTTTCATGGTTCTACATTTTCCACTCTGTACATTAAAATATAATATAGTTCTTTTTAAAGCTCCTGATTACTATGTATTCTCATTTCAAAACAAAATGAACACATGGTTGTCTAATGAAGATATAATAAAATGACCTCCTCTGGAAACCATATTCCACAAGGGAACTTCTAAGCCAGTGATAAATTATCATTTTGATCTGTTCATTATAGTTGAAAAATGCAAATTATATAGAAGACACAACAGAGTTT
This sequence comes from Phalanger gymnotis, assembly GCA_028646595.1. Lineage (NCBI taxonomy): Eukaryota > Metazoa > Chordata > Mammalia > Diprotodontia > Phalangeridae > Phalanger > Phalanger gymnotis. Next base: position 61,509,786 of record CM053627.1, read on the forward strand.
TCTGTTTATATTTCTGTCTACAGATTTCAAGTAGGTGAGCTCCTTTTGTCTTCCTAATTGCTAAATTATAGGATGGTTCAAGTCTAATATCTGATGATGCAAGCAGGATTTTCCAGAGCTTTTTCCACAAAGGAGCTGGTAGATAAATGGAAGTGTCTGACATGCAAATTCTTTGCTGCAACTGCAAATGAATTGTGACCTATTTACTAAATAGAGGTGATCATCACAATATTGACAGTGTGTGCTGTTCCAAGGCTATGATAATTAAGTAGCATTATGTGTTAGTCATCCTGCCAAAATTCTAATGTGTGATTAAAAACTGAGCTTTTATATCAGTTTAAATTCCATATGTATGCAGGTATTTCATATATGCATATATATTTTATAGGGGAGTTATATGCATCTCCTCTATAAACTTACCTTGAAATATTGCCACTGAATTTTGAGAATACTTAAAAGTAATTAATGCTTTTTTCCTTAATGAAATTCTATCATATTATTTTGTATATGTTTTGTATTTACTTATCTGTTAACCTATTATTGTCCCCAAACCAATAACTTGTAGGCTTGATGGGAGGCGTTGTTTCATTATTTTAAAATTTGCATCTCCGGTGATTACCCCAGTGCCTTGCATTTTTTTTTATCCAGATTTGTGATTTTATCTGTGTAAAGTACTCCCAGTGAAGAAATTTTCTGTACCAAAGAATGTCACCTGTTCAACAACTCATAACCTGTCTACCTTTTGCCTCTTTTTGTATCCCCAGCACTTAGCACACTGCTTGGCACATAGAATACGCTTAATAAATGTTTGTCGACTGAGTACCTGGAGTACATATAGTTTATCTACACAAAAGTTTGGTGGGGGGTAGGAACAAGAGGCAGGGTCCAGACTTGGAACTTTATAGAATCTGAGAGTAGAGAGAGAATTTTTTAGCCATTTAGTCCAAAAGAACCCCTATTAACATATCTAATAAGTGTTCATCCAGCCTCTGCTTGATGTAGGGAGACCCCACTACCTCTCAAAGCAGCCCATTCCATTGCTGAACCACCTCTTATTCTTAGAATTTCATTTTGAAAGGCCCCTCTACCAATGCAGCTAGATAACAGCTTTGCAACTTCTGGTCTTCGACACATGCCTGATATAGCAGAGGTTAAGTGACTCATCCAGCGGATGGAAGAAATGGACTTGAACCCAGATCCTTCTTTCTCTGAAGTTGGTTCTCTATCTACAAGTACACTATCCTGCTTTTTTTACCTTTTATATAAGATATGGGTTTATTTTTTTTTTGCTTAATTAATGTTTGTTTTAATTAAATTGAAAGTAATTTCACATTTTGAATTTTTAAGGTAATATATAACATGATCTTAAAAACAATACTAAAAGAATATTTAGAAGAAAAATATATTTTAAAATGATTTCCAGTAAAACATAATTTTAAAGGACTATAATAAAATACAATTTGCTTTGATCTTATTTCATATCTGCCCTTGGCTCTACAAGATTCTTCAATTTCAAATAAATTCAATTTTAACTCAAGAATTCCTTTAAACATGAGATGAGTTTTAGGAATCATTTGTTTATTGATATGATTTAGTTCTGTATCCTATAAAAAGAGACACTAAGAAAAATACATAATCGATCTAAAACCAGAAAAAAATTAGAAATTGGTAACATCATAAGCCATTGTAAATTTAGAGAACATTTGGTTCTGACTCCAAGGCATGACTATCATAATTGTGAAATGCTGAAGCCTACCTACAATTTATGAGATGCTTACATGAAAAATACATTCAAGATCTTAGTATTCCAGATGTCTTTTCAAAAAAAATACAATTGCTGTCCATTGTAGGAATAATTTATCCAGCTTTCCACAAAAATGTTTCATTTATCACCTGCAGTTTCTTTAAATACACACATATATGATTGTCTTAGAATTCCCTTAAACAACTTGCCAATTTGACAGGATTTACATTTTTCAGACCTTTTTACACTTCAAAATAACATGATCAGAGCAACTTAAAATAATATCAAAAGACTTCTTTAAAAAGAATGGTTTCAAGAAGCATCAATGGATATTTTAAACTTATCTTTAAATACTTTACTTCGGTTTTGAGATTCCTGTTCAGAAACAAATAAGACACATAGACCCAAACAGATCTTTTCGGATAACTTTTTTAAAGAGGTATTAATTTCCATAATATTTCCTAGGATTTTTATCTTTTTTTTTTTCCTGAGACTTCCAATGCATGAAGCAAATGATTTCATCTTCAGGAGCACTGTAGAGTCTGAGGTCAGCTTGCAGAAGGATTCAAATGTACAGGCATATAAATAGTCTCATCATTTTCACCTTCACATATCATGTCCTCTCTTTTTTTGCCCTCCTAGATTGAGCTTTATAAGGTACAAGGCTCTTTCATCTTGGTTCTTCTTTTCTTTTTAATCATTTCCCAAGATTTTTTTTTGCCTTCAGTTTATCAAAATTCCAGAAGGCAAACATGTTGAAACTGGGATGTAACTACAATTCTGTGGTCCATGTGCATCTCAGATTCCTCCAGAATTTAAAAATGGCCCAAGCTCCCAGTCCATGCTGACTCTTGGCAAAATTGCGAAATAAGTGAAACTGATCAACAATTATAATCTGGCCTTTCTTTAAATTCCACTCTCTCCTTCCTCATTACAATTCCCTCTTTTTCCCAAAATTTGAGCATTTTATTTTCTTTTTACTTACTTTACTTTACTACGGATAGAACACTGAACCTGGAGTCAGGAAGATTTGACTTTAAATCTTCTCTCAGACACAGAAGCTGTATGATTCTTGGCAAGATACTAAACCTCTGTCTGCCGCAATTTTCTGATCTATAAAATGAGGATAATAATAGTGCCTACCTCCCAGGACAGTTTTTAGGATAAAATGAGATAATATTTATAAAGTGCTTTGTAAACTTTAAAGTGCCATATAAATGTTAGATAGTACTTCTCTTACTATTATTATTTAAGACAATTGTCACTTCTCCCAATAAGAACATGTGGTGAAGGGGAGAGTGTTCTGGGCTTAGTGACAGGAGGCCCTAAATTCATATCCTGCCCCTAATACTAGTTGGCTAGGTGACTCTTACAAAGTCATTTAGCGGGCAGTGCCAAGATGACAGCTGGAAAGCAGGGACTTGCATGAGCTCCCCACCTCCCAGTTCCCTCCAAAAACCTATAAAAATGGCTCTGAACAAATTCTACAACTGCAGAACCCTCAAAATAGCAGAGGGAAGCAGGGCTCCAGCCCAGGACAGCCTGAATGGTCACTGGGTAAGGTCTATCATGGAAGGAGTGGAGCAGAGCCCAGCCTGGGTGGCGGCAGGACCAACGAGATCAGGAGCTGGGTGGGGCAAGCCCTACAGCCCTTAATCAGTGACCTGTGGCAGGTACCAGACTTCTCAACCCACAAACACCAAAGACAACAAAGAAGGTTAGTGGGAAAAGCTGTGGGGGACAGAGTGAAAGGAATTCTTGGTTTGGCCACTGCCCCAGGGGCAGCAGCGGAGGTACAGCTATAGAGCTACAGCTGCAGTTACTTCCTGCCCCAGGCCCACCTGGTGGGAGGAATTAAGTGGCAGATCAGAGCAGGAGTGCAGAGCCTGCTGAAGATGAGAGTTGTGGTCTGGGTTGGTGGTTGAGGAAGAGCACTGGTGTGGCAGAGCTGGTTGTATAGAAATAGCTCTGAAAACAACAGCATATCTCTTCAAGCTTAGAAGAAAGTACTCTTTATTCTACAAGCAGTCATACCCCAATGAAAAACTCAAGGGTCAAATAGTTGACTGGGAACATGGCCAGGCAGTGAAAATGGACTCAGATTCAGACTCAGACTTTGAAATCTTTCTTTGGTGACAAAGAAAAACAAAACATACAGCCAGAAAAAGTCAACAAGTCAAGGAGCCTACATTGAAAGCCTCCAAGAAAAACATGAACTGGTCTCAGGCCATGGAAGAGCTCAGAAAGGATTTGGAAAAGCAAGTTAGAGAAGTAGAGGAAAAATTGGGAAGAGAAATGAGAATTATGTGAGAAAACCATGAAAAACAAGTTAATAACTTGCTAAAGGAGACCCAAAAAATACTGAAGAAAACAGCACCTTAAAAAATAGACTAACTAAATTGGCAAAAGAGTTCCAAAAAGCCAGTGAGGAGAAGAATGCCTTGAAAGGCAGAATTAGCCAAATGGAAA
>CM053627.1:61514498-61585089 GCA_028646595.1 Phalanger gymnotis
GTAATCAAAAACAAACACTTTCAAAAAGGAACAGGGTCAAGGGAGAAAATTGAATAAAGTGGGATAGGTTAGGAAGGAGCAAAATATAGTTAGTCTTTCACGACTTGAATATTGTGGAAGGGTTTTACATAATGATACACATGTGGCCTATGTTGAATTGCTTGCCTTCTTAGGGAGGGTGGGTGGGGAGAGAAAAAGGGAGAGAATTTGGAAGTCAAAGTTTTAAAAACAGATGTTCAAAAAAAAATGTTTTTGCATGCAACTAGGAAATAAGATACACAGGCAATGGGGCATAGAAATTTATCTTGCCATACAAGAAAGGAAGAGAAAAGGGGATAGGAGGGGAGTGGGGTGACAGAAGGGAGGGCTGACTGGGGAATGGGGCAACCAGAATATGTGCCATGTTGGAGTTGGGGGGAGGGTAGAAATGGGGAGAAAATTCGTAATTCAAACTCTTGTGAAAATCAATGCTGAAAACTATACATAATAAATAAATAGATAAGAAAGTCATTTAGCCTCAATGAGCCTCAAGCATTTCCCCAAGATTTTTCTACAAACTCTTAGATGGATTTCAGTGTGTTGGCAGTGTTGGATTTGCATTGGCTATTTCCATTTTATCTTTCTAGGCCTTGTCACAATCCAAGTCTTATCTCTCGGTATAGAATGAAAAGTTTTATGCTTTTAAAACCATCAGAGAACAGGTAGGAGAGTTCTGAGGAATCATGCCAGCCCACTCAGGGCTCCTAAAATCATATCACAGAAATAGTCATCTAGACCAGTTAGGCCCAGGCTTAGAACACTGGACCTCTGAATAGATAGTGAGTAAATTGGATTTAGAAGACCTCTTAAAGATCATGTAATCCATTCCCCTCCTTATAGGGAAAAAGAAACCTTGAGAGATGAAGTGAGTTGGCTAAGAACATTGAAGTATAACAGTGTCAAGATTTGAACCCAAAACTTCTTACTCCAAATTCCATGCTCTCTCTGTTATACCAATGCAGGTTTGTCATATTCACAATTTGGAAACCTGAATTGATGAAGAGGTTTTTAAAGTGAATTTTGAAAGTGAGACAATGTCTGTCACTATCCAACCTGTAAGGGTTCTGCTGATGGATCTTAGACATTCCTTCCACCTTTAAGAATACCTTGAATGTTCAGCAAAATTTAAGCTGACACAAGATTTGAATAGGAAACCCAACCTATTTTCTGAAAGCAGTTTTCCAAAGGGCTGTATGAATTTTGGGGGCAGTCCCACTCTTCTCTAACTTTTTATAAATAATACTCCATGTTGTTAATGTGATTAAACATCTTTTCCACCCATTCAATAGGGCCTTTACTTAACACCTTTTTAGGTGCGAAGCCTCAGGCCCACACCCTTTTGCTAATTAGGCCACAATTGGTGTGAAGCCCTCAGAGCGCTAAGGAGAGGTGCTAAGACCAGAACCAATTATATGTGCACTGAGTTCTAGCCAATCAGATGTGCATGAATTCAGCCAATCAGAGACCTGAGTTCTAGCTAATCAGATGACAGCTAGAATGGTATATAAAGAGAGCCCAGAGTGTAAGAGAAGAATTGAGAAGCAGACATCAAGAGGATGTCGAAGAGCAGACATTAAGAAAGAACCAGTGTCTAGAGAGACTGCAGAGCAGAGAGTGCAAACAAGAGAGTTGCAAGGATCAAAGAGATTGGAGAACTGAGAATCCAGGAGACTGCAAGGACTCTGAGCACTGCAAGGGCTTTCAGAATGGTGGGAGAGGATGCAGGCAAGCAGACAGTTAGGATTCATGAGTGATTATTTACAGGAAGGCCCTAGCGGGGGGGGGGGGGGGGAAACGTTACAGGATGACTTTGTTGCTTGCTATAATATGGTTATAATTTCCTTGTTGCTACTTTGAGGTAGACTGACTGGTTTTAGAATATAATTACTGTTATGTCAAATTGGAGTCATTAGTCTTGGGATTGAATATTCTGGCATCCAAATAAACGTTTTACTTCCTCTGCCTTCTACTTAGAGAGTTTTTCATACTTTTCAATTCCAAACTATACAGACATGTTCATGGTCATCCTCGAGGTCATGAATCTTGCCTTACTGATACATACTCCTTGCCAAAGCTATGCTTCTTTACCCAGGTTATGCCTCTCTCAATACTCCCATATCCTCCCCCGATATTGTATCCTGAAGACTTGACCCTTTACATTCATTACCCTCTCACTACAAAACAGACACTGCCATATTCAGATCAGATCTTCCTTAATAACTACGGATATGGTTATCATTATGCCCAATGACTTAACCCTTCCCTCTCACTTTTCAGAACCTGTGGCTTGCCAGGGCTTATCTACAGCCACCTACATCTATGATTAAAGACAAATAGCATATCAGTCAATCAATCAACAAACATTTATTAAATGCCTATTTTTGATAGATACTATCAAGGCTACTGGGGAAATAAGTGCAAAAATGAGACAGCTCCTGTCCTGAAGTAGATTACTTTCTAAATCTATCCCTTATCTCCCACAGAACCATTCAGGCCCTTTGAAACTTCCTCATACTTAATGATTTGTAAGCACAAACCTTCCTAGTGTTCTTTCAACAGCTAATAGCATGAATTTATAAATCATTTAATCTTAGAGGAATGGCAGAAAAGAAAGTTTACTAGAGTAGTTATATAACTGAATGGCTACTTTGCTTATTTAGGTGTGAATATATATGTGTGTGTGTGTGTGTGTGTGTGTGTATGTATTTGTGCATGAATGTTCACACCATGGTGTGCTAAAAGGGGATATATCCCATGGTAAATTATAACTTGTGTAAATATATGCATATATGTATGGCCAGAGAAAGTCCGTATTTCTCAGATTAAAATGAACATCTTTGTATAGAACATACTGATGAGGACTAGCATGGTTTTTATAGCATCTGCTTTTTAAAACAAGGTTCAATTAAATCATTCCACTCAATTTAACCCATTATAGATTTTCCCTTATGTTCACTCTTAAATTCTTGCATTGCTAAGGAGGATAAACGTCTTTAATGGAATTCTAATTTTATTTACTTTTATGATCACTCATTGTGGTTCAGTGAAGCTATGTCTGCGCATGTGAATTTAGGTGAAAAATTGAGGCAAATACCCAGTTAATCTAATTTTGAGGGAAAAAAAAACAATATTTTTGCCTAAATTTTCCAATTATTTCAGGCTAAAGTGTTAGTGGGGTTTTAAACTTGAATTATTGGAATATAGTAATTATCCCAATTCATACCATTCCTTGGCAAATAAAAATATTATCTTAGAAATTGCCAGGTATAGTTTTCTAAAGCTGATGTTTGACAGAATCCTAGAATCCTAAAACTTTAGTTTAAAGGGACCTTAAAGTTCACAAAGTCTAACTTCCCCCTTTTTTAAACTAATGAAGAAATTGAAGTGCCAGAAATTTTAGGCAACAGTTCATTTATAAAGAATCTTCTGAGAGTTTCATCAGCTTCATAACACTATATTAATTTAACTACAAAATTATTAAGGTTAAATATATGCAATAAACAGTCAAAATTTTTCTGTAATCTTTTTTTAAAGTGTTTTACCTTCACTAAAGTCCTCCTCTAATATCTAATGGAGGTCACCTTGAGTGCTCACAGGCTATGACAGAAGAGTATATAGTTCTCTTAGTCCTGTGAAGCAGGAAAGCCTTGAATAGTCATCCAGGGGCTGAGTGTTCCATCATCTAAATACTGACATAGATAATTTCAGTGAGAAACATGTCCAGATGATAAATTCACCACCAGATGACGTCTTAGTGAGGTCACAGCAATCTATGAAGGATGCCTACCAAGGTAAGGAGGAGTTGCAATATGCATTAATGGAGGAAATATACATACCAATAAAATCAATACATCATCAACCTTATTGGTAACCTGAGTAGCAGTCACTTTTCAGTATGTTTTTAAATAAGGACAGAGGAACGAAAAACCAGAGACTCCACCTAATGATCAAACTGAAATATGCATATGATCCCAAGACAGGGAACAAATTCCAAACTCCCACTCTCAAATCAGCTCAAGTGCCTCCAGAGTCTTCCTTCCAGAAACCTTCATAAAGCTATTCCTAGAAATTCTGGTTCCAAAATATTCCTAGATAGTAAATTCTAGGCTTGCATCTCAATGGCTTTACATGGTAAACTTGCATTGAACAATACAGAATGTGCCTCTCTGCGATTTCTATTTATTTCTACTCTGTGAATACAAAAAAAAAGCCTAATGCCTTTTGCACATGAAAGTTATCCAAGTATTTTAAAACCTCTGTCCTATGTCTTCTTTTTGCCAGGCTAACCATAAGTATTTTCCTCACCATACTGGTCACTCTCCCCTAGATACACTTCAGATAAATGTCTTTTTAAAATGTGGGTATAAGAAGTAAATAAATTAATACATCTGTGTTCTGAATAAATGCATAACGTGGGGGAGGAAAGGGGAACAACAACTATCTCTTTTATTCTGAATACTATGTTTCTCTTGGTACAAAATAAAATCACGTTCATTTTTTTAGCTCCCATGTTAAACTTGTAGTTCATTAAAACTCCCAGATTTTTCTTCCTCTCTCCCCCTCCCATCAATAATATTTTTTTTCAATTACAGGTGAAGATAGTTTTCAACATTTACTTTTATAAATTTTGATTTCCAATTTTTTTCCCTCTCTCCATTGTATTGTATTTTCTTTTTTCTAGGTCTTCCCAGGTTTCTTTCAATATCTCATTTTTTAGTAATTTACCACTCAGACCACAGGAAACATTTTTTTCTATTTATTTATCTCTTTATTTATGACATTGATTTTTTTTTAATTTTGAGTTCTAAATCTTCCACTCTCCCACCTGTCCTCCACCCACTGAGAAGGCAAGCAATATGATATAAATTATAGATGTGAAATCTTACAAAACATTTTCACATTAAACATGTAACAGAAAAGGAGAAAAAGAAGAAAAATAAAGAAGAGAAAAAAGTATGCTTCCATCTGCACTCAGAATTCATCAGTTCTCTCTGGAGGTAGATAGCATTTTTCATCCTTTGGAGATGTCTTGGATCATTTGTTTTTATCAGAGTAACTAAGTCTTTTACAGTTGATCATCATTACAATATTGCAGTTACTGTATATAATGTTCTCTGGTTCTTCTCATCTCTCTTTGTATTAATTCATTAATCTCAGGTTTTTCTCAAACCATCCTGCTAATTATTTCTTTTTTTTCTTGATGGTATTTTATTGTTTTTCCAAGTGCATGTAAAGATAGTTTTTAATATTCATTTTTGTAAAGATTTTGAGTTCTAAATTTTTCTCCCTCCCCTCTTACCAATACGGTGAGCAAGGTGATATGGGTCATTTCCACATTAGTCATGTTGTGAAAAAAAATCAGAATAAAAGGGAAAAACCATGAGAAAGAAAAACCAAAAAGAAGTGAAAATTATTCGCATCACTCTGCATTCAGACTTCATCGGTCTTTCTATGGATATGGTTACCATTTTCCATCACAAACCTTTTGGAACTATCTCGGATCATTGTATTTCTGAGAAAAGCTAAGTCTATCATAGTTGATCATCACACAATGTTGCTGTTACTGTGTACAATGTTCTCCTGGTTCTTCTCACTTCACTCAGCATCAATTCATATAAATCTTTTCAGGTTTTCCTAAAATTCTCCTGCTCAATATTTCTTATAGCACAATAGTATTCCATTATATTCATATACCACAACTTATTCAGCCATTCCCCAATTGATGGACATCATCTCAATTTCAAATTCTTTGCCACCACAAAAAGAGCTGCTATAAATATTTTTATACATCTGAGTTCTTTTCCTTTTTTTATGATCTGTTTGTGATATAGACCTAGTAGAGGATCGATGGATCAAAAAGTATGCTTAGTTTTATAGCACTTTGGGCATAGTTCCAAAGTGTTCTCCAGGATGTATGAATCAGTTCACAACTGAACCAACAGAGCATTAGTGTTCCAATTTTCCCACATCTTCTCCAACATTAATAATTTTTCTTTTCTGACATATTAGCCAATCTGATAGGTGTGAAGTGATACCTCAGCTGTTTTAATTTGCATTTCTCTAATCAATAGTGATTGAGAACATTTTTTTTCATGTAACTATAGATAGCTTTGATTTCTTCATCTGAAAACTGCCTATATATATCTTTTGAATGTTTATCAATTGGGGAATGATTTGTATTTTTAAAAATTTGCCTCAGTTCCCTAAATATTTAAGAAATGAGGCCTTTATCAGAAGCACTGGTTGCAAAAATTGTTTCCCAGCTTTCTTCTATCCTTCTAATCTGAGTTGCATTGGCTTTGTGCAAAAACCTTAATTTAGTGGAATCAACGTTATCCATTTTGCATTTAACAATGTTCTCTATCTCTTGTTTGGTCATAAATTCTTCCCTTCTCCAAAGATCTGACAGATGAGCTATTCCTTGCTCTCCTAATTTGCTTGTGGTTTCACCCTTTATTTTATATACTTACAGCTATTACATGACTTTTGAAGAAGGACAAACTTGCAAAAATCTCTGCAAATTATGAAAATGCTACTTTCTCCATCACACTTTAAAACAACTTTGATCCATGTCTTTTGCTTTCATATCACATTCACTTGGGTTAGCGGGAAATCTGTATTAAATATCTCTAACAAGGGTCTAATATCAAAGATATATAGGCAACTAAAAGAAGCAAGACCAAAGGCCAGTATCAATAGATAATGAATCTTAAGAGCTGAGCTAACAAGATCTAGTACTTCTATAGCTTTTTATCTTACTGTTTAGTATTTTAAGCTCATCATTTTCTTAAAAATAAATTTTATTATCTGTTTTACATCATCTACATATTCCAATTTCTCTCCTATCTCTCCTTTCCAGAGAGCAATCCTTATAATAAAGAATTAAAAAGAGAAGGAAAAACTATTCAGCAAAACTAAATAACATTGAAAAACTTTTTGAAATTATAATTTGTGTTTCATACCTCCTCATAGTTTGGGGAGGGGTATTGTGGAACATTCCTTATTATATCTCTTCTTTAGGGCTAGGCATGATCATTTTAATTTTATAGCATTTAGATTTGATTTTTTCTTTCCATTTGCCCTTTTGTAATCATTGTGTATATTGTTTTACTGGTTCTCCTTGTTTTACTTTGCATCAGTTCATATAAAACTTCTCATGCTTCTCTATATCCAACACAATCATTGTTTCTTAAGCATAATATTATGCTATTGCATTCATATACCTCAATTTGTTTAGCCATTCTCTTATCAGTGGGCATGTACTTTGTTTCTAATTCTTTGCTATTACCAAAAAAAAAATGCTGCCATAAGTATTTTGATGTATATGTGACCTTTATTTTTCTCATTGGAATTCTTTTTTGGGTATGTGAATATCAGTGTAATCCCTTGAGTTCAAAGGAATCCTTTGAGTTTTGTCTATTTAATTATCTTTAAGTATTTTTTACTTTCCACAGTAGTTGGAGCAATCCACAGCTCAATTTTGTGCTTGTCCTTTCAATAACCCCTCTGACATTAACTATTCTCTCCTTTTTTTCATCTTTGCTACTTTTCTAGTTTTCACTTGAAATCTCTGAGCTGTTTTGATTTTTGTTTCTCTTAATATTTTGTTATTCTTCTTTGAGAATTTTTCATGTACTTTGACCTCTTATTGAGAAAGCTTCTCGCTTATCCCCACTGCTTGCTGATGGATTTAGAGAGATACTACTGTTCATTTTAAGAAAAACTCCATTTATTTGTATGCTTTCTAGTGTTTTTAATAGGAAGGGGTGCTATATTCTGTCAAAAGCCTTTTCTGCATCTATTGAGATAATCTTATGTTTTTTGTTGTTTTTGTTATTGATACGGTCAATTATACCAATAGCATTTCTAACATTTAACTAGTCCTACATTCCTGGTATAAGTGCCACCTGGTCATAGTATATAATCTCTGTATATTGCTGTAATCTCTTTGCTAGTATCATACATAAAATTTTTGCAGCTACATTCATTATGGAAATAGTTCTATAGTTTTCTTTCTCTCTTTTTGCTCTTCCTGATTTTAGATTATAATAACCATAGTTGTGTCACTAAAGAAATTTGGTAGGACTCCTCTATTTTTCTAAATAGTTTATATAGTATTGGAATTAATTGTTCTTTAAATGTTTGGTAGTATTCACTTGTGAATGTATTTGGTCCTGGGGATTTTTTTCTTAACTAGCTTATTTATGGCTTGCTCAATTTATTTTTCTAAGATAGGGTTGTTTAATATTCTATTTCCTCTTCTTTTAATCTGGGCAAGTTATACATTTATTAAACTACTCATCTATTTCATTTGCATTGTTAGATTTATTGGGATGTAACTGGGCAAAACAGTTCCTAAAATTGCTTTAATTTCATCTTCATCGGTAGTGAATTCACTCTTTTCATTTTTGATACCGATAATTTAGCTTTCTTCTTTTTTTAAATCAAATTAACCAAAGGTTTATGTATTTTATTGTTTTTTTTAATTAAACCAGTTCTTAGTTTTATTTATTAGTTCAATAGTTTTCTTACTTTCAATTATATTAATCACTCATTTGATTTTCAGAATTTCTATTTGGTATTTAATTGAGGATTTTTAATTTGTTCTTTTTCTAGCTTTTCTTTAGTTGCATGCCCACTTCATTGATCACTTCTTTCTCTATTTTACTCATGTGAGCATTTAAAGATATAAAATTTCCCCTAAGTACTGCTTTGGCTGCATCCTACAAATTTTTATATGTCGTCCCATTATTGTTATTCTCTTTGATGAAATTATTGTTTCTGTAATTTGTTGTTTGACCCACTCATTCTTTAGGATTTGATTATTTACTTTCTAATTAATTTTTAATCCATCTTTCCATTGCCCTTTATTACATGTAATTTTTATTGTATCATGATCTGAAAAGGATGCATTTACTATTTTTGCCTTCCTACATTGGATTGTGAGGTTTTTAATGCTCTAATACAGGGTCAATTTTTGTGTAGGTGCCATGTACCAATAAGAAAACAGTATATTCCCTTCTATCCCCATTCAATTTTCTCCAAAAGGTCTATCATATCTAACTTTTCTAAAATTCTATTTACATCCTTACCTTCTTCCTTGTTTATTCTGTGGTTAGATTTATCTAGTTCTCAGAGGGGAAGGTTGAAGTCCCCTACTAGTATAGTTCTGCTGTCTAGCTCTTCCCATAACTCCCTTAACTTCTCCTCTAAGAATTTGGATGCTGTAGCACTTGGGACATATATGTTTAGTATTGATATCACCTCACCGTTTATGGTATATTTTAGCAAGATGTAGTTCACTTTCTTATCTCCTTTAACTGGATCTATTTTTGCTTCTGCTTTGTCTGAGATCAGGATTGCTATCCCTGATTTTTTTTTTTTTTTGCTTCAGCTGAAGCACAATATATTTTGCTCCAACCTTTTATCTTTACTTAGTGTGTATCTCTCTGTTTCAAATGTATTTCTTGAAACAACAAATTGTAGGATTCTGGTTTTTAATCCACTCTATCTGCTTCTATTTTATGGGAGAGTTCATCCCATTCACATTCAGAGTTTTGATTACTAACTGTGTATTTCACTCCATCTTATTTTTCCCCCTGCTTTTGCTTTTCTCTCTCCTTTCACCCTTTCCCTCCACACCAATGTTTTGCTTCTGACCACCACCTCCCCAATCTACCCTCCCTTCTTTTAGCCCTCCCTTTTCTTTTCCCTTTCCCTTACTACTTCTGCTCGCCTTTCTTCCTTCCCTTCTATTCACAACTCCTCCCTTTTCTTTCTTCTTTCTCTTCCTACTTCACTATAGGGCAAGATAAATTTCTATCCACAAATGAGTGCGTGATTCCATCATCGAGTCAAATCTGATAAAAGTAAGGTTCAAACAATACTCACCCCCCTCTCCCTTCTTTCTCTCTACTGTAATAGGTCTTTTGTGCCTCTTCACATGATGTAATTTACCCTGTTCTGCCTCTCTCTTTCCTCTTCTCCTAATACAATCCTTTTGCTCACTCCTTAATTTTTTTTATAACACCACCTCAAAGTCAACTTATACCCACACCATCTATATATGTATACCTCTTCTAACTACCCTAATAGAGATACAGTTCTCAGGAGTTACAAGTATCATCTTCCCATGTAGGGATGTTAACAGTTAAACCTGATTGAATAACGTTTTTTTTTTCCTTTCCTATTTACTTTTTTGTACTTCTCTTGAGTCTTATATCTGAAGATCAAATTTTCTGTTGAGCTGATCTTTTCACCAGGAAAGTATGAAAGCCCCCTATTTCATTGAATGTTCATCTTTTCCCCTGAAAAATTATGCTCAATTTTGTTGGGTAGTTGATTCTTGGTTGTAATCCAAGTTCCATTGCCTTCTGAAATATTATGTCCCAAGCCATCTAATCCTTTAACGTAGAAGCTGCTAAATCCTGTGTAATCCTGACTGTGGCTACTAGATATTTGAATTGTTGCTGTCTAGATGCTTACAGTATTTTCTTCTTGACCTGATAGTAATGGAATTTGTCTACAATATTCCCTGGAGTTTTCATTTTGGGATATCTTTCAAGAGGTGACTGGTAGATTCTTTTAATGACTAGTTTACCGTCTGATTCTAGCATATTAAGGCAATTTTCCTTGATAATTTCTTGAAAGGTGCTGTCCAGGCTCTTTTTTTTCATCATGGCTTTCAAATTATCCAATAATTCTTGAATTATCTCTCCTGGATCTATTTTCCAGGTCAGTTGTTTTTCCAATGAGCTACTTCACATTTTTTCTACTTTTTCATTCTTTTGATTTTCTTTGATTGATCCTTTATTTATTTAATTTTTAGTTTTAGTTTACAACACTCAGTTCCACATGTTTTTGAGTTCCAGATTCTCTTCCCCTTCTTCCCCTTTCCCCTCCCCCATCAAGGTGGCATGGAATTTGATATGTCATCTACATATACTTTTGCATTAAACTTATTTACACAATAGTCAGGTTTTAAAGAAGAATTATGACAAATGGAATGAATCATGAGAAAGAAGAAACAAAATCAAAATAAGAGAGAGATCAAATAGTTTGCCTCAATCTGCATTCAGACTCCATAGTTCTTTCTCTGGATGTAGATAGCTCTTTCCATCATGAGTCCTTTGGAGTTGTCTTTGAACCTTGTATTGCTGAGAAGAGCCAAGTCTATCAAAGTTAGTCATCATAGAATCAATATATCTGTGGCTGTGTACAATGTTCTCCTGGTTCTGCTCTGCTCATTCAGCATTATATCATGTAGGCCTTTCCAGGTTATTATGAAGTCCATATCTTCCCCATTTCTTATAGCACAATAGTGTTATATTACCTTCATATACCACAACTTGTTTATCCATTCCCCAATTGATGGGCATCCCCTTGATTTCCAATTCTTTGCTAACACAAAAAGTGCTGCTATAAATATTTTTATACATATGGATCCCTTTCCCACTTCTGTGATCTCTTTGGGATACAGCCCTAGAAGTGGTATTGCTGGGTCAAAGGGTATGCACATTTTTATAGCCCTTTGGGTATAGTTCCAAATTGCTTTCCAGAATGGCTGGATCAGTTCACAACTCCACCAACAATGTAAAATTATTCCAATTTTCCCACATTCTCTCTGGCATTTATCATTTTCCTCTTTTGTCATGTTAACCAATCTAACAGGAGAGATGTGGTACCTAAGAATTGTTTTGATTTACATTTCTCTAATTAATAGTGATTTAGAGAATTTTTTTTCATTTGCCTATAGATATCTTTAATTTCTTCCTCTGAAAACTGCCTGTTCATATCCTTTGACCATTTCTTAATCGGAGAATGACTTGTACTCCTATAAATTTGGCTCAGTTCCCTGTATGTTTTAGAGATGAGGCCTTTATCAGAGACACTAGTTGTAAAGATTTTCTCCCAATTTTCTGCTTCTTTCCTAATCTTCACTGCATTGGCTTTTTTTTTTTAAATACAAAAACATTTCAATTTAATTTAATCAAAATTATCCATTTTGCATTTTTCAATGCTCTCTATCTCTTGTTGTATCATGAGTTCTTTCCTTTCCCATAAATCTGATAGGTAAACTATTTCTTGCTTTCTGAAATTGCTTATAGTATCAGCCTTTATTCCTAAATCATGAACCCATTTTGACTTTATTTTGGTGTATGGTGTAAGATATTGGTCTATTCCCAGTTTCTGCCCTACCATTTTCTAATTTTCCCGTCAATTTTTGTGAAATAGTGAATTCTTAGCCCAGAAGCTGGATTCTTTGGGTTTATCAAAGATTAGATTGCTATAGTTGTTGACTATTGCTTCTTGTGTACCTAACCTATTCCACTGATCCACCACTGTGTTTCTTAACCAGTACCAAGTAGTTTTGGTGACTGCTGCTTTATAATACAATTTAATATCTGGTATGGCTAGGCCACCTTCTCTAGCATTTCTTTTTATTAATTCCCTAGATATTCTGGACCTCTTGTTCTTCTAGATGAATTTTTTTTTATTATTATATCCATCTCTGCAAAATTTTTTTTGGTAGTTCAATTGGTGTGGCACTGAGTAAGTAAATTAATTTAGGTAAAATTGTCATTTTTATTACATTATCTTGGCCTAACCATGAGCAACTGCTGTTTTTCCACTTATTTGTGTGAAAACTGTTTCATAATTATGTTCAAAAAGGCCCTAGGTTTGTCTTGACAGGTAGACTCCCAAATATTTTATGGTTCTACAGAAACTTTAAATGGAATGTCTCTATCTATCTCTTGCTTTTGGGCTTTGTAAGTAATGTATAGGAAGGCTGAGGATTTATGTGGGTTGTTTGATTGATTCTTGATGTCTCATAGGGTCATCGGCTTCCATTTGCCCAGTCCTAATTTTTAAGGAATTTTATTCTTTAGTTAGCTTTTGTACCTTTTGTCCCCAGCACTTAACCACAGTTCCTGGCACATAGTAGGCACTTGTTGATCGATTTTTGAATCCTGATTCTATTATTGAGAATGTTAGTTATAGCTCCCAAGTTTGTCCTTCAGTAAATATGATAAACATATGTTGATCAAGGTCACTAATAAGAAAGCTGAGCACCAAAAAGCCAAGGATAAATACCTAGGATAGACAGTCTATGAGTGACCTTCCTCAAAGATGACTTTTACCAAATAATTACTTCCTTTTGGGTCTGGTCATAAAAATAGTTCTGAATCCAACCAACTGTGATCATCTAGATCATATCTCTTCAGCTTTTTAAAGAATAAAACATGAGATATTTTGATGAAATATAGATAACCTATAAAGACATTTTCCTGACCTACCTAACTAGTACCCTGCCAAAAAAAAGAGAATGAAATTAGTTTGTGATGGACAACCCTTGATGAAACCAGGCAAGTTCCTCATGATGACCACTTCCTTTTTTACATCATCTTATATTAGTAAAATACTTGCCTATAATTCCAGGAATATCAAGAGGCCAAGCTACTTCCCTGTAGTTTGCTTATTCAAAGGCTCATAAATGAAAGTGTATACAAGGAATGCATGTGAGGAATAGTGGGTCCAATTTGAATAGACAAGTGAATTCTTGAGAGGGAGGAATGTATAACAAGTCTGAAAAGGTAGGATTTGGAACCAGTTGGAAAGGGCTTTAAGTGCCAAATAGAAAAATCTGTATTTTATTCTAAAGGTAATAGGGAACCACTGATGTTTAGTGATTAGGGATGTGACTTGGTCAAGACTGTCCTCAAAGATTTTCACTTGCGCATTTGCGTGAAGGATAGATTTGGAGAACATAAACCAAATGTTTATTATGCAATAGGCATTGTGCTCTTATGCATTACAATAAAGCTATGTAAGAGTACAGGGAACATATCATTATTCATCTCAATCCTGTACTCTTATAGCTTTGGGTACCTCTCCATTGGTGCAAAGCATAACTTATCCATCCTTTCCCATCCTTTGTGATACTTTTGCAAATGTTTCCATTAATCATCCATAGGTAATAAATACAATTTACTACTTTTTTACTATTTCATGGGATCCAGTGCAATACTAGGCTATCTATGTGATACACCCTGGCTATTGATTCATTAACAGCCTCTTCCTTTTCCAGTTATGCCTATCTCTGATCAAATCTTTATGCTACTTCCTGAATGTAAGTCATCATTGGCAATATGTTATATCTTGCTTACTTTACTGTATATCTCTTTTTTGAGGTCAAGAGGAGGTGGGTCTCCCTACTGCTCAGGCTAAAAGCATATTAGCATTTCAGGGACCTGATCCTACTGCTGATTGGCATAGGAGCCTTGATCTGCTCTGTTTTTGACCTAGGCTTGTTAGCCCTCCTTAGGGATCACGGTGGCCTGATCTCCCAGGGCTCACCATTTAGTCACGCGTTTAGCCTTCTACAGCTCAGAGTTCCTGAGCTCAAGCAATCCAGCAGCCTTGGCCTTCCTAGAGTCGGGGATGCACCACCACAACTGGCTATGCATCTCTTCATCATCCAATGCTGGGTTTGATTTTTTTAAGGGTAATGAGTTGATTTCCTTAAGCAATATCCCAGTCTCCTCCATGAGATCTACAATCAAGACCAGCCTAACAATTAACATAGGAAATACCAAGTGCACAAAGACTGCATATTGTCCAAATTCTGATGTGAAGATTGTTGGACAGGTAATCAAGTCTATTTTTCAGTACATATATCTTATACAGGCACTATAGATTGACAATGAATTAGGCTCACAAACACATCAATAAGCAATAATGATTACCTATGCATTCTATAGCAGATTTTATAAAGATCGATAGTCTCAAATGCTAGGGGAATATAGCAGTTTTTATGCTGTATAGTTAGCATAGTTAAGTCAAAACATTTCTAATTCTCAACAATAAAATATCAAGGTAAATTTTGGAACTCTCTGAGGTTAAGCTATAATGCTAATCAGGCACAAGAGATATATTTTTTTTTATTTTGAAAAACCTTAAACTCTTTGAAATGTGCAATAACAGACTGCCTACTTCTGACAAAATAACAACTTTCTTATTATCTTTACAAAGCAATACATTTCCATGCTGTTCGCAAGTCATTCTGGGGCCTTTTTCAGATTTAGGATTTAAAACATTTTTAAAAGGCTAAAATTCACAATGGAATTTATATAAGCCCCCATTTTTTCTTGTGTATTGTTGGCCTGAGAAATGTTTATATCAAACAGCTTTGTTTTGATGATGTAAGTAGAATTAAATAATGTTTTGTATACTAGAGAACTAAAGGGAAAATGTGACTAAACAGTTCAGCTCCAGAGATGAAATATTCACAGTGACCTATTTACTAAATAAAACTATGCTACCCTCATGCAATGGATGGTCTTGACTACATAGAAGCTACAAGAGGAGGGCGGGGGGAAAGGGCTTCATTTCTTATTCATGTGGATCACCTTTTGCTCACCTTTATTCAGTAGGGGAAAAAAAATCAAAGATTATTTCATGGCTAAATGATGTAAGGATACTTCTGTTACTGTTTAACAGATGTAAAAATAATTTTGATCTCTCACCCTGCCAAGGATAGGAACAAATGAATATTGTAGGATAGCTTTAGTTTGCCAGAACTATAATGCTTCTTCCTGAATACCATGAAGCAGGTTTCATTTATACAAAAGGGGAGAAAGAAAAAAGGAGGAAAGAAAAAAACCTTCTAACATCAAGTCCCTCTGATCCTTTAAACATGCCAAAGAAATTTAAAGCTATTTCCCATAGTGTAAACCCAAAGTGATGAAATTTTGGTTTTATTAAATCTAGGTGGTAAAACTGCCATGACAGATTTCTCTATTTCCATAAAGATCCTAGCAGTGATTATTAAGACAGAGTCTAAGAATGTCCATTCTTTTCAGTGGCTTCCATTTGCTATGTGCATCTATCCAGCTGACTTTTGTATTAGAAAAAAAATCCATTTCAACCCCCAAAGTTGTGCTTTTCCCCCCTTCTATATATTCTATAAATTTTATAGCAATGTGTTCTCATCCCACGTTTGTATGAGCTCTTTCTTAAAAGTTCAGACATGTGTGGAGTCTGTTAGCAAAAATAAATTTTTAGGGAATTTTTAGGTTCATTGCCACTTAAGGTTGAGAGTAGCTCACTGGAAGAGAAGACTGACCTCACATAGTCATAGAATCTGAGTTCAAATTATTTGCTGCCTGTATGGCCTTTATAACCAGAGGTTATAATCTCTGTGGGTCTCAGTTTATTCATATGTAAATCAAAAAGGCTGGACTAGATGGACTCTAAGGTCCCTCTTAGCTCTATGATTTAAATCAATTTGAGCAACAGAATTTCTTCTATTTTTTTTTTTTTTGGAGGGGGGAAGGCAGAGCAATTGGGTTTAAGTGACTTGTCCAAGGTCACTCACCTAATAAGCATGTCAAGTATCTAAGGCCCAATTTGAACTCAGGTCCTCTTGACTCCAGGGCTGGTTCTCTACTCACTGTGCCACCTAGCTGCCCCTAGCAACAGAATTTCTTATACTCCGGCTTTAACATCACAATATTTTATTGCTGGGTAGATTTAAATTAACTGCTTATAAGTTATGATGGTTTTTTACCATTGTTGAGGAGTTAGTAATACAACAGGATCAACTTATCTTCCTTTTCCCCCAACCCAATTGATCAAATTGCAAAATATAAGAGGCACGCAATCAAAACAATGAGTGCAGTTCTTTAAGGAAAGGAAAAGAAGCATCTACACATTTTTTTTTACTACTTTAGGTTGTATGAAATCCATTGGTCAAACCAGAAGGACTTAGAGGGAGGTTAGCCATTAAGTGACCCACTAAAAAGCAATACACACTCTCTAGGCAGCCAGTTGCAACAAGAGATAGCTAAGAGCAAGGTATGCTTCTTCACTTGAGAAGACAGACTGTGATAAAAGAAGACGGATTCTATCTGACTACTATTTCAGGAAAATCTCAGCCACCCACACCTCATTTCACTCCTTGCCCTTCAGCCACTTCCTCCTCACCACTGAATATCAACCACCCCAAATTCTCTAAAAAGTAACCATCACCCAATCAACTTTGCAGTTGTTCCTGCCTCTAAGGCCCTCACCTCATCCTTATAACTTTATCAACTAAAGTGCTCCACCTGCCCACTACTCCCTTTTGTGTGTGATTTTGTCCGTTAGAATATGAGGTTCTAGAAAGAAAGGAATATCTTTGCTTTTATTTTTATACCCAGAGCTGAGTAGAGTGCTTGAAATACAAGTTCATAATCAACAATCGTTCATTCATTCATTCATTCATTCATTCATTCAAACAAGCCTTTGAGAGGGAATAACTTTTTGCCTCTTTGGCAGCAGATAAGCTGTACCCAGGTGAAGCAGTACCTTATGAGGGCTAGTCAAGGAGATACAAGAAGAAGGAATTTGGGGCCTTAAAGCATTAGAGGCATGAATTTCATTGGCTATTTATTTTTTATGTATGTATATACATATAGATAGATAGATAGATAGATAGATAGATAGATAGATAGATAGATAGATAGATATAGATACATATATGTGTATATATGTGTGTCTATGTGTATGTATATGTACATGTATATATGTATATATATATAATTTTTAATTTACTTTTTATTTTTAGTTTACAACACTCAGTTCCATAAGTTTTGGGTTCCAAATTTTCTCTCCCTCACACTCTTCCCCCTCAGCCCCCCAAGATGGCATGTAATCCAATGCAGGTTCTACATATACCTTCATATTGAACTTATTGACACAATAGTCCAGTTGTAAAGAAGAATTATAACCAATGGAATGAATCATGAGAAAAGTGAAACAAAACCAAAAAATTAAGAAAAAAAGGAGAAAGAGAGAGCAATATTGGCTATTTAGCTTCCTTAAGTCTGTGCCTCCCTACTAGAGTTTGGTAAATGTTTGTCCACTCTTGCCACTGAAGTTGTATATCTTTGTAAGAGGGCACATCCCAGATTTATGGGATGGGGGATATTTTGTCAACTACTCCATGTTGTTCCATCTTGACAAATGTCTTTACTTTGAGCTAATTGTATTTATTTTACTTTAAGCTGATTGTATCCTCTGGCTTACTATTGAAGGTAAATATACCACTGGAGATTAGCTACAGTTCTAGAAGTGCATACCCCAAAAATATACTGAACCTGGGGCATTCATCCTGAGGACCCAACCAGTAAATGTGAAATAGCTAGATAGCACCATAGGGGACTCTCTACTATAGGGAATTGGAGAGAGTCAATAAAATTCAGCTCTAAAATATTTTTTTTTCCAAACTCATCACATACCCAATTACTAATTCAGTTTACTATCATAAGGAATATGCCTTTTTAGAGGTTGATTCTTCTACATATTTTAAACAAATATACCCCAGTCTGTGAAAATGTTGTTTGTTGTCATTGTTGTTGTTCAGTTGTTCAGTTGTGTTTGACTCTTCATAACCCCATAGACCATATCATACCAATACTGTCCATGGTATTTTCTTGGCAAAAACATTGGAGTGCTTTTCCATTTCCTTCTCTAGAGGATTAAGGCAAAAAAGAGGTTAAAGAGATTGCCCAAGGTCACACAGCTAGTAAGTGTCTGAGGCTAGATTTGAATTCAGGTCTTCCTGACTCCAGGTTCAGCATGCTATCCACTGGGCTATATAGATGCCTCTATTATAATTAACAATTGCTCCATTTTATGTTTTAGAGCATTTGCATCTAATATCAGATGACTAATTTATATGAGAACCACCACCACCACAGTGATTATGGGAAGCAGTAAGTTGATACAGTGAACAATGGATTTGGAGTAAGGAAAATCTAAATTCAAATGTGGCCTCAGACACTTAGCTGTGTGATCCTGGGCAAGACACTTAACTTCTGTTTTTCCTGTTTTCTCATGTAAATTAAAGTTAAACTGAATTTTTATTTTAACAAAATTGACTTTCCTATGTCACATTGCCCACCCTAAACATATTTCTAATCGTGGTATTAAAGTCAATTTTTCAAAGCCTCCCTTTTGAAAGAGAAAACTTCTAAGAATAGCGTTCAGACACTAGATAATTTCTGTATATTCTCATAATGATATCATATGCGAAAACATTCAAGTATTTACCTACAGGGTTGATTGCTGTGAGAAGATATACTCGTGTTGAATGTTCAACTTTTTCCAGGCAGAAGATGCAAAAACAAAGAAACAAGCAAACACATAATGAGAGGGGGGTGGGGTGAGAGGATTAGAAAACTGGTTTAAGAATAATAACTATCCTAGATCAAGAGAAAAGTGGGGTCACCAGAATTAAGAATCCTAGTACCGTATCAAAGTTTGGTGTTTTGTTTTTCTTTTCCTCTCAGGAATTTTTCTTCTCTTTTTCTTCAAATTGATTTAACCATAATCCCCTTGATGATGGAAAATGTTAGTATGACAAGATACCTAGGATGTATTTAATGTAAAATGAAACTGTCTGCTCTATGTTGCCTCCTCTTATTAAATTTTCATTTTAATGGCCTACCAACTCAAAATATACAGCTGAACATGCCACATTGTACTTTTGAACCCTGAAGAGTCTCAGGCTGCTAGGCATTATTTATTGATAATGTCTCCCTCCACTTTCAAATGACCAAAGCTGCCATGGACTTACTGGTGAACATTGAGAGAGGAGCCTGTCAGATTTAGAATCACAGACTTTGAGATTTTTAGAGCTAGAAGGAATCTTCCAGGTCACTGAGTGCCACCGTTCATTCCATAAATAAGGGAACCAAGGCCCAGAGGGGTGAATTAGCTTGCCTAAGGTCAGATAGTTACTTAGTGATTGAATAAAACCTAGACCCTAGATCCCTCCTTCCCAGTCCAGTATTCTTACATCATGCTGTCTCCATCATATAGAACAGAGGTCCTTAACCTCAGGTCTATAAACTGTAGATTTTTTAAAATATATTTCAGTCACTATATTTCAAGGTAAGTTTTCATTCTTTCTTTATGTATTTTATTACATGCATTTAAAAGCTTAATTATAAGAGGGGCTCTATAAGCATCAAAAAAATGGCAAAGTAATCCAGGATACAAAATTAGTTAAGAATCCCTGACCTAGCACTTTCCGTATATTGATATATACGTATATAACCATGTGGTGGGACAGAGAATAGAATTGCTGTGATTGTAGGCTATGTTAAAAGAGGCATAGCTTATTCTCATCGGATTTGGCTTGAGGAGGGAATAACACAGTCACTCAACTGGGTATCTTACCCTACAGGAAAGTAGGGGGAAAGGGATAAGAGGGGGAGATGATAGAAGGGAAAGTAGATTGGGGGAAGGGGTAGTCAAAAGCAAACACTTTTGAAAAGGGACAGCATCAAAGGAGAAAATTGAATAAATGAGGGGTGGAGTAGGGATAGGTAAATATAGTTAATCTTTCACAATATGACTATTATGGAAATGTTTGGCATAATGAAACATGTATAATCTATATTGAATTGCTTGCCTTCTCAATGGGGGGGGAGGGAAGAAAGGAGAGAATCTAGAACTCAAACTTTTAAAAACAAATGTTAAAAATTGTTTTTACATGCAACTTGGAAATAAGATATACAGGCAATGGGGCATAGAAATCTATCTTGCCCTACAAGAAAGTAAGGGCAAAGGTGATCAGAATGCATTCCATCTTAGGGTGGAGGGTAGGGGAAAGATGGGGAGAAGAGTTGGAACTCAAAATCTTGTGTAAACGAATGTTGAAAACTAAAAATAAATTAATTTATAAAAAAAATAGGCATAGTTTCCAGGAAGGAGGAGGTGATATCCTTACCATATTTAACCCAGTTAGAACACATTGGAAAAATTATATTTAGATCTCGGTGCCACATCTTAGGAATCTCCATTGTGATTAGCTAAAAAGTATCCAGAGGAGGGCAATCAGAATGTTAAAGGGCCTCAAATTTATGTCACACCTGGATCCATTTCTCTCTCATCCAAACAAACAAGGATTAAGCACCTACCTTCATCACAGCACTGCGCTACATATTGGAGATATAAACATAAAACAAAACAGCCCCTGCCTTCAACCCTAATTTGAGAAAGAAGCAAAGAGCATGAAAAGCATCAGAAAAAGCTGGGGAACCCTAGAGAAGACTTAAGAAGACATGATGGCTATCTTTAAATGTTTGAAGATTTGTTGTCTACCTCTAGAGAACACAACTAGGAAAAAAAGTGAAAGTTTCAAAGGAGAGAATTTAAAGAAAAACTTCCTAACAACTAAAGGTGTCCCAAAATGAAATGGGCTGCTTCAGGAGGTACAACAGAGAGGGTTCTTCCTCACTGGAAGTCTTTCAGCAAAATGACAGATAACTTGTTAGAATATGTTATAGACCCAAGGTCTTGATTTTTTAGGTATGTATCAAAAGGAGGACTTGAGCCCAAGCCTTCGTAATTACAGGACCAGTCTACTATCCACTAACTACCATGTCACCTCATGGCTGCCCATTTAAACAGTAAGTGGATGGATGGATGGATGGATGGATGGACAAACACATACATACTTTTTTTTCAAAAATGACCCCCGAACTGACAATTTTCTTCCATGGGGAAAACAAGATTTCTGTATACAAATTTAAAATATTTACGTACTTATCCAGCTACTAAGTATTTAACACCGTCTCACTCTCTATGGCAGGAAAAAAACAAATTCCGTAATCAGTATTGATGTTATTTTAATTTGATAGTTCAGGAACCAATTTTTATTGTCATTATTAGATAAATGGTAAAAAGAAGAAGAAGAAGAAGAAGAAGAAGAAGAAGAAGAAGAAGACACAGAAATGCCCCCATTTTGCTGAGAGTCTTTGTAAAAGCATTGTCAAGCTAATGGCTCTCCATTGGTTTTAGACCCTATACTAACAGCAATATAACTAAATCATTATTCAAATACAAATTAAAATTCAACAAGTTCTTGTACAAAATAAGCAATTTCATTCAGAAATAGGAACTTAACCAATGTAGTGTATGTTTCTTAAAGACACACAGGTTTCCTGAGTGAGGAAACACCATCTGATTCTTTCTGAAATGATTTTCTTGAGATGGCATTGTATGTGTGGGTGACTTCAGGCAGGCAGGGTTTTTTTAGTGGATTTCCTTCCTTGCATTTGTGAAGGTGACTATGTGCCTTTGGCAAACTTTTTCCCTGGATGTGAGACCATCTAACATCCAGTTTAATGAGTACCACTTCTCACCTTTGTGCTCTTTTTGCCCAGATTCTTTCTTTCTTTAGCTTTCTTTATGTTTAAAAAAAAAGGCAAAGAAAAAATACTGTTACTGTTATAACTATACACCCAATACCACACCTGCATTAAGGATAAGCCTGCATACGAAACTGTTTTCGCCCCCTCACTTGAGAATTCATTAGGTATGATGTCATTTTACCCAGATCTGAATTTTACCTTGTGTACCTAAGCTGTATTTTCTAGCGCAATGACATCAGCCTTCCATCCAAAAATGCTACTGCAGCATCCTGTATCTCTTCTCTCTATTTCCTGAAAGTGACAGTAATTACCAGCATGATAGTTAATCAACAAAAGCTGATTGCCAGGCACTAATAGCCAAGGGTAGTTAAATGGAATATTTTTTTTCCTCATCCAGAAACTAAAGATATGAAAAGAAAACAGAGCTAGCAGTCTATTCTCAGGCTGCAATATGTTTATATCCTTAATCTCCTCAGGGTTTTTATGTTGGAATGGGACATCTACATTCCATCAGAACTGGATATTTTACAAGATTCTATAATAACGGTTCCATAATAACTAAGACAACAGACAACACCAATCGTGGGTTTTTTCCTGTAAAATTTGCCCGAGGTCTTAAAGGTTGTAAAGAAGTATGGAATACATTTTCCAAGTGTTCATAATGGTTTAAGCATTTTAAATAAGCATCCAAAAGGAAAGCATTAAGTATTGTATGTTCATATTTGAAGCAGTAATGCCATCTTGTGGCAATAAGAGAAATTCCATTTTGCAGTTCTTATCTTTGTTGATTAGAAACCAATTAAGCCAGATCATTTTGAGAATATTTATGAATGTTTGTTGGAAGGATAACAAACAGACATAAAATGGAAAAGATCTGTCAATATTCCTGTGACAAATTCTTTTCCCAGTGATTGACAGTGGCGCCAATAAATTTTTATTCCATGTTGGAATAGCCCCTGATTTTTGTTGCACGAGAAAGCAAAAATGGCATTAAAGAAAATAAATTTGGGAAGACCTCTGTGCATATGAAATGTAAATTTCGGCAAGCAGTGACAATTTTGAAAACATTTGTGATTTGATTATCAAGATAACAATGTCGCAAACTTGATTGCAACTGGATAAAGATGAATATGCTATCTCCTTACCTCTATTTCTTAGAATCTTTAGTTTCCTTCAAGCCTCTACTCAAACTTTGCCATTTTGACAAAGCTTTCCTCACTTCCTACTTGGTGGTATCCTCTCTCCTTAAAAGTACTTTACATTTATTTTAGATAAATTGTATATTATCTATGTACATGCTGTTTCCTGTTGCATAAGTTCCTCAAAGTAGATTATTTCATTTTTGTCTCTATATCCCTATCACTTAGCATAGTCTTTTGCACATAGTTAGCATTTAAGTGCTTATTGAATAAATTAATGAATGACCAAGACTAGATTAATAATTGTGTACTTGTGTTTCACTTCTCATTTATATGAAATAATGGAGAATAATATAGACACAGAGCAAGGACATTGTTGATGAAATGTAAATAAATAATAGGGTCATTACTAATGAGATATAAACAAGTGACAATCCTTTCAGATTATTTGAACCCGGTAAGATCGAAAGCCTGAATTAATCAATCAAACCCCCTTTCCTTTACTCTGAAATTGCCCTTTCCTGTGTCAGCAACTTCAAAGACTAGATCAGATTGACAAGAGGTATCTTTCCTGTTGGTGACCTGATATTTGCAGCCAGAACAGTGGGATTCTTTTATCTTGATATTCTAGGGTCATTTGCATCTTGGGATAGTAATCTCTAACTGACACTACCTTGTAAATTGTCATGTCTAACTGTATTTATTACTCATTCAACTAAGAAATTTCCTTTCTTATGATATGGAGACCATAAACTGGAATTGGGATTGTTCTAAAATATACTTAAACCTTGTCATTCTTGTCAGTAATTCAGAAGTTTGCTTCTGATTCCATAATCATGTATCTGCTAGCTTTATGGGAATAAACAATGTGAATCTATATATCACCTAGTCTGTTTGCCTCCTTTAACCAAACTTTCAGGTTGACAGTTATGGTGCCATAGACTGTGGATGGAACTGATGGAATGGCAGAATAGTATCTCAACCTCGCCAATACTATTGACTCAGGCCTCTCAAGATTCATTTTTTCCTGGAGTCTTAATCTTGATGAGGTCATATAAATTCTCTATTCCCAGCTTCCAAAGGACTTTCAGTTTGGTTGAAGTCTGCAGTTCCCTTTGAGCTAGTTCTGGGATGGGTACTAATTCACATTAAATTGCTTTGGATTGTGTCCCCTTTGCAGATTGATCTTTGCAAATTAGCACAAATATTGTCAGAGCTAGTGTCAGTTAACTAAAGATAGCCCCAAATTATGTTGGCCACAATAGGGCTCTTTTGACCCGTCAAAGTTACATAATCTTAAACCCAAATTAAGTTTAAAAGACCAACAGAACATCTAGCCAGGAGTGGGAGATAGCTAAGTGAGAACAAAAGGTAGAAGCCTTTTCCCTTAAGGCTCGCAAAGCTGCCTCAGCATCACCCCCAGTATTGGCTAATTACCTCCACCTCACTCTTCCCTCTTGTTCAACAACCCCAGCCTTAATTCCACTCTGTCTTCTATTCTTTGCTTCCTTCCTCCCTCCCTCCCTTCCCTTAAAAGCTTTGGCTCTGGGGAGGATAATTGCACTCTGTTGTTATTCCTTCCCTCCTCACCTTTCCTTACCTGCCCTAGCCCTAAGGAGGATAACTTTGTTCCATAGTTGCCTTCTCCCTTCCCCTTCCTCCATTGCCTTAAGGGCTCTGTTCTTGAGGACAGCTACACTCTGATTGTAGGTTATGGAAAGTCAGAAACATTAGGGACGCCAAAGCTCCCTGCCTCCAAAAGACCACAGATGTGCTCTAAGCAAATGTTAAAGCATCCATCCCTGTCGGATCTTCAATCCTTGCAAGTTCCCCAACCCCCTTTCCTTGGAATAGCAAGAGCCAATTCATGATGGGGATTTCTACCAAGCCTCTAATTCCCTCTCTCTCTGTTGTTAATTGTGAGCTCTGTTTGTATTTGTTCTGTCAAATTTTGTCTGTCAGTGTGTGTGCCTGTGTCTGTACCAGAGATTTCTAAGGGTTGCAGCTAAGGAAATAAACAAAACTGTAAGATTTTTTTTATTTTCTTTTCTTGTTCCTGGTCTGGCCAAACTTGGAACTATAGTGAACAGCTTCTGGGATTGATCGTTAAAAAATTTCAAAACTGATTTTTTGGAGAAAAATCCTGAGACTGTAGGTAACTACAGGAACTTACCTATGCTAAAACACCTGCCCCCAAATCCTGATCACTTAACATCCCCCACTCCCTCCCCAGAGTTAAGAGGGTATCTCAGTGTGAGGATTTTTAACAGCCATAAGGGTTCTTGTTAACTGTTCTCATCCCCAGATCAGAGTAAGATAAGAGAATGCTGGAGAATTGTAGGGAAAACTTAAATCACCCTTTCCCATCTGGCAAAAGGGGGAGGGCAGCAATTCACAGACTGGCAGTAGCTCTCTACCCCTGGACACCTTGTAATCCACCTTTTTCGGCAAAGCTGGGAAATGTCATCCACGTCCTATACATTCTGTGCACCCTGTCCCAGCAACTGCAAACCACCCCAGGCTCAGTAAATTCTGCAGTTGTGAGGTAAGAGAGAGGTGGATGGACCAGGCCTGCGCATCCCCTAAGCCCTGCACCAAGAATTATCACCACTGGGAAACTAGCCTCTGCTCTTGGTAAACTCCACATTTCTCTGTTCCAGTTGCAAAATGCATCAACTTTTGGCAAGATATTTTATCTCTATTTGACCCATTTCCTGATTTGTAAAGGGAAAATAATAATGGTTGTTATGGCATCAAAATGATGTAATTGTAAAATGCTTACCGTAATGACTGGTATATGTCAGACACAACATTATTGGTCTCTATCTCTAATTTAATGTAATTGTTAACTTTGAAGTGTTTTTTAGATACCAAAAGTAATAAGTTGAATAATTTCTATATGTGATAATCTGGAAACACAATCGATGTCATCTAAAGTTTAATGTTTCAGTATTTTAAATGAATTGAGTTTTTAAAAGGATGTGATGAAAATGTGATAATTTGAAACTGTTGTATTTGGTTATGAACAAGTAGCAATAACACTGCTGATATTTACTATGACAGCAGATTTTCCATTTGAAATCTTGCCTTTTATGAGGAAATATATGGTAGTTTAAAGTTAAAGTTTCAATACACTAATGATGAGATAAATGACTCTGTGTTCAAGGAGATTTAGAAATGCATTCACCTAATTTGATAATGGGCAGTTTCAAATTTTATATACATAATAATGTTTAGGGCATTATTACATTTCTATGGTCTAAATGTTGTTAGAATTGTATTGTTTGAGAAAAATGATGAATGCGTTAAGAAGCTGGACTATTGCTGTAACTTGAGAAATTATAACCTTCCAAGTTTGTCTTTATTTAAAAGGAAGTTTCAGTTAAAATTGTTTGTGCTATAAATCAAATATTTATACAAAGGCTTTCTTTGTGGTTTCCTCTTGTAATTTTTATCAATTATGTACAACAGGTTTTGTGAATAGAAAATTTAGGAACTTTGTGATATCTAGAAATTTTGTAATAACAGGGAATTTCATTGTTAAAATACTTTGGGAATTTGTGAAAAGGCAATTTTTTAAATAATCTAGATGTTAGACTAAGAATTGTGCAAAAAAAATATAATGAAGAATGAATTAGGATACACTTCCAAACTTTGTCTACATTTAAGTTCTTATAAACACTGTGCAAAAGGTTTCTATGTTGTAGAATTCCTATTGAGCAAAAGAGAATCCTTGGAAAAATATGGGGGTATGATTTTCAAGCCTGTATCATCTCAGGATATATTTATATATGTTAATCTGGAGGTTTATGGACTAATTTTTGATATCACTTTGGGAATCTGTGAATGAATCCAAATTTTTAAAGGTTTATTTTTGCTTTAAGAAAGAGAGAGACACATATCATTTTAGAGCTGTCCAAATGATTTTCTTCACGAAAGTTTAGTGACTATTCCTCTTAATATCAAGATAAATTTTCAAGATAATTTATTACTAAATTAATGTAATGAGCTGTAAAGCAGAAGAGACCTTACTGTCTTGATCTGAATTTGTAGCTATTCCACAGCCTAAGCAAGGGTTAAAACTAGTGTTTGAATTTATCATATGTGTAAAAGATCTAATTCCTGAAGTATCTCTTTCTCCTAGACTGAGTATAATTAGAAAAGGGTAAACAAGCTTGAGAAACAAAGATGTATATCTATTCAGTTATGAGATCAAAGTCAGGAACCTCTTTTGTTTAAGGCAGATAAGAAGGTTTGGGGCCAAATGGGGATTATCCAAGCCCCTCCTGTCCCTAGATACTTGTTATGTTGAGAGAGTGTGAGGAAGTTTTTAAGAAGACAGAAAATTATATAACTTGATTTGAATATTTAATAATCAAATTTGAGATGAACCTGTCTGAAGGATAATAGCCCATATTTATTTGTTATATAAGACTTTATGGGACTGCAATTTACTATTGTTTTAAGGTCTGATTACAGGGATAGTTGTCATAAATCTGATAATAGAATGGCATGTGGTGCAGGCTGGGAACTGCTAAAGGTGGATGTCTGTGCCTCAAAAGAGTTTTGAAGACAACCTTGGATATGGCCTAGGTGGGATCTTCCTAATGCTATTTCCCAATTGTGCTATTTCCTTTCTGAAAAAGAAATTTCTCCACCTGATTACTCCTAAGCCCTGATTTCATCATCTAGTAACTATGTGTTTGGCTGTCAGAAATGACACATACCTAGAATCAAACAGAGCTAAGGAAGTTCTTTCCTTCTGGTAAGATGTATGACATTGTCCTTCCTTTTATAGCAATTTTATATTATCGAGAAGTTTTGTAAAGTACAATGTTAAATTTCCTGGGTAATAGATGGATACTGGATTATACTAATTTATATTGTCAGAGTTATCTGGAAATTTCTAGACCTGAGCCAGAGAAGCAGAACTCCCTTTTGAAACTATACTAAGAATAAAATCTATTGTCAAAGAAAGGACATCTAGGGACCTGATAACGACATCAGGTATCTGGGTTTCAAAAAAGTGCTCCTTAAATGGACATTTGGAATAGGTGACTGGGATACAAGGAATTTAATGTTAGTTAGCATTGATAATAATCATTGTATAGCTTTGTACAATTCATGTTTAAGTTTTCTTGGTTATATAATGTGTAAATGTAAACATGTGATATATAAATCTCTCCTCTCAAAAGTAGTTTGAACCTAGCCCTGCATGACTGGGAAACCGAACCATTTATTGTACTATTTGAACATGTCTAGGAGAGTGAACCATCTCAACGTGAGTTTAGCCATATTACCTAAGCCACACTGTTTCTTTTCAATCATCAAATTGTATGTCTTCTGGGAGCCTCTCTCAGTTCTATCTGACTACCCCCATAGCTGCCAACCCATGGATCCATCTATCACATATTAAGATTGCCCTTGCTCC
The DNA here is from genome assembly GCA_028646595.1 of Phalanger gymnotis. Classification (NCBI taxonomy): domain Eukaryota; kingdom Metazoa; phylum Chordata; class Mammalia; order Diprotodontia; family Phalangeridae; genus Phalanger; species Phalanger gymnotis. The sequence goes on from CM053627.1 coordinate 61,543,313, forward strand.
TGAGTGGACATCTGAGCCCATAGGAGAACTTGCCTTCCAGTTTCCAAGGGGCCTGAAAAAGATGACATCAGACATAGACAGCTTTCCCAAGAGTCTGGCCCAGGCCTTCATGAAGCAAAGCTCCCTCCCCACCTGAAGCCTTTTCCCTGGGCTGGGCAGCTTTCTCAGATCCCTCCTACTTTCTGTTCCTGGGATGTTTACTATACTTTCTCTCCTCTTACTAGGAGTCAAACAAGGCCTTACTTTGGCCCACAAACATGCCACCACCTTGGTTAACAAGGGTTCTGTGGGGTCCACTCCAGATCTAGAGATTAGCTCATCTCCCTGGTCAACAAAGGAAGGATTTTTTTTAGAACTTCCTTTCTCATTCTCTGAAGAAGAGTAAGTTTTGTTTTTCTTTCTTTCTTCTCATACCTTCCTTGGTCTACAGATGTTGCCTTCACTCACCTTTGACCAAAAGGAGGAAATGACAATCCTTTCAAATTATTTGAACCTCAATAAGATCCAAAGCCTGAATCAATCAACCAAGCTGCTTTGCTTCTCTCTAAAATTGCCCTTTTCTGTATCAGCAACTTCAAAGACCAGAAAAGATTGACAAGGGGTATCCTTCCTGTTGGTGACCCAATGGCTGTAACCAGAACAGCAAGATTTCTCTTATCTTGATATTCTATGGACATTTACATCTTCGGATAGTAATCTCTAACTGACACTACCTTGTCAATTATCTTGTCTTACTGTATTTATGAATCATTCAACTAAGAAACTTCCTTTCTTTTGATATGGAGACCATAAACTCGAGTTACGATTGTTTTACTTTTTTAAGTATATGTTTAGAGTTGGGAGGGATTCTGGGAAGATGGCAGAGTAGGTCAGAAAATTCCAAGCTCTCCAAATTTCCTCCACAAACAAGACAAATTAGCACATCAGGGTGAACATAGAGTGACAAAAAATAAACAAGAGTTGGGGTAGAGCAGTGATCCTCCTGGAACAACTGGAGAAAGTCTGATAAAAGATCCCAGGACAGAGGTTTGGACTAAGTGAAGTGGAAACACATCAAGGCTATCTCCACTGAAACAGCAAACAACAAGGCCTGGGGACAGATGGATTGGGAGATAGCATCAGCCTCAGCTAAAGAATTCTCACCTCACCGACAGTGAATGGGGAAGGAGATCAAAAGTCCAAGCAGGGGAAGATAGAAGGACCCTCTGCTGCTGAGGAATCCAGGGCCAGCTGTGCCATTGAGATGTGGTCCTAGGCTATGGTTGAAAGCAAAAAGGAACCGGCATATGCCTGGTAAACACAGAAGCAATGGGCCAGGTTGCTGCAGGTTGCTTAAAGGAGAGCTGAGTTCTTTGCTTTGGTTCCAGGCCAAAATGATAACTGAAAGTTACAGCCATTGGAAGGTCCTTAGGGAGCAAGATCTTTTCTAGCATAGTGTGCCTGGGGGCCCTAACTATGGTTTGGGGGGAGAGAGAGATCCTGAGGGTGGATCCTGGACAATGGTCAAAAAAATAACAGTAAGAAGGACATTCAGGTCCTTCCAAGGTGCCAGTGGCATCATCTCTAATACCCCAAAATTAGAGGTGATTATAATAACAAGCTTCTAAGAATAAAAATAAAAATGAACAAGCAAAAGAAAAAAGAATCTAACCACAGACAGGTATTATGGGAATTAGAGAAAACTGGGGCTTGTTTACAGAGGAGGATATTGAAACAAAAATAGTGCTTTCTATGACAAAGAGCAACATCAAAAGGGCCTGCCCAAAAATAGTTCTGGAAAGAACTTAAGAAGGACTTTAAAAACCAAATAAGAAAAACAGAAAAAAAAATTAGAAAAAAGCCAAGAAAATTAAGAAAAGAAAGTCAACCAACTGGAAACAGAGATCCAGAATCTTAAGGAAGAAAACAATTCCTTGAAAACTAGAACTGGGCAAGAGGAAATGAGTGACATCATAAGACACCAAGAAATAATAAAATAAAATAAAAGGAATGAAAAGAAAATAAAAGGGAATGTGAAACAGCTTATAAGAAAAACAACTAATTTGGATAGCAGAATGGATTAAAAATCAGAATCTGACAATATGATGCTTATAAGAAGCACATTTAAAAATGATAGACACAGAGTTAAAAATTAAAGGAATGGAATAGAACATATTATGCCCCAGCCATGCAAAAAAAAAAAATCAGGGGAAGCTATCATGATATCAAAGTCAAAGCAAAAATACATTTAACTAAAAGAGATAAATGTGAAACTACATTATGATGAAAGGTATCATAGATAATGAAGCAATTCAGTACTAAACTTAGAAGCACCAAATACTTTAGCATCTAAATTTTTAAAAGAAAAGTTAAATGAATTACAGGTGGAAATAGATTATAGTACTGTAATAATGGGGGTTATTAATCTTCCCTTTTCTGAACTAGACAAATTAAGCAAAAAAAATAAGAAAGAAGTTAAGGAAATGAATAAAATTTTAAATAAACTGGATATGATCAATATCTGGAGAGAACTAAATGAAAATAGAAAGGAATACACCTTTTCTCTGTGGTACATAGTACCTGTACAAAGATTGGCCACATATTAGACCACAGACATTTTATAGCTAAAAGTAGAAAAGCAGAAATATCAAACACTTCCTTTATAGACCACAATGCAATAAAAATTACACATAATGAGGAGACCATGGAAACATAGAGAAAAAACTTACCAGAAACTAAACAATCTATTCCAAAAGAAAATATGCGTTAAAGAAAAAATAATAGAAATGATCGGTAAGTTCATTAGAGAAAATGACAGTAATGAAACAACATATCAAAATTTATGAGATACAGCAAAAGCAGTAATCAGAGGAAAATGTGTATTTCTAAGTGCTTACATCAATAAAAAATAGAAAGAGCAGACCAAAGAACTGGGTATGCAATTAAAAAAATTAGAAAAAAGAAGAAATTAAAAATCCCTATTTAAACACTAAACAGGAAATCCTGAAAATTAGAGGTGAAATTAATAAAGTTAATTGTAAGAAAACCATTTAATTAGTAAGTAAATTAGGAGTTGGTATTATGAAAAAAATCAATAAAATAGATAAATCATTGGTTAATATGATTTTTAAAAAGAGAAGAAAACCAAATTGCTATTATCAACAATAAAAAAGAGTGAATATACCACTAAAGAAGATGAAAACAAAGCAGGTATAAGTAGTTTTACCCAATTACATACCAATAAATTCATCAACTTAAGTGAAACAGAAATATGTTTACAAAAATGAAAAGTGCCCAGATTAGCAGAAGAGGGAATATAATATCTAAATAGACCTGTTTTATTTTTTTTTAAGTTTCTGTATATATTTTATTTAATATTTTAGTTTTCAACATTTATTTCCACAAGATTTTGAGTTACAGATTTTCTCCCCATTTCTACCCTCCCCCCCAATTCCAAGATGGCATATATTCTGATTGCCTCGTTCCCCAGTCAGCCCTCCCTTCTTTCACCCCATTTCCCCCACATTTGCTTTCCTCTTACTTTCTTGTAGGGCAGGATAGATTTCTGTGCCCCATTCCCCATACATCTGGTTTCCCAGCTGCATGCCAAAAAAAATTTTTTTTAATTTTTTTAAGCATCTGCTTTTAAAATTTTGAGTTCCAAATTCTCTCCCCTCTTCCCTTCCCACCCACCCTCCCTAGGAAGGGAAGCAATTCAACATAGATCACACATGTATCATTATGCAAAACACTCTCAAAATAGTCATGTTGTGAAAGACACATATATAGAAATATAGAAATATAGAAAAACTATATTTATTTCCATGCTATCCTGTCCCCATTTATTCAATTTTCTCCCTTGACCCTGTCCCTTTTCAAAGGTGTTTGCTTTTGATTACCTCCTCCCCCTATCTGCCTTCCCTTCTATCATCCCCCATTTTTTATCCCCTTCCCCTTACTTTCCTGTGGAGTAAGATACCCAATTGAATATGTATGTTATTCCCTCTTCAAGTTGAATCCTATGAGAGTATGGTAGTTCATTCCCCCTCACCTGCTCCCTCTTCCCTTCCAACCGAACTGCTTTTTCTTGCCACTTTTATGTGAGATAATTAACCCCATTCTGTCTCTCCCTTTCTCCCTCTCTCAATATATTCCTCTCTCATCCCTTAAATTTATTTCCTTTTTTTAGATATCATCCCTTCACATTCAAGTAATCCTATACCCTCTGTTTATATTCCCTTCGACTCCCCTAATACTGAGAAAGATCTCCTGAATTACACACACCATCTTTCCATGTAGGAATGCAAACATAACAATTCAACTTTGTAAGTCTCGTATGAATTCTCTTTCTTGTTTACCTTTTCATGCTTCTCTTGATTCTTGTGTTTGAAAGTCAAATTTTCTATTCAGCTCTGGTCTTTTCATTGAGAAAGCTTGAAAGTCCACTATTTTATTGAAAATTCATATTTTGCCTTCGAGCATTATACTCAGTTTTGCTGAGTAGGTGATTCTTGGTTTTAATCCTAGCTCCATTGACCTCCATAATATCATATTCCAAGCCCTTTGATCCCTTAGTATAGAAGCTGCTAGATCTTGAGTTATCTCGATTGTGTTTTCACAATACTCAAACTGTTTCTTTCTGGCTGTTTGCATTATTTTCTCCTTAACCTGGAAGCTCTGGAATTTGGTGACAACATTCCTAGGAGTTTTCTTTTTGGAATCTTTTTGAGGAGGCAATTGGTGGATTCTTTCCATTTCTGTTTTACCCTCTGGTTCTAGAATACCAGGGCAGTTATCCTTTGTAATTTCTTGAAAGATGTTGTCTAGGCTCTTTTTTTGATCATGGCTTTCAGATAGTCCAATAATTTTTAAATTCTCCCTCCTGGATCTATTCTCCAGGTCAGTGTTTTTTCCAATGAGATAGTCCACATCATCTTCCATTTTTCATTCCTTTGGTTCTGTTTTATAATATCTTGATTTCTCATAAAATCACTAGCTTCCACTTGCTCCAATCTAATTTTAAGGTGGTATTTTCTTCAGTGGTCTTTTGGACCTCCTTTTCCATTTGGCTAATTCTGCCTTTCAAGGCATTCTTCTCCTCATTGGCTTTTTGGAGCTCTTTTGTCATTTGAGTTAGTCTATTTTTTAAGGTGTTGTTTTCTTCAATATTTTTTGGGTCTCCTTTAGCAAGTCATTGACTTGTTTTTCATGTTTTTCTTGCATCACTCTCATTTCTCTTCCCAACTTTTCTTCTACTTCTCTTACTTGGTTTTCCAAATCCTTTTTGAGCTCTTCCATGGCCTGAGACCAGTTCATGTTTTTCTTGGAGGCTTTTGATGTAGGCTCTTTGACTTCGTTGACTTCTGGCTGTATGATTTAATCTTCTTTGACACCAAAAAAGGAATCTAGAGTTTGAGTTTGAGTCTAAGTTCATTTTCACTGCCTGTTCATGTTCCCAGCCAACTACTTGACCTTTGAGCTTTGTCAGGATATGACTGCTTGTAGAGTAGAGAGTATTTTGTCCCCAGATTTAGGGTCCAAGCAGTGCTGTTTTCAGAGCTACTTCTACTCCCTTGTCACACCAGGCTCTAACCCAGCAGCGCTCCTCCTCCCCCAAAAACTGCCAACCAGGATCGCAATTCAGATCCAAGCAGGGCACAGTAAGAGATTCTGCCTTTGTGCCCACAAAGTGTTCCTTGCATTCCCACTCTGATCTGCTGCTAGATTCCTCTCACCTTGTGAGCCAGGGACTCGGGAAGCAGCTGATGCTGGCACTCTGGAGGTAGCCTCAGGAGCTTCTTGCTGCTGCTACTGCTACTGCTGCACCACCTCCTCCACCTCCAGAGCTGGTGGCCAGACCACTCTGAACTTGATCCCTCAGTTTCTCCCTAAACTTCTCTTTGGTGTTTGTGGGTTGAGAAGTCTGGTAACTGCTACAGCTCACTGTTTCATGGCCCCAAGGCCTGTTCTGGCTGGCTGATTCTGGGTCTGGTCTGCCCTGGTGCGGCCCATGCCAGGATGCCCTCTGCTCTCAGCACCATGGTGATAGACCCTTCCCGGTGACCCTCCAGGCTCTTCTGGGCTGGAGATGTTTCCCTCTGCTATTCTGTGGGTTCTGCAGGTCTAGAATTTATTCAGAACCATTTTTACAGGTGTTTGGAGGGATTTTGGGGGGAAGCTTAAGCAAGTCTCTGCTTTCCTGCTCCTATCTTGACTCTGCCCACCTAAATAGACCTATTTTAGAAAGCAAGATTGAACAGGCCGTAAATGAGTTTCCTGGAAAAAGCACCATGACCAGTTGGATCTGCAAGTGAATTTTATCAAATATTTAAAGACCAACTAGTTTCAATATTAAATGGATTTTTTTAAATAATAGGCAAAAAGGGGTCCTACCAAACTCCTTTTAGGAAACAAATATGACACTGATACCTAAACCAGGAAAAGTAAAAGCAGAGAAAGAAAATTATAGACCAATTTCATTAATGAATATGGATGCAAAAATCTTAAATAAAATACTAGCTAAAAGATTACAACAATATATTACAAAGATTATACATTATGACCAAGCTAGATTCATACCAGGATTTCAAAGAAGGTTTAACATAAGGAAAACTATTAACATAATTGATATCAATAAAAAGTAACAATAATCGTATGATAATATCGATTGATACAGAGAAAATATCTGATAAAGTAGAACACTCATTTCTATTTAACACACTTGAAAGTATAGGCATAAATGGACTTTTCCTGAAATTGGCAAGAAAAATTTACCTAAAACCATTAGCAAGCATTATTTGTAATGAGGAATAAACTAGAAGCCTTCACAGTAAGATCAGATGTAAAACAAGGATGTCCACTGCCACCAATATTATTCAGTATTGTACTGGAAATCCTAACAATAGCAATAAGAGAAGAAAAAGAAATGGAAGGAATCAGAATAGGGAATGATGTAAGAAAGCTATCTCTTTTTGCAGATGATAAGATACTTGGAAAATCCTCAGCTAAAAAGTCAATTGAAATAATAATTTCAGCAAAGTAACAGTATATAAAGCGAAGCCACACAAATCATCAGCACTCTAGATAACTAGTGATACCCCATTTAAAATAACTCTAAACAGTATAAAATACCTGGGAATATAACTACCAAAACAAACCCAGGATGTATATGAGCAAAACCATGAAAAAATTGCACACAAATAAAACAAGATTTAAATAAATTGAGAAATATTAATTGTTCATTGGTAGGCAGGGCTAATATAATAAAAATGCCAATTTTGCCAGAATCAATCTATATATTCAACGCCATTCTAATTAAATTACCAAAAATATTTTACAAAGCTAGAAAAATAATATCAAACTTCATTTGAAAAAACAAAAGGTCAAGAATATTTAAGGAAATAATAGAAAAAATGTAAAGGAAGGAGGTTTAGCAGTACCTGATCTTTAACTATATTTAGTAATTATCAAAACTATCTGGTAATGGCTAAGAAATAGAAAAGTAGACCAATAGAACACAGTAGATACACAATCTATAGCACTCAACAAGTATAGTTACTCAGTGTTTGTCAAGTGTAAAGATTAAATTTTGGGGATAAGAATTCATTATTTGGTAAAAATTGATGAGAAAGCTGGAAAGTAATCTGGCAGAAATTGGGCATCGGCCTATGTCTTACACCTTCTACCAAGATAAGATCAAAATGGATACATGACCTAGATATAAAAGGAGATATTATAAGAAAATTTGACGAACATGGCACATATTACATTATCAGACTTTTAGATAAGTGAACAATTTATGAACAATCGATAGTGTTATGAGATATAAAATGGATGATTTTGATTATATTAAATTAAAAAGATTTTGTACAAAGAAAACAAATGTAGTCAAGATTATAAGGAAAGCAGAAAACTATGGGGGAAAGTTGATAGACAATTCCACAGATAATGGTCTCATATCTCAATATGTAAAGAACTTTGTCAAATCTATGAGAATGCAAGTTATTCCCCAATTGATAAATGGTCAAAGGATATGAATGGCAGTTTTCAAATGAAAAAATGTAAACAACTTATAGTCATATGAAGAAATGGAGAGAAAAAGTTTTCTAAATGAAATCCTCTAAATGAAAAATGAAATACTCTAACGATTTTAGCCTAACTCTGCAAAATGTGGTTGAGGGGGAGTATGTGGCAGAGCTAAGTGACAGAGTAGAGTGCTGGGCTTGACAACTCACTTTCCTGAGTCACAATCTAATCTCAGACACTTACTATCTGTGTGACACTGGCTAAGTCACTTAACCCTGTTTGCCTCAGTTTTTTCATATGTAAAATGGAATGGAGTAGGAAATGGCAAACCCTTCTAGTATCTTTGCCAAGAAAACCTCAAATGGAATCAGGAAGAGTCAGACATGACTGAAAAATGACTGAACAACAACAAATGAAAACAGGAAAAATTAATTGGATTAAGAATTCTTGTTTTCAAGAAAATCAGTTCTATACCTGAGACAGACACTGGATTAATGAAACCTGGGCTAATAACTGAAAAAAAGAAGAGAGTGAGTTGAACTGGGCTTTTTGGGGAAATGCATGGTATTTCTGATGATACTAAGTTTTATAAGCATTCCATATGGTCCTTTAAGGTATACAGAGTAAACTCTCCCCATAAACCTGTATGGAAGGTAAGGCAATTATTATTATCCCAATTTTAGAGATGGAGAAACAAACTGACACAGTTTAAGTAACTTGACCAAGGTCACATACCTGAAAAGCAGATAAGGGACTCAAGCCTTTAATTAAAGAATTAATTATACACTATTTACAAGGTTAATGGTCTTCATGACAGAAGCAAGTACCTTCTCCCATTTTATACCTTACATAATATTAACAGTTAGATAGCTGTTGAATTAGGTTACTTCTGTTATAGTTTTCTTTTTTTAATAGTATTTTTTTCAATTATGTGTAAAGGTGGTTTTCAACATTCATTTTTAAAGGACTTGGAGTTCAAAATTTTTCTCCTTCCTTCCTTTCTCTCCCTCCTCTCCCTATAACCTGATATAGGTTATATATGTATGATCATGGAAATATGTTTCCACATTAGTCATGTTCTGAAAGAATAATTTAGAACAAAAAGGAAAAGCCACAAAAATAGTATGCTTCAATCTGCATTCAGACTGCATAGGACTTTCTCTGGATGTGCATAGCATTTTCTGTCATGCATCTCTTAGAATTGTCTTAGATCATTGTATTACTGAGAAGAGCTAAGTCAGTCACAGTTAATCATCACATGGAGTTGCTGTTACTTGTAAAACATTCACCTGGTTCTTTTCACTTCACTCAGCATCAATTCATATAAGTCTTTCCAGGTTTTTCTGAAATCTACCTGCTCGTTATTTCTTACAGCATAATAGTGTTCCATTTCATTCATATACCACAACCTATTGAGCCATTCCACAATTTATGGGTATCCCCTCGATTTCCAATTTTTGGCCACCACAAAGAGAACTACTGTAAATGTTTTTGTACACATGGGCCTTTTTCCTATTTTTATGATATCTTTGAGATATAGACCTAGTAGTGGTATTGCTGGACCAAAGGGTATACACAGTTCAATTGTCCTTTGCTCATACTTCCAAAAGTTCTCCAGAATGGTTGGATCAGTTCACAACTCCACCAACAATGCATTAGTGTTCCAATTTTCCCACTTCTCTGACATTTATCATTTTCCTTTTCTGTTATATTAGCCAATCTGATAGATGCGAGGTGGTACCTCAGAGTTTATTTGATTTGCATTTCTCTAATCAATAGTGATTTAAAGCATTTTTCATATGATTAGAGATAGGTTTAATTTTTCCTCTGAAAACAGCCTTTTCATATCCTTTGACCATCTATCTATTGGGGAATGACTTGTATTCTTATAAATTTGACTCAGTTTTCTATATATTTGAGAAATGATGCCCTTAATCAGAAAAAAATGCTGCACACATTGTTTCCCAGCTTTCTGTTTTCCTTCTAGCCTTGGTTGCACTGGCTTTGTTTGTGTAAGACCTTTTCAATTTAATGTAGTCAAAGTTATCCATTTTGCATTTAATAATGTTCTCTATCTCTTGTTTGGTCATAAATTCTTCCCTTCTCCATACATCTGACAGGTGAACTATTCCTGACTCTTCTAATTTGTTTATGGTATCACCCTTTATGTCTAAATCATGTGTCCATTTTGACCTTGGTATACAGTTATGAGCTGTTAGTCTATGCCTAGTTTCTGCCATACTGTTTTTCAGTTTTCTCAGAAGTTTTTGTGATATGGTTATGTCAGAAGCTGGAGTCTTTGGGTTTATCAAGCAGTAGATTAGTATAGTTATTTACAACTGTTTCTTGTTTACCTAATCTGTTCCACTGATCCACCATTCAATATCTTAGCCAGTACCAGCTTGCTTTAATAATTACTACTTTGTAATACAGTTTGAGATCTGGTACATCTAGGTCACATTCTTTCATATATTTTTTCATTGATTCCCTTGATGTCCTTGAGCTTTTGTTCTTCCAAATGAATTTTGCTATTACTTTTTCTAGCTCTGTAAAATATTTTTTGATAGTTTGATTAGTATAGCACTAAATAACTTGATTAATTTAGATTGAATTGTCATTTTTATTATATTGGCTCTGCCTACCTATGAGTAATTGGTATTTTTACATTTAGATCTGACTTTATTTATGGGAAAACTTGTGTTCGTATAGTTTTTCTGGGTTTAGATGGCAGGTAGACTCCCAAGTATTTTATATTGTCTACAGTTATTTTAAATGGAATTTCTCTTTCTATCTCTTGCTGCTGCGAATTTTTGACAATATATAGAAATGCTGATGATTTATGTGGGTTTGTTTTTTATCCTTCAACTTTGTTAAAGCTGTTAATAATTTCAAATAGCTTTTAGTTGATTCTCTAAGATGATTCTCTCATTTTCTAAATATAACATCATATCATCTACAAAGAGTGATAGTTTTGTTTACTCATTGCCTAGCCCAATTCCTTTCATTTTTCTTTCTTCTCTTATTGCTATAGCTAACATTTCTAGTGTAATATTGAATCATAGAGGCGAAGATGAGCATCCTTGCTTCACCATGATTGTATTGTACTGGGAAGGCTTCTTGCTTGTCCCCATTACAGATAATGCATACTGATCATTTTAGATAAATATTAGTTTTCCAAGACAAGCTCCACTTATTCCTATCGCTCTTTAGTATTTTTAATAGGAATGGGTGCTGTATTTTATCAAAGACTTTTTCTACTTCTGATATGATGATATGATTTCTATTAGTTTTGTCATTGATATGGTCAATTATGCTGATTTTTTTCCTAATATTGAAGCAGCCCTGAATTCCTGGTATACATCCCACTTTGTCAAAGTGTATAATCCTTGTGATATACTGCTGTAATCTCTTTGCTAGTTTCATTTGAAATTTTTGCATCAATATTCATTAGCGAAATAGGTTTATAATTTCCTTTCCCTGTGTTGACTCCTTTTGGTTTGGGTATAAGTACAATATTTGTGTCATAAAAGGAATTTTGTAGGACTCCTTCTTTGCATATTTTTCCAAAGACTTTATATAATACTGGAATTAATGGTTCTTTAAATATTTGATAGAATTCACTTATAAATCCATATGGCTCTGGAGATTATTTTCTTAGGGAATTCATTGATGGCTTGTTCAATTTCTTTTCTAAAGTGGGGTTAAATATTGTATTTCCTCTTTTGTTAATCTGGGCAATTTATATTTTCGTAAATATGAATCCATTTCACTTAGATTGTCATATTTATTGGCATACAGTTGGGGGCAAAATAGTTCCTAATTATTGCTTGGATTTCCTCTTCACTTGGAAGTGAATTCACCCTTTTCATTTTTTGATACTGATTATTTGATCTTCTTTCATTTTTTCATCAAATTAACTAAAGTTTTATGAATATTATTGTTTTTTCCATAAAACCAGCTTAGTTTTATTTCTTAGTTCAATAGTTTTCCTACTTTCAATTTTATTAATCTCTCTTTTGAGTTTCAGAATTTCTAATTTGATATTTATTTGGAAATTTTTAATTTGTTCTTGTTCTATTTTTTTTAGTTGCATGGCCAATCCATGGATTTACTTTTTCTCTATTTTATTGATGAAAGGAATTAGAGATATAAAATTTCCCCTAAGTACTGATCTGGATGCATCCCACAAATTTTGGCACGTTGTCTCATTATTATCATCCTCTTTGATGAAATTACTGATTGTTTCTATGATTTCTTGTTTGGCCCACTCATTCCTTAGCAGTAGATTATTTAGTTTCCAATTAATTTTTAGCCCATCTTTCCATGACCCTTTATTACATGTAATTTTTGTTGCATCCTGATCTGAAAAGGATGCATTTACTATTTCTTCCTTTCTTAATTGGATTGTGAGGTTTTTATGCCCTGATACATGGACAAGTTTTGTGTAGGTGCCATGCACCACTATGAAAAAGGTATATTCCTCTCTATCCCCATTCAATTTTCTCCAGAGGTCTATTAAATCTAACTTTTCTAAAATTCTATTCACCTCCTTACCTTCTTGTTTATTTCAAGGTTAGATTTATCTAACTCTGAGAAGGGAGGTTGAGCTCCCACACTTGTATAGATTTGCTGTTTCTTCCTGTAACTCATTTAACTTCTCCTCTAAGTATTTAGGTGCTATACCAATTGGTGCATATATGTTTAGTATTGATATTACTTCATTGTTTATGATATATTTTAGCAAGATGTAGTTTCCTTCTTTATCTCTTCTAATTAGATCTCTTTTTGCTTCTGTTTTGTCTGAGATTGTGATTGTTACTCCTGCTTTTTTCTTTTACTTCAGCTGAAGCATTACATATTCTGCTCTAGCCCTTTACTTTTACTCTGTGTAGGTCTCTTTGCTTCAACTGTGTTTCTTATGAACAAAATATTGTACATTGTTTGTTTTTAATCCACTCTGCTATCCACTTCTATCCCATTCACATCAGAGTTATGATTACTGTTTATTTCCCTCCATTCTATTTCCCCCATTGATACTTTTTTTTTTTGTTTCTCCTTTCACCTTGTCCTTCCTCAACAGTATTTTCCTTCTGGCGGTCTCTTCCCTCAGTTTTCACTGGGCTGCACTCACCTTTTACCCAAGTGAGTTAGACCTTTCCTTAAGTCCTTTTAAGTTATCTTGGGCTATAAAATTGTTTCACCCAGTTTTTTTGTAGATTCTATTACTCCATATTTCCTTCAGAGGCTTAATTTAACATGGTTTCTGAGGGAAACTAGGGAGAGCTCAGGCAACTTCCTATCTTCTCTCTGTCATCTTCACCTTTGTCATATTTTTAAAGGAATATTATATACTTTTGATGTATGTATGGGAGAAACCATTTGGAAATAAGGCCTTTATAATGAAATTTTGCTCTAAAAATAACTTTTTTGGTAAGTTAACAAACAATAACGCAGTGCCATTATACTCACTTGGTCTTCTAATGTTGGCAGATAATAGAACTTTTGGAATGTGGCAATTAAGGGTGGTTGTCCTTCCCTTTTAGTAAAAAAGAGACAGTTCCAGGCAGGGAGTAGAGAACCACAAACAATAGGGAAAGACTTGAAAATCTAAGAATTGGGTTGATCATAATCATTCAATTTAGCATAGTATAGCATTTTAGGGAAAATTAAAAATACTCTAACAATTCACACTGAATCCTAAATAGATAAATTATTGAATATTTTTAAAACTCTCATAAAAATCTCTAATAACTTATTTTGTGGATTTTTTACTTCCATCTAGGAACATTCTATGTTTTCTTTTGAATGTAAAGAGTTGAAATATAAACTGAGCGTGAAGAATTCTTTTGGAGTGAAGAATTACAAATTTCTTCAAAAATTAAACATAAAATGATACCATAACATGCATTTTTAGGCTAGAGAAAGTTTACTAAAAGATGAGGATTTGTATTTAAAGACACTACTCTGAGCAATCATCAGTGGGTAAATTACAAAGCAGGTTTTCATGAAAACAGTACTATGACTTAAAAAATACAAAAATCAAAAGCTAAACTTGCTAGAAGAAAATTTGGATAACTTTTTACATGGTTATACCTTTTACTTGTACTGGGGATCAGAATAATTTTGTGACACCTCTGGTAACATTCAATTCAAATCTCTTTAAGCCACTATGCTAGGTGCTAATGATGAAAAGATGTTTGCAAGGACTTTTTAATCAAATGTGGGAATAAACTTAAATGATCATTATAATACAGGACAGAGTATGAAAAGCGTAAAGGAAAAGTCTAAACAAAATGCTATGAGAAACTTGAGGAGAAGGGTTTACTCCCAAATGGAAGAAGCCAGGAAAGTAATGAAAGAGGATATGACCCCAGAGTTGAGTCTTCAAGCAAAGAACAGATTTCAACAAGCTTAGATGGGATAGGGAAGCCATAAGGGGTGAATTATACAGAAAAGTTATACAACTGTCTGTGCCTTGCCCATACACTTAGCTCTCCCAGTTTGGTGCACTTACCTGGGCTTTGTACTCCACAGTCATAGTTTAGAAAACCAAAGATGACTGTCACAGAACAATGAGGCATCATAATACAACTTCAATCGCCAAACATATGAAAATATATCCTATTATCAATTAATTTTGATAAATGAATAGAAACAAAGTTGACAGAAATAATTATGGCTTTGCTTATAAAAAGAAAAATAGCTTTAACATTAAAATTTGCATATGAATTTTTATAATATTCATTATCATAGTTTTATTTGCAGTTCTAAATTGTTCAATATTACTTTAAGCTATGTATCTTTCCACTGACAAGTTTCATTGTGAAATATGATATTGTTGCATCTTTGCCCAAGAAACCAGCTTGCAGAGTTAAAGGATGAAAATTGGGTTCATTTATGCATGTAGGTTATGAACATCTGCCAGAATCTATCTGGTTATTTCAATTCCCTGCTTACAGCAAGCTGACCATCTGCTCCGTCATTGGAAGTGATCTTGTTCTAAAAACAGAATCAAAAGATCACCTGTCTTTGGCTTGATTATAAACAGTACTTTAATGGCATCCATCTGGAGCTGTGATCGGTCATCTAAAACAGGTAAAATAGTCACTAAGTGCCAAATGGATCTGGAGATACAGTTAATAATTGTCATTTTTCTAATCATCTTGCATTCAGGGAGCGCCCCGCTAAATATCCCTCAGAATAAAAAATTATTTGTAGCTTTAATCTCTCCTACTTTACAGTAAAAACAACGTTTGAACTAACAAGAAAATAGACATGGTCAAATAATTAGCTAGATGTGGTTCTACAACATCCTAGAATCTATATGGCCTACATCTTTCACAAAAAGTTACTAAAAAATTTCCATTCCAACCTGAAATAAAGTAAAGCCACATTGAAACTGGTTAACTAAATTGACTTTTTCTCATTGGTTAGATTTCTTTATACATGTTAGGCAATAGTCTTTGCAAAAATAAACAGAGTGGACTTGTATACAATCTAAACATGTTAATAAAACAACCAGAAATATGCTTATTTACAATTTTTGAGTCAATATTTTCTTTCATGTACTTTTTTTTGCTTGAAATGTTTAAATTTAGCATCTTAGAGTGAAGCCATACAAGTAAAAGAATTAGTCCATTTGTTTTCTTATCAAATTTGATTTAACTTACCTACTTCAGATTAGATATGAACCAGTTCAAAATATTCTTACCACCTTCCCTTCATAACCTTCATATTTTTTCTGTTTTTGTCTTTTCCTTTTGTTTTCCCCTCTTTCCCTACTTTTCCTTATTAGAGAACATTCCAAAAAATGCTGGTTGTATGAATAAATCATTTAATCATTCATTTACTTTAAGCAACTCTCTTAGCCTATAAATTGTAGAGAATATACTAATTTACAATAGTAGAGGAAGTTTCCTTATCCAGGAATTCATTATACAAATGATATCCTAGATCCAGACCCTATTCATACTAAAATAAAAGCCCAAAGTATTAGACAAAGGGTATGGTCAAGATTGTGTGTATAATTAAATGAAGTAGAGGGGAGCACATAGTCAAAGTCAGCATAATGATGAGACTTTGGAAAATACCAGTTCCTTCTTTACTCACACTGATGTCTGGTTGAGCTAAAGATATATAATGTTGAATACCAAAATGAGAGGGAGGGAGAGGGAGAGAGAGACAGGGAGGGAAGTAGGGAGGGAGAGGGAGAGAGAGAGAAAGAGAGAGAGAGAGAGAGAGAGAGAGAGAGAGAGAGAGAGAGAGAGAATTTAATCAATCAAATTTATTAAATGTGCCAGGCATTGAGCTAAACCTTGGGTATACAAAGAAGCAAAAGACGATCCCTACCTTCAAGAAGATTACAGTGTAATTGAGACCACATGCAAACAAATATATACTAAACAAGCTAAGGATAATAAGAATTAATTAAAGGAGGGAAAGCACTGGAATCAATAAGTGCTAGAAAAGGCTTCCTGTACAAAGTGAAATTTTAATTCAGAGTCAAAGGAAGCCAGAGGTGAGCAGTTGGAAGCAGAGGAGAGGGAGAGAGTTCTACTTCCTGTGGCAGGCACTGTGCTAAGGACTGGGGATATAAATGCAAGAAAGCATTATGCTCCCTGCCTTCAAGAAGCTCACATTTTAGTGAGAGAAGACAGAAAATAAAGACTAGGTAGAAGTTTGGGAATATGATGTGGGAATAGACATAAAGTCTTAGTTCTGTGAAATATAAAACAACGGATCACCTACAAGATCCTAGAGATCCTAGGCAAAGTTTGATGGAACAATCCAAGTCAATCCCCAATAAACATTTAGTATGTACCTCTGATGTGTTGAATGCTAGGGATACAATAATTAAAAAGAAAAAACAATCCCTGGTCTAATGAATGGGGGGTGGAGTAGGAAAAGAACATCACACAGAATGAGGCAGGAAAGGGGGAGAGAGACACTAGGGGACATCTTGTTCCATGGAGTTGAAACCAGGCAGAGCAGCAGATGCAGAATGGAATAAACTGAAAAGTCCAGGTTCTGCCTTCTATGAAGAAAGTAGGGAAAACTATCAGGCCATATGGGTATGATCTAAATAATAGCTTTTGGCCTCCTTCCACTAGTCCATCCTAGTGGAGGTGACACTCAAATCTCCTGAGATTTGTAAAATAAAAATTAGCTTCTTTTCTGTCCCCACCTGAGAAGCCTCTGTGAATTATTGGAGTGCTCGGGTGGTCTCGCCACCCCATGCAGTTTTGGGGGCTTGTCTGGTATCCCCTCTTTTTGAGGAGGGGGCTCTCTCAAGAAATCAGAACTCTGGGCACACCGGTAGTTGCCGGGGATTCCGAGATCAGCACTGAGACTCCCTGCCCACTAAGAGGAGACAACCCAAAAAGAGAAACTGGGAGGTACAGAAAACCATCAGGCTCCGATAGATATGGGAAAACAAAAGTAGCACAATCCTGCCAGTGGATGAGAACAGTCAAGTAAAGTTGTATGCATATGACCTGGAGGTGAGTGGTCAGAGGGTCTGGAGGTGGTCGGGAAAGGTAAATTGTCTAGTTCCACACCTCACCGGAAGGACTCCTTGGATTGGGCCCCATGGGTGACTCAGAGGATAGGGCGACCTCCCTGGTAGAATTTGGCTGAGTCTCAGACTCGGGGAACTCAGTGACAACTCCCGTAAATTCCTCTTTCCGAGATGGGAAAGAGGTAGTCCAAAGTGATAACTTCAGAGCCGAAATGCAAGGTACTTGTAGATAGCCCATGGAGAAGTAGCCTCCAAAATTGGGACAAATTACCAAAATAGAAAGGAAAATGGCCATGGACAAGAGCTCTTAAAATATTTGACCTAGGTGGGGCGAATGGATTTCTCCTAGTGCTTTGAAGAAAAGTGCTGGTGGGTTGACCCAAATAAAAGGGATTGGGAAGTTTGGTGGATGGTAAAAATTCTCTTTCAGGGTGGGGTTGGTTGAGTCTGACTAGATATTGGGGAGACAGGGAGGCTTGAGTTTTGGGGGGACCCTAATGGGGGCTCTTGAATAAGACTTCTCAGACTCTTTGGCCAGACCTTGATCTTCAGGGAGGAAAGCAGGCTGACCAGCCTCCTTTCCAGTCTCCAAGATAAGAGAAATTCTGCTCTACACCCTGGAGAAAGCTCTCAAGAAATTCCCAACAAGACACAGGGAGTCCTTGTGAGAATTGACTCTGTTGAGTTTGTGGGGTTGAGGGAGGACAAGAAAACATAAAAGAGGAGAGCTCTTAGAAGTTATGTCTGAATTCAAATTCAAAATTGTTTGTGTGCAATGTTTCTCTAATGTCCTGTCTGTGTGTGTGTTTAAGAAAAGTTTTACATTCTATGTTCATGGGGGAATTTTTTTAAACTCTAGGAACTGAGAGGTCAAAAGGAATTAATTAGCAAAAAGGATCCCTGGAAGGCAGCGGAGGAAGAAACAGGGTTGGGGGGGATAAGCTTCTTTAGTATGCAAATTGTTAGCCATTTAACTCTTAAGTTTTAAGGTAAAAAGCAACTGGGAAAAGGGAAGTTTGGTAAGTATAATACTCTCTTTTCATTTACTTAAAATGTATGAGGTAGTTTGGGACAAGATTAGGAAAGAGATTGAAGTTGGAATGCAGAGGGTAAAATGTTTCAGTCAAAATTGGGAAAGAAAGAGAGATAGAAGCTGGAGTTGAGGGATTTGGGCAGGGGTAGAATGCCAGCTGAGTCTACCTGGCTCTGGGTACCATGTGCTCTTGGCCTCCCCCTCCCCCACCCTCCACATTGGAAGACTGTGGGTGGGTGGGTGTATTATGAAGGCAGAATTTACGATTTCAAAGAGAATCATATATACGTCTGAATGGTTCAGAACCACAGGATATAAGGAATTCTCTAAGTAGAAGGCAGAAGAATTAAAGCATTTATTCAAGCTCTAAAGTAGCAAACCCATGAACTAGTGTCCCCATTTTGATATTGTGGTCAAAAGCTTCCAGGCCCAATAAGTCGGCCTCACAAAAGTAACCAGGAGGCTGCAGAAAAACATGACAGCATTAAACCAAATCATATTCATGCTTCCCCCCTCCGGTAAGAAGATTACCCACTGGCCTCAAGGCCTTGCTCAGCACTCCTTGGTCCACATGAGAGTCAGCCCTGCTACCAGCAGCTCCTGCTTCTTCAGCTCCTTTGGCTTTGGCTTTGTCGTCAGCTTCGGCTATAGCTGTCGTCACTGTTGCTGGCTCCAACAAGTATCAATCTCCAAGCTGTGTTCTCTCCTCTCATAGAGTTTTTGACATCATCAGGTGTCTTCTGAATGACCAGAAGTTAGGCTCTGGTGACTGGTTCTTGAGTTAGCCCCTCCCCTTAGGACCCTGGGAGGTTCACATCCACCTAGGTTAGGTTAACACCTAATAGGGGTTAAAGCCTGGGGCTTAGCACTTAGTAAGACTCAAGACGGCATGGCCCTGGAGTTAACACCTCCCCTTAGCCAGCCCCACCTTGGGCCCCACCCCAGTCACCAATCCACACCCACATAGGTTCCACACCTAATAGGGGTTTGGGCCTGGGGCTTAGCACATAGTAAGGGTCAAGGAAATACACTGAATTACTCAAAGAAAACAAAAGCCATTTTGCTTACACAGTGGGTCAATCAGGGGTTGAATTGTGTAATTCTTAGACTCTTTAGCAATAGAAAAAAAATGCTTTCTCAAATTATCTGAGGCAGAAAATACTTTAGAGGATTTTTTTAAGAGTCCAAAGGTTTTTTTTTTTTCCCTTGGAAGAGAAGTGACGTCACCCCACCCCCTTCAAAATCCTTAGGCATTTTGTTAATTGCCAGTATGTATAAAATGAGGCTTGGAGAAAGCAGGGGGCCAAATTCAAATGGCTAGACAAATTTTCCTAATACTTGAGCCAGAGGTACTGCATAGCTCAGAAGAAGAGCTATTGAGTCCTAAATAAAATGTATTTAAGGGAATACATAAATACCAGAAGTAATAGGCTCTTAGGCTGTAAATTTGAGAGACCCTTATGAGGTCTAAATTTTGTTATATATATGAATTGGTCTTTTGAAAATAAAGGTATGACAAAAATGTGATAATTTGAAACTGTTGTGTTTGGTTACAAACAAGTAATATTACTTTTAATATGCATACATCTAATTTGATGGGTAATTTCAAGCTTTTTTTAATACATAAAACTGTTTAAGGCATTAAATTTGCATGGTTTGCTATCAGAGAAAAATGATGAATGGGTTAAAAAGCTGTTATTGTTCAATTAAAATTGCTTTGCTATCACTTAATGGTATTTGTAAGATTATTAATTAATACTTTGTGAGAATGTCCTGTTTAAATTGTTATATACAAGAGGTTTTGTGAATAGAAAATCTGGAAACTTTCTGATATCTAGAAATTCTGTCATAACAAAGAATTGAGTTGTTATAATACTTTGAAAAATATAGGGATGTGATTTTCAATCCTGTATCATCTAAAGATATATTTATGTATGTTAATCTGAATGTTCATAAACTAATTTGTGATGGCACTTTGGGAATTTGTGAATGAATTCCAATGTTTAAAGGTTATTTTTGCTTTAAGGAGGCGAGAGACACATATCATTTTGGAGTTGTCCAAATGATTTTCTTCATGAAAATTTAGTGACAATCCCTTTTAATATCAGGATAAATTTTAAACTGATTTTTTTAAGAAGGGAAAATGCTTTTGAAAAAAAATGTTTTGTAAAATCTTTTGTACAATTTTTAGAAAGTCTGCTGAATTTCTATTTGTAAGCTAATTTGTTGCAGTTCAAACCTACTGTGAATTTTCCTAGTTTCTGGGTGAGAACCTTATATTTGGCGGATTAATGCTTATATAGAGGCTTCTATAGAGGCATTGGGGAAAGGGTGGTTAAAGATGGGTGACAAAATAAGGGAGACCAGGAGTTTTATGATCCAGAATAAGAGGGAAATTCGAGATAAGGGGAAGAGACTCTGGACCACCTTCAGGTTAGAGAATAAACTAGGAGGCCATTCTTAACCCTTAGGGCATTGTTTCCTTATGTGATTTAAGTACCCTAAGAAAGGCCCATTCAATGTCTTAGTCTAGATTTTTGAGTAAGGAGTTTTGAAACAACAATCTGCACATTCCCTACTCCTTCCTCCCCCTTAGTGTAGATAAAAATAAGAGCTTTACCTTCCCTTCCCCACCCCCACCCCCACCATGCCCCAGCCCCTGACCTGGCAAAAAGGAAGGAAGGAGAAGGGGCTAGCAGGCCTTCTGAGCTATAAGGCTGGAAAAGCCTGGAAATAGCACAAAGCTAGAAAGCAGCAGGAGACTAGAAAGCAGCATGCTTCAGACGTGGGTAAACTTTGTTAAAATTGTAGTTTCTATGTAAAGTGTATCCAACAAAATTGAAGCATACAGAATTGGCAAACTTTTGTCCTGGTAAAGTTCTCATTAAAGAGATTTGCAATCTGATGTAAAAGAACCCACCCTCTGGGGGAGATCCCATTAGTTACTCAAGAGAGAACAGGTAGGTGTGATGCTGTGTGTGGAAGGCTGAGATGTTTTCTTTTCTTTTTAGTGACAGTTTCTAATCAAAACAAGTAGTCTGTGATAAAGGAAAAGTTTCTGTCTATGTTTGCTACTTTTGTGAAGTGAAGTGGTGGTACCTACAGACCTCGACCGTTTTATGGGGAGAAATGGAAAATTTGATTAATGCAAATATATGAAATCTTGTTGTTTTTAATCAAATGACTGGGTACATTGAGACTCTCGTATAGTCATATGAAAGATAACATTCTTTCTAAATATTAATGGGAATAATTTGGACAAAGGGGAAAGAAGTTAGTGAGATAAGAATACAAATGTAAGGTTGAATCATTATCCCATAGACTAAGGCTGGGACTTAAAGTTACTTTGTATCTACACAGAATAAGGTCCTTAAATGTTTTAAAAGTGATATAAGAGCAATTAGATATTAATACAAATGGTGTAATTAATTACTGGAACTAAATCAGAGACATCTTCGGTTTAGGGAAAAGAATTTCAAGGTAAGTTTCTTAAAGAGAGATAAGTTGTAGAATACTTTTGCATTAATGTAAAGTGTTAAATGTTTCTGCACATTAAGCTTAGGAAACAGATGCAAATATGTTAGGGCAATAACTTATGATCTTAATAGGAAGATTTTATGAATAAGGGAGGAAATGCTTGCAAGCAATTTAGAGCTAGCTTAGGATCTCAAGGCTCTCATCATCCCCTCTCTGTCCCTCGATGGAGGTGCCCCAATGAGGAAGTAGGAGGATCCCTATGCATAAATATTAACAAGGATAATGCTAACAGAGAGATATAAAGTGAAGGTGAGAGGGTGGAGGGGTGAAGGGGGAGAGGGTGAGGAGAGTGAAGAGCAAGCACTAGAAAGAAGGAAGTGCCATCAGTGAGAAAGGGAGCAGAGGTCAGACAGACAGACAGAGAAAGGAATCTCAGAAATGATCTAGTCTGACCTCCTCCTATGTTCCCTCAATCTTTTCTTTTTGTTGAGGCAGTGATGCTTGGTGGGAGGAGCATCCTGGTGGATTGGAGCCCACCACACAGAGCATACTTGGGGATGCATCTGGGGGGAAATCTCATGGACCATGTGTAGCTCTGAACCTGGACCCAGGACACTTCTGCAAATATAAGCACTCTGATCTCTTGTGTAACCACTGGTTGGTACCCAAGTGTCATCTCCTTGCCATCACCTATGATTGGGAAAGGACACTTTGTCAAAGAGAATTGGCCACAGAGCGGCAAGAGTGGCCCACTCATTAGAATTTGAGGGAAGAGACAACTTTTGTTCTCATCCTCTCGTGCCTCTTTTCCAAATATTTGTCTTGAAAGCAATGTCTCTTGAACTTCCTATAAGGAGGAAAGGAGCTGCTCCTTCCTGTCTTCAGCAGCAACTAGAAGCTGCACCATGTGCTCATCTAGGTGAGACTGAGGCTGGAACTCAAAGATTTCATTGCCTCTCCTGCTTTGAGTTTCTTTCCTTGAGCACAGATGATTGAACAGGGCTCCTTAGACAAACCATGGTTAGCCTGGAGAGTAGACTCAGGGGAGACATGAAAATTATGTTCAGGTACTATGCTATTATGTAAAGAAGGGATTACATTTGCTCTGTTTGGATGCAGAGGGAAGAATAATATATGTAGAAATTGCCATACACACACAGAAAAAGGTTCCTTTATGTTTGTTGTTTAGAAAAGCTTCCTAATAGTTAGAACTGTCCAAGGCAGAATGAGCTTCCTGAAGAGTTGTTGGGATCCCCCTCCTGAAGGTCTTCAGGCAGAAGTTGGATGAGCACTTGTCAGGGATATTACAGTGGGGATTCCTTTATTGGTTGGGATGAAAGAGATGGCCCTCCAGGCTCCCTTCCCTTCTCCAACTCTGTGGTCATGATTCTGTCACTAACCTTTGCTAACAAAATTTTGACAGCACCCACCTCTAACCTGTGAATACCCACAGCCATATGTAGAGACAGGAGTGCCAGGAAACAAATAGCGGTTTAATAAATTGATTTCAGAGTGAGAAATGTTTTCTAAACTGGAGCAAAGGCACAGGTTATATACAAAAATCACAAGTGGGAAATGGGGGGGGGGGGTGAGGTGATTCCAAACAGTCATTTCCAGGGCCTCAGTGGGTTCCTACAATAATCCAGCAAGTGAAGGACAATATAAGTGTTCTGGAGTCCTGTAGGAAGAGTGTTTTTTAATGTCTTTAGGGGCCATTACTTGGTGGGGCATAGGACCAGAGTTCTGTGATGGGAATAGGTTCTACAATCTTTGATTCACTTCTCTTAACATATACAGGCACAGAAATGTAGTGATTGTGAGAGCATTGTCAAGGGTTTGATTGATCAATTCAAGCTGCATTGTAAGTCTCTGACTCCCAAGCCAGGGTCTCCTGAGAAATCAAAATTATCAGTATATTCATTACATATATCATGTCAATTAATATGAAAATCAGAATTCCCTTCACGTTCCTTCCTTTTGGTCAAAAACTGGAACATCATGTGGATTGTCCTTCATTCTGAAAGAGGATCATGGCATTAAGAAGATTATGCCATGACTTGTAAGGGAAATGGTTGGAAGGGAGGGAGGGCTGTGCAAAGTCACCAGCCTCACTTTCTCCTCCTTGAGCCATCTGGCTCCAGTGGCCAGATATAGATCAGGACAACTGGAAATGTATCAGGATGCAGTGGGAGACCTTGGCCTTTTTAAGCAAGGCCTTTCCAAGTTCTTAGAGGCAACACCCATTAAGTGATTAGGTCTGTTTAAGAAGTGAGCCAAAGGATGGCCCCTTTAATAAAAAAAAAAATCAAACTGGGGAGGAAAGTCCCTCAGGGCTTCTGATCAAAAGAGAAGCAATCACCATTTACATTCCATCTGAGCCAAGGGGGTCCAAACAACATCCATAAAGGGGTGCTTGGGTAGGGACCCATTGTTGGCCAATCACCGAGAGCCAGAGTGAATTGGGTTTAAGGCTTGGCCTTTAAGAAAGAAATCTAGCTAGTAAACCTCAAGATATCTAGGTGAATTTCAGCCTTCAATATTTACCTTCCTGTGGGCAGAGCACCCTCAGGTAAGGGCATGTGTATCATTAAGGAGATATGTTGCAACTTCTTTAAATATTTTTAAGATCGAATTGCAGGCTCACCCCAGATTAGAATCAGCCAAACATTTATTCTGCTCACAAGGACAATATAAAGCTGTATTAAAGAAATATAGAAATATAAAGATAAAGTCTAACAGAATAATAGAAATATTTACACACATCACCATACTGGGGAAGCATCTACATCTGGGTTAACATGCTGGGGAGTCCCTTCATTTCAGCCTCAGAATCCTGGCTGGGAAAAATCCCAGGCAAAGCACTCTCCCCATGGGTGAGACTCCAAAGAGTAGAGGAACTTTTCCAGGTTATAGCTAGTTTCAAACAAAGAAGGAATCGGTGCAGGTGGCACCAAAGTCGCACGTGATTTACCAACTAATTGGCTTGGCACGCGAGACTATGTGACTTTTGGGACTCAGTGGCTGTGGACTGGGCCAGAGTTCAAAGGAGGAAGACATCTGTGATTCACATGGCAAAACATTTGTGTCCAAAGAATAGAGAATTGATTCTATATATTTGTAGGAGGGTGACCGACCCTTCTGGGAAGAGGAATCAGCCAAGGGCAAGTTGATCTTTGAGTTTGGGGAATGAGGGCCCTGTTCCAAGAAGAAAGAACAGCAAATGTAGTAATCTAGGGCTATAAATGTAGAGGGAAGATCTTTAACGTTTCCTTAACCCTTCGGCAGGATATCCCAGGAGAGGAGAGGAGAGGAGAGGAGAGGAAGGGAGGAGCTGAGTTGCCTAACTGGAAGGGGCCAGTTGGGTCCCAGTGGGGCAGCTTAGACTAGTTATATGTTGTGGTTTGTCCTTCATTCTCAAAGAGGACCATGACATTAGGAAGATGATGCTATGACTTGCAAATGAATTGGTTCAAAGTGAGGGAGGGCTGTGCAAGGTCACCAGCCTCACTGTCTCCTTCAGAGCTATATTTAAATTATTTGCTTATCAGCTGTGGAGCTCACTTGCACAACCATAAGAATGCTGACAAAGATATCACCATCCTGTTTTGCTAAATTCCATGACCAAACCAAGCATGTGTGCTGGCATGGGATGGAAAGTTTTCTCCATATAGATGTTCTTGGAGCATATGTATAGCTCCTAGCTAACCTAAGGAGAAGCCCATCCATCTTGGGAGCACCTAGTCAGAGGAGATATTTCCTGCTTTGCCCAACCTGTAATTCTGCTGAAATATTGTGTGCTTATTTTAGCCTATGAATCACATGTCCACCAATGGAATTATTCTGTATTTGGCATAGCCAGTAAAGAATGTCTGGGTATATAGCCCCATGAAAATTGGGCCCTGGAAGGAAAGGTACATCAGGTCCCAAGGAAGATTTGAGGTCCACTTCATTAGTGGGGTCTATGGACCTTTCAATAAAGTGCCATTGGCTCAAAGCTCTACCTCAGTCTCTCTTATTGTAGGTTTTGCCATTTTTATTACCACAAAAACAAGACAAAAACAAAAAACCAAAGGTACACACACACACACACACACACACACACACACAAATTGCCAATTCATGTGCCGGTAAATACAAAAAAAAAAAAACAAGGAGCAAAGTGTTTCCCCCTCTACCACCTTATGTCTCAGTTAACTTCAAAGAGCCCTTTCATTTCTACCATTCTCTGATCCCAAAGAAAGCAGAGGAGGAAAGTCTGGAGTAAAATGTCAGCTAAGCCCATTAGCCTCCAGCACTTGGGACAGTGTGGTTCAGTGGAAAGAGGTGTGGATTACGTGACTGAGGAGTTTGAGAGGAGGTTCAATGCAGCCCTGAGCAGTGGAGGGGTGGGACTAACTATGGGCAGGGCTCTGACAGGGAGAAGTTGTGGACAAAAGGTGTGGAAGTAGAAGGCAGGTGTGGATGCTCAGCATGTGGCAGTGGGCTTGAAACCTCTGGGGATTCTCATACCCCAGGCTATCACCCATCCAAGGTGTTGGTCCATCCATGGCCACTCTGGGGAGCAGCAGTGGACCCAGGTCAGTCCAGAGCACACGGGGCCACTTCTACTCTTTCCTGGCCCTGACCTCTCCTTCTGCTCCCCTAGCTTTCTCCTGCCATGTTCTCCTCTCCTCCAGTTCCCCTCTCCCTTCTCTTTCCCTGCACTAATGCCCTTCCTTTCCTGACTCTCTCCCTCTTTCCTCCAAGCTTTCCCTTCTCCCTGTGTCCTGCCTCACTTCTGTCCCCCTTACCCACTCATCTTTATTCTCTCTCCCCTTTACCCTGCTTTTCTTTCCCCCAGACTCTTCTCTCCCTCCCTCCTCCCCTTCCTCCCCTTATGCTCTTTCCCTTTCCTTCTTTCCTTCCTTCCTTCCTTCCTACATCCCTCTCTCAATTTTACCCTTCCTTGCCTTCCCTTGGTCTGCCCTCCCCTCTTTCCCTTCCTCTCTTCCTATGTGGACTGTCCCAGCTCTCCTCTTCCTCTCCCTTCTCCTGTTTTTCCTTCTTCCAAACCTCACCTCCCTCCTCTTCCTCACTTTGTGGCCCGCCCAGACTTCCTCCCTCCTCCCTAGCTTCCCCTGACATCCACTTGCCCCAGGGCTGTTTCTGCCTCACACTCCTATCCCAGACCTTCCACCCCACACCTAAACTGTTCCTCCTGTGGATGAATGTGCATATATTTTCATCAGAGGCACCTGCTTGAAGGAGATAAGAGCCCAAGAGACCCTGTACTCCGCTACTATCCCAGGTTCCTACACATCCCCCGATGTGATCTATCCCTCCTCCTCTGCCTTCCTCTCTCCTCGCCCTGGCTAGGCCAGTGCCCCTCTCCTACAGGCTGCTGGATGGTCAAGACAACCTCTCACCTGTCGTCTTCCTGCATGGGATGCTTAGCAACAAAAACATCTTCCAGGCTGAGGCCCAGGCCCTGGCACAGCAGACAGGCAGGAAGGTAAAGATTCCCAAATGATTGATGAGCTGGGAGAGGGAGTAGACTACGGGGAAGGACAAGGTCAGAGGAAGGGGGAAAGAGAGAATGAAGGGATTTGGAAGAGGTCAAAATGAGAGGCAGGAGTTGTCAAGGTGGGATAGACCTTCCTTTAAAAGGCATGACTTGAGGGGCACCAGGAAGTCTACCGGCAAACTGCAACCAGATCTAGTGTGTTCTTTCTCTCAGGAGACTTTCATGCAAAGGCCAGATGATCACTTGGTGGGGATTTTTATTCAGCTGGGGGTTGGACCCAAGATCCCTTCCAGCCTGGAGATTTAACAAAGGTCCCCTGCCCCCTAAATATCTCCACTACTGACACCGAGAATTCTACTCATCTTTCAGGTGTAGCCGTGGCTCAATTGAAGCTTTTTTAACAATTTATTTTAAATGACAGACAGTACTAGTAATGAATAGTAATTGTAATGCCTTTATGGTTAAGGAAGTTATCAGTTACTTTCTTTCCTAACATCAGAAAGCAAAAGGAAATGAAAGAAAGCTGAAAGTCAGGGAAAGAGGGAATCAGTGACCCAAGAACCAGAGATTGGAAGGGCCTGCACTGGCCACAGTCATGGCTGGGGGGATGAGAGAGAGAGAGTAGAATAATTATTTTCCTTTCTAATGCTCTTTTCCTTCTATGGTCCCATCTTCCCCACTTCCTCCTATTGTCAGATATTATTAGCTTCCCCCTAGCTTCCTGGACATCTTGGGAGTCCTCAGGTAACCTCCCCCAGCTGCTGGCAGTGGGTCAGCACCCCAGGGTGGAGAGGGAGGGGGGGGAGGAATCAGGGAGAGTGATAACACCAAGTCTCTGCCCCCCAGGTATTGACAGTGGATGCTCGGAACCATGGAGAGAGCCCTCATAGCCCTGACTGCAGCTATGCAGTCATGAATGCTGACCTGCAGGCTCTCCTGTCAAAGCTAGGACTCACCCCCTGTGTCCTCATCGGGCACAGTATGGGAGGCAGGACAGCCATGGCATTTGCACTACAGAAGGTAAGAGTGCCCCACTAGGGCTGAAGGCAGAGTGGGTTGCTCTTGTTCACAGCCAACAGCAGCCTATAACCCCAAAAGCAACACCAAAGATCCATCATACTCAGTAAGTTGTTTGTGGAGTTGTGGGTGGAATGAGACTGTGAGTCAACATTGGGACTGAAAACAGAGAATTCCTGCTGGACTAACATAAGATTTACTTCACACACTTCATCTTTCTAAATCTTAATGGATTGAAGTGAAGTTATAGATTCCTCTCCCAGCACTGGCGGATTTCAGGGTCCAAAGTCAAGTTCTAAGAACTTTTCCTCATAAATGTCACCACCTCTCCATGGTTAAGCCAGAACATGCAAACAGGAAAGCTGGCATTAGGACCACTTACAGGCTATGAAATGGGCACCTATAGTCCCCCATCCCTCCCCTTTGGGGACCATGGCTCACTATTTCTCTACTCCAGTATCATCACTAGGTACATGGAAGAGGAGGCAGAGCATTGTTCATTGTGTAATAGACTTTTTCCTTTAGCCAGAGCTGGTGGAATGCCTGATCTCAGTGGATGTCAGCCCCTTGGTGGCCACAGACATCCCAAACATCTTTAAAATTATACCTGCAATGAATTCTATAAACCTCCTTGGACATCTTTCCTACTCCCAAGCCTTTGAAGTAGTTGATGAGTATCTGAAGCTATTTGTCAAGGTGATCTTTCAAGACCCCAAGGACTTGGGGTGTAGAGATGGGCTGCTGAAGCCACAAGCCAATCATTTGAGTTTGAAGTCCTCAGGAGGGTTGGGGGCAGGGTGGAGTGGAATGCAGCCCAGAAGGACAAAATCTTGGGGGGTGGGAGGGACAGGGACAGGTTAAGGAGAACAGAGTGGGCTTCACTTATAAGCTCCTCCAAGGCCAGCTCTATCTTCCTCTT
Source organism: Phalanger gymnotis (assembly GCA_028646595.1). Taxonomy (NCBI): domain Eukaryota; kingdom Metazoa; phylum Chordata; class Mammalia; order Diprotodontia; family Phalangeridae; genus Phalanger; species Phalanger gymnotis. The sequence goes on from CM053627.1 coordinate 61,572,783, forward strand.
TTCTGTGTATTCCCAGCACTTTGTATGCTGACAGGAGGCATGTACTAAATGTTTGTCGACATGAAGGGAGAGGGTGTATAGAAATGAGGTGGAGTCTGGCCTGAGCAGGACTGAGAAAGGGACACTGCTGGGAAAAGACAGGCTCAGGTGGATGTGCCAACTAAGCTCTTGTCCCTTCCAGGATCCAGGTACTCAGCAGTATCTGTTCAACAGTCTGGTGCAGGTCAATGGGCAGTATGTGTGGAAAGTTAGTGCTGAAAACCTGTGGCAGCAACAAAACCAGATTTTGGATAGTCTTCAGATCCAGGGAGTCTATTGTGGCCCCACACTCTTCCTCGCAAGCATCAATTCATCCTTTGTCCCATAAGGCAGGGCCAGAACATGGAGGTGCATGCCTAGCCCCAAAGAGTTCTGCCTTTCTTGGCCCCAAATTGGCTCCTCCATTGCCAAGGAGGAAGGCAACTGGGGGTTTCACCTATGTTGGGTTAAGGAGGGGAGGGTCCCTCCAGCACTGGGAGACAACATGTGTGTTATCTCAACTTATGCCTTTCTGTCTGCCTAGCCTGCTTTTCCACCTGCCACTGTCCATGCCCACCACTCATCCTTTACCTTTGTGACAGCCTGTCTCTCTCATTCATCTTTTCCCTTTTCTCTGTCTCTGTCTCTGTGTCTCTGTCTCTGTCTCTGCCTCCTTCTCTCTTTCTCTCTCTCTCTCTCTCTCTCTCTCTCTCTCTCTCTCTCTCTCTCTCTCTCTTTCTCTTTCTCTCTGTCTCTCTTTCTCTCTCTCTCTCTCACCATCTGTCTCTGTGTCTCTGTCTCTCTCTGTATCTCTCTCTCCTTTCTCCCTTTCCTTTTCCCTCTCATCCTATACTCCTCTCCCTCTTCCTCTTTCACCCTTTCTACCACCCTTTCCTTTCCTCTCTCCCTCTCTTCTCCTCTTTCATTCTCTCTCTCTTTCTCTCTTGACAGATCAGGTCACCACCCCAAGATCAAGCTCCTATTTTCTGAAGCCCAGTTCCAGACCATTCCTGCTACTAGCCACATCCTCCATATCTAGAAGTCCCAAGAGTTCATGAACAGTATCCTCAGTTTCCTGTCCTAGATGTTCCCTCTCTCCACACTCCACTTTCCAATTTTCAAACATTCAGAGAGCCCTAGGCACTTCCTTCATTTGGAATCTTTCTTTTATAAAAACAATCATTTTTTCTAATTCAAACTGAACAAACATCAATTGATATGAACTTTCCTATAGGAAAAGAATAACAGGAAAAAGAGAATTGTAGAAATCATGAATCTCTGTTATGAACAGCTTGATTTTTAAATCATATGATATATTCAACATGTTAATTTCGAAGTTGTCTTATGTTCAATTCCCACCAAACTTGCTTCTGTTGTCTGCTCTGCAATTTTTACATCTTTCAATGACTCATTTTCTTTTCATTTTTAGAAAACTTAATACTTTTATTGTGACCTTTGTCAACCTGAAAGTTTGGTTTAAAGAGGCAAACAGGCTAGATGATATATAAATTCATATTGTTTATTCCCTTAAAGTTAGCTAATTCATGCATGCAAGGAGCCAGTACCTAAATTCTGACTGGCTGATAAAAAGAATGAGAAGTTCATATACATTTTCAGATAACACCTACTCAGGGTGCCTATGTGTATCAGTAAGGCAATAAACACAACATCAACGATAATCATGAACATGCCTATGTAGTTCTGTATTGCAAGGTATGAGAGACCCTCCATAAAGAAAGTAAAAGAAGTATAATATTTATTCAGATACCAGAAAATCATATCCCATAACCAAACATTCAGTTCCCACAGCCAGTCAGCCCACTTTATCATAACAGCAAGGAACTTTAAACATCATATCACAGCCTGGAGCCTCACCATCCCAAAACCTCTCTGATACCCTGCTGGGGTGTCCCCAAAGACAAACTCACAGTACAGCTAAGCTAGCCTGTTCAGCTCTAACAATCACAAGGGCAGCTGTTAGCAGCCATCAGAAGCTATAACTGCTCTCTCTCTCTCTCTCTCTCAGCATTTCCTGTGACATAACTGCCTTTTCTTGTCAGGAAGCTCCTCCCACCACATGTGTCTTAGGCTTCCTATGATGTAAGTAGGTCACATGGCCTATTACTGGTTGGGAAAGATCTTCAAATCTAAATTGCTACTATATTCAGCCCCAAGATCTTTCTCATCCACTACATAGGACAATGGGAATTCTGAGATAACTGGTGTCAACAGAACTTTACACAGCAATATAACAGGGACAACACAAGATAAGCATATAAGACAATGTCATCATTCTCTCCTCAAACAAATGGGGCTCAAAATCTTGGGGTAAGGGGCAAAGGTCTCATCCTCCGAAGCTTATTCCTGCTGAAAATGGACGTAGAGCTGTCCCTGCCCCAAAAGATAAAGAGTCCTATTTGAGAGGTCAGTTCTTTATCAAGCTGGCATCTGGAGCTCAATTGACTCTAGGCCTAGGGATGACACATCATAGTCATGGACAGGTCTAGAGGTGACACACCATAGTCGTGGACAGGTCCAGAGATGACATCCAAATACATCAGAAGGTGATATCTGGCTTAAATGATGAGGTATCTGCAGGTAGATGGTACTAATCCTGCAGGAAACAAATCTCACAAATAAATTTAGTAGACAAAAATCCAAAAAGAAACAAAGAGGCTATCATAGCCTCATTCATGATAGAATACATGAGTCAAGGGCACAATTTCATAACCATTTAATCCTGGGTAGACTACTGTTACAGTATTATCTTTCCCATGTGCTATAATTATGCAGCCTTTGGAACATCATCTGGCTTCTGTTTTACCCATATTTTAGCTCCTAATTTTATTCTATCAGTAGAACCAAATCTTTTCTTTCCTGTGATAGTTATTTTGGAAGAAAGGTCAGGTTTCACAAGGGGTATTGTTTCACAAGGAATAATAATAAATTGAACTATTCTATCATTTTTCCACAACTATATAGGTTCTTCATCTAAATTCTTCTTGATAACTAGAGTCTGTCACTCCAGCCAATACATGTATTCCCTGAACTGCTAATCCTGGTTTAGGTAATATCCATCTAAAATAATTCTTAGGGATTCTCATACATAACCCAGTAGAGGTTTTTCTTATCTCTTTTCTATCCAACCAAAAGTTCTCTAAACAATGTAAATCATATCCTGTTGAACCAGGTATTCCTGGATATGGTGGTGGGACATCTTACCTCACAGACCAATACTCAATATTTTGGAACTTATGTGTTTGCTGTTTTCTAATTTGCAGATTCAGGGTCATCATTCTGGCTAGAGGTGTACTTCCTCCTAACGGTCTATTATTCAAATTATATAAAGCAGTGAACAAATTATTCTTCCAATGTTGATACAAATTGTTAGAATTAACTTTCTTAACTGTTCCTTCAACAATCCATTCATTCTTTCTATCAACCCAGATGCTTGTGGATAAATATGGAATATGATATATCCACTCTGTGGATCTGATATATCCAGTTACACAATAAGTCTTCACCTCATTACCTTTGAAATGTGACCCATTGTCACTTTGAATCTGCATTGGGGTTCCATAATATAGACTTATAATATCTAGAGTTTTACAGGTGTTTTTCTGGATTGTATTCTTATAAGGACAAGCCACTAGTACACCTGAATAGGTATCAACACAAGTACATATAAATTTGCATCCTTTATCTTGGGGTAGTGTTCCAATATAACCTATCTGTCATATCTGATCTGGAACTCTTCCCCTTGCTATTTCTCCAGTTACTACCTGAGAAACAGTTCGTTCCTTTTCCAATTCACATATATAACATTCCTCTGTTACTTGTTTTAACAATGAATAAGAGATTCTAATAGCGTCCACTGGTGTGTGACCTGGACCCCTAAATGGCCGGCCATTTGGTGGGCCCATTTTGCTAGTACCAGATAATCAGTTAGTGTCGAAGTAGGGACAATATATTCAGCGGCAATCTTTGCTAGTCGATCAGCATGTGCATTGTACTCACATTCTGGCATAGTGACGGGCATGTGAGCATCTACATGAAAAACTGACAAATTAGTAACCAAAGACATGTCCCATATATCTTCCCATAGTTCTTTGCCACAAACTTGTTCACCATGAATTTCCCAATTCTGGTTTTTCCACATTGGCATTCACATAGCTGACCCATTAGCTACTTCCCACAAATCAGTGAATATATGACATTGTCCTCCTTTCTCTGTTTTAATAGCTTGATGTACTGCCATAACTTCAGCTTATTGACTACTTGCACCTATCCCAGTACTTTCCAAAGTTTTCTCAGTACATGGGTTATATGCTACTGCTTTCCAATGTCTTTTATGTCTCAAATATTTTGCTGTCCCATCAGTAAACCATACATATTTCTTCTGTTCTTCAGTTAGTCCATCATATCTATCCTTCCATTTTACCAAGGATTGTACCAGCTGTTGCCTTGGTTCAGGGGTTTTGTCATTTCCATCAATGTTGATGCTTGCAATAGATTCATGCAGAGCAGAAACTCCACTTTTGCCTGTTTTCAATGTATTCTGAATATACCATTTCCATTTAATTATGCTGACCTCTTTCACATGTCCAATTCTGTGAGATGCTGGGGTACTCATTACCCAAGTCATAATCATGATTCCAGGCCTCAATATCACTAAGAACTGCTTCTCAAAAGATGCTTATTGTAATCCATATGAAGGTAGCTTCCTTGATCAAAATCCTAAGGGTACATTTCAGCTTTGTTGTTTCTACTACAAACTCCAATCACATAGTCATCTTGTACAGTCACTTGTAATTCCACTGGTCCACTTTGCATAGGCCATAAATCCAGAGCCAATTGTATAGCAGCTTTAGCTTCTTCAAAAGCTTTACTCTGTTCAAGTCCCCAATCAAATTCATATTTTTTCCTGGTAACTTCATATAAGAGTTTCAAAATTTGTCTGAGATGAGGAATGTGAAGCCTCCAATATCCAAACAGTTCTATGAACTTTTGGGCCTCTTTCTTATTGGGGGCAGGGGTAGGAAAATCTTGAATCTTTTGTCAAGCTTGTGGGAGAATTTCTCTCAGTCCTGTATTCCATTGTATACCCCAAATCTTTACAGTTTGAGCTCGTCCTTGAATCTTTGCAGTGTAATTTCCCACCTTTTGCTTTTCATATGCTCAATTAAAAGTATGAAACTCTTCTCCACTCCTTTTACATTTTCTCCCTATATCAAAATATCACCTATGTAGTGGGTAAGCTGTACACCAGGTAAATTTAATTCATTCAAATGCTCTGCCACAATTCTATGACAAATAGTTGGGCTATGCAGATATCCTTGTGGCAACTGGGTAAAAGCATATTGTTGGCCCTTCCACGTGAAAGTAAACTGGTCCGATTGTTTGGAGTTTATTGGGATCATAAAAAAGCATTGGCCAAATCAGTAATTGCATACCAAGTCCCATCATATTTCTGGATCCTTTCTATTAGGGTAACAGTATCTGGAACAGCAGTATACAAGGGTGGACTCACTTTATTCAATTATCTATAATCAACTGTCATTCTTCATGGCCCATCTGACTTTCATACTGGCCATACAAGACTATCCTAGAAAGATGTTCCTTAAGCAATGTGAGATTATATTCATATCTTAAACTGATTATTGGAACTTGCTATTCAAAGACATAATGGGACTGTTAACTGGCTGTTTTTCTGAGTCTAACTCCAGGTGTGAATGTCAAGGAAGGCTGTCTGAGCCACTGATGCATGGTTCCAGCAGTCCTGTGAAGAGCAGGCATGATTTTTTGGCAAAGTTGAGAGAGCAACTTCTGCATATGCTGAGGTAGGACTCTCTTGACTTCCTTAACTGAAACTTGGCAGACTAAGCCTGGCTCAATGCAGCTTGCAGTTTTACACAACTTCTGCCTGAAGTTGACAGGAAGCTGGGGAAAATATGGTCCCCTTACTCTAAGTCCCTAATCTCTTGGTGGCAAATTTCTATAATCAGAAGGTTTTGCAAGTACAGTAACAAATCTGTTAAAATAATTGATTATCGAACATCTTAGATTGTTATAGGACTTGAACTAGTGCTCCTGTGTGTGATCCTGCATAAATTAGAGTCCTTTTAATTCTTGGTAATGGTATGGAGACAATTAGACAATTAGGTCAAGGGCTTGTGAAGATGTTATTTGGTTAATATCAAGTTTGTCTAAGGTTTTATTACAGTTAATAATGTTAAAAACAGAATGGCTTATGGTTTATTTTGTAAATGCCATCAAGGAAACATGGCAGGACTAAAAGTTTATGATGTTATATGTACTGTGTTAAAATTGGTTATTTAATGTATTTATGTATGTACCGGAGCCTGTTGTCAATTCCTTAGTGAAATCTCATCCTCCTGGTGAGAAAATTAATAACGGGTTAATGTAAAATATAAGAAACTGGGTTCTGATATGAATTTCTTAAACAGGACAATTGGTCAAAGTTCCAATTTTGAAAATGTAAACTGATTAGGATATAAGGATAAGAAATGGTAGTTTAAAATTGTGCTAAGCTGACTTTTGTAGGAGGATGGACAGAAAGCTGGTTCCTACAAGAAGATGAGAGGAAGAAGATGCTGAAGATGGCTGGAACAGATTCCAAGGACCAGAGGACCTCATCGACAAATGCATTGTTGTTTTTCTTTTTGGTCTCTGTTTCTGTATTTACAAAATTTGTCAATGCCTCAGAGATTTTGAGGGATGGAAACCTTATAAAAGGGTAATGGGGGCTCCTCCATTATGGAGGTGTGCCCAAATCTTGCAAGGTTTGTAAAATAAATTTACTTTGTTTCTCCTAAAGATGTCTCTCCTATTATTTAAAAGTCCTGTCCCACCGAGGTGGAGGTCCCACCGAGATTTGCACTCTCCATGTTGACAGGCACCCAACTCAGGGCTTAGCCAGAGCACAAACTGGAGACTTCTCCAACTAGCTGAGCGCCTGAGGGCAGGCCTGGTCTCACTGGAGAGTCATAAACTCGGAGGAAAGGAACTTGGAGAAGCAAAGTAAAAAGGGGGAAATTTGAGTGCACTATGCACTGAGTGGAAATTGGTCGGCTGTGAAATTTTCAGTCGCAAACAGTCATATGCTGTATGACTCAGGTTAAGTCTTCAGTGTCCCCTGTCTATGTGACCCGAGTGTCGACTGACAGATTTAAGTACTCTGAGAAGACACTGGGGGACTGAGCTAAGATCGAGAGGTCTTAGAAAAAACCAAGCCACCTGGCCCTGGAGTGCCAGAGTATGGGAATTTGTGGGGTTTCTAACCCAGAGACGAGGGTGACCTGTCTCATGTAAATTGGTTGCAAATCTCAGCGCTTGGGCGGCCCTGATGTGCTGTACCAAAGTAGAAAGGAATGGCCATAGAAAGAGCTCTTAAAATATTTGACTCATGTGGGGAAAATTGGTTTCCCCTGGTAATGTTGGAAGTGGGTCTGAATTCAAATTCGAAATTGTTTATGTGAAATGTCTGTCTACTGTTTTGTCTGTGTTTTTTTGTTCTATGTTCAGGTGAAAATGTTTAACTGTAGGAGACTGAAATGGGCTCCTTTGGTATGAAAATTGTTAGATAAGGAATCAGAGCTGAAGCTGCCAGTTGGGAGGGCTGGGGCTCTGAATTAAGGGTTGGTTAGATTCTAAAGGGAAAAAATCTGCACATTTTGCATTGAGTCAGTCTATCTAACATCAAGCAAATGTTTAAACTGTAGAGGAGAGGTAAAGGGGTCTGTATGAAAAATTGGATGACCACTTTAAAGAGGTTCAGTGGTCTGCTTAGAATGTGATTAAAAATTGTTGGCAATTTTAACCTTTAAGTTTTAAGGTAAAAAGAAAGCAGCTGGGAAAAGGAAAAGCTGGGAGAGTATATAATTTATTATTTACTTGAAATATTTGAGGTAGTTCGGGTCAAAATTAGGGAAGAAAGATTGAAATTGGAATGCAGAGGCTAAAAGTTACAGTAAAAGTTGGAAAAAGAGAGATAGAAGCTAGAGATAAATTCAGGTGGGGGATTGTTGCTCTTAGCTGCCATGTGCTCCTGGCTCCTGGCCATACCCTTCCCCCACCCTCCACATTGAAAGACTGTGGGGAACTGAAGCTAAAAGAAACTTGTAACTTGATTGGGAAATAGGTCTGATTAGTTAGTGATGAAAGGTTTTATTGAATCTGGGTGTTTACTATAAGAAAGATTTTGATTTGTATAATCATTAAGCTTTCCCCCTGTAAGGTATTACTGAATTTTGTTTTCACAGAGATTATATAAAATCATGATTTCAAGCCATATGCTAGTGGCTAGGAATAGGAAATTAAGCTAGCCCCCTGAAAATTAGCATATCTAATTTGCTCCTTTGTTCTCAGAAAGGCTTCAGGCCCAAATATAATACACCTAGGGCAACTGAAAGGGATTTTTCCCCTCTATGTTATCTGAGGCTGCAGGATGAAGGGGAAACAGAAAAATATTTTAGCTTGGTAGAAAGAATGAGTGGGGGAGTTGCAAACTCATGTGCTCTTAAGGACTGCTCCCTCTTATCTTTCTTAAGAGTCCAAAAGGCTTTTTTTGGAAGAGAAGTGCCTGCACCCTTTACCCCTCAAAATCTTTTTAGGCATTTTGTTAATTGCCAGGATGCATAAGATGAAGCTGGGAGAAAGCAGGGTGCCAAATTCAAATCTGGATGGTTCACGAAAGCAGATAATGATATGAAATAAAGTTTTTCTTTTCTATTATAAGTTCATTCATGGCCAGGCAAATATTCCTAATACTTCGGCCAGAGGTAGTGGGTGCTGAAAAATATACAGCTAAATAAATAAAGTGCATTAAAGATATTAATGTATTGATATATGTTGTGCATGTATTTCTATATTAATGTATTAATGTAGAAATATCAGAAGTAACAGGATCAACAATTCCTATATGTGATAACCTGGAAATGCAATTGATGTCATCTGAAATTTATTGTTTCTGTATTTCTAAAATTACATTGTATTTCTAAAATTCTCTTAGATTGTGTAATTTGAGAAGACCATTATGTGATTTTAATCTGAGTTCGATACATGTGAATTGGGTGCTTTTAAAGGATGTGATGAAAATTTGATGATTTTAAACTGTCATATTTGGTTTAGAAATGTATTTACCTAGACTGAAATGAGTAGTTCAAATTTTACATACATAATAATGTTTAGGGCATTGTTACATTTCTGTAGTATAAATTTTGTTAGAGTTGCATTAGGTTAAGAAGTTGGACAATTGCTGTAACCTAAGAAATTATAGCTTCCAAGTTTTGTCTGAAAGTTCAATTGAAATTGTTTTTGCTATAAATCAAGTATTTATACAAAGGCCTTGTTGGGTCCTCTTGTAATCTCTGTCAATTCAGGATACATTGCGAACTGTTAAAAATGTGGTTTTACAAACAGTAATCTTTTCTTTTACAGTGCTAAGAGTATTGGGCCTTAGAAATTAAAATGTTACCACTAGTGATTAAAATAATTCCCCTTATAATCTAGATGTTGTTAGATTAAGCACAGTACTTAATTGAGAAATTGAGGTTGTTAACTGAACCAAGGACTTTTGGATATTCAATCTTGTGTGAAGTTTTCAGGGTTAGAGGAATTCCTATGGACAAAGCTTTTAAAGTCCTGGTAAACTGTTATTGTGATAAAGCTAATTTAATTGGCTATGTAATGTATAGAAACTAAGTATTCTCCCCATTACAACATCTTTTTGACTAAAGAATTTTGTGATATCTTAGAAATTCTGTAATAACAAAGAATTGAGTTGTTATAATACTTTGAAAAATATAGGGGTATGATTTTCAAGCCTGTATCATCTAGAGATATGTTATGTATGTTAATCTGGAGGTTTATGGACTAATTTGTGATGGCACTTTGGGAATTTGTGAATGAATCTCAATGTTTAAAGGGTATTTTGCTTTAAAAAGGAGAGAGACACATTTCATTTTAGAGCTGTCTAAATAATTTTTCTTTATGAAAGTTTAGTGACAATCCCTGTTTACATCAGTATCAATTTTAAACTGTTTTAAGGAAGAGAAAATACTTTTGAAAAATGCTCTGTAAAATCTTTTTGTATAATATTCAGAAGGCCTGCTGAATTTCCACCTGTAAGCTAATTGGTTGCAGTTCAAACCTACTGTGAGTTTTCGGAGTTTCTGGGTGAGAACCTTATACTTGGGGAATTGATGCTTATCTATAGAAGTCTCAGGGGAGGGTGAGTTAAAGCATGTGTTTTATGTACCCCAAGAAAGGTCCATTCAATGTCTTATTCTATATTTTTCAGTAAGGAGGCAGTCTGTGCATTTCCAACTCCTCCCTCCCTTAGTTTAGATAAGAAGAGAGTTTTACCTTTGCCCACCTGTCAGAAGAGAAGGAAGGGGGAGGAGCAGCAGTTACTGGGATTTGAGTTTTTACTGAAAGAAAGAGAACAGTAGGGATTAGAACCCTCCGAACCTGGCTTCTTAAAGTCAGCAAAAGTGATGGGTTTTTAGGATAAGATTAGGTTTTGAGTATATGAGTCTTAAGGATACAGTTTTTATTAGTGAAGCTTGCCATCTGATAGAAAAGAACCTACCCTCAGGGGGAGATGATATGGCAGATCTCTTTAATCAGAAATAAGCAAGTAGTGACAAAAGGGAAGTTATCTGCCAGAATCTGTTACGATCGTAAAAGAAGTTGGCTTTATGGGGAAAAATGGAAAATTGGATAAATGCAAATATGTGAAATCTTGTTGTTTTTAATCAAATGACTGTTTATATTGGTACTCTCTTATAGCCAAATGAAAGATAATATGGTTTCTAAAGTATTAATGGGAATAATTTGGGAAAAAGGGAAAAGAAGTTTTATGAGATAATATTGTTTACAAATGTAAGGTTGAATCATTATCCCATATACTAAGGCTGGGATTTAAAGTTATATTGTATCTATGTGAGATAGAGTTCTTAGATGTTTTAAAGTGATAAGAGCAATTAGGTATTAATACAAATAGTGTAATTAATCACTGGAACTAAATCAGAGACATCTTCGGTTTAGGGAAACGAATTTCGATGTAAGTCTCTTTAGGAGAGATAAGTTGTAGAATATTTCTGTATTAATGGGAAAAGTTAAATGTGGATTTGAATTCATTCCATCATCTAAAACATAAAGATAAAGTTATATGGTTCAATTCTTTCAGATCAGGCATAATTAGACAAAAATAGAAAAATAGAGGAGAAGCTGATGCAAATGTGTTAGAGCAATAACTTATGGTCTTAATGGGAAGACTTTATGAATAAGGGAGGAAATGCATGCAAGCTATTTAAAGCTAGTTTTAAGGATATTCCTGAAGCAATGTGAGATTATATTCATTGGAACTTGCCATTCAAAGACTTAATGGGACTGTTAACTGACTGTTTTTCTGAGCCTAACTCCAGTTGTGAGTATCCAGAAAGGCTGACCCAAGATGCTAGCAGCCCTATGGGAGAGAAGGCATGAGCTGCAGGTATGATTTCTTGGCAAAGTTGAGAGGGCAACTGTTCAGCATGTGCTGAGGTGGGACCTCTTGACTTGATCCTCTTAACTGAAGCCTGGCAGACTAGGCCTGGCTCAATGCAGCTTGCAGTTTGGCATAACTTCTGCCTGGAGTTGATAGGAAGCTGGGGAAAATATGGTCCCCTTACTCTGAGTCCCTACTCTCTTGGTGGCAAATTTCCATAATCAGAAGGTTTTGTACATACAGTAAAAAAAAAATCTATTGATTATGAAACATCTTAGATTACTATTGGACTGGAGCAGTGTTTTTGTGTAGGTATAAGTTAGATTTTTTTCTTGGTAATGGTATGGAGATGATTAGGTCAAGGGCTTGTGAGAATATTTTTTTGCTATTTGGTTAATATCAAGCTTGTCTAGGGTTTTGCTATAATTAATAATGTTAAAAGAAGAATGGCTTGCGGCTTATTCTGTAAATGCCATCAAAGAAACATGGCATGACAAAAATTTATGATATTGTATGTACTGTAATAAAAATTCGTTATTTAATGTGTTTATGTATGTACTGGAGCCTGTTAATTCCTTAAGTGAGATATCATCCTCCTGGTGAGGAAATTAATAATGAGTGAATGTAAAATATAAGAAACTGGGTTCTGATGTGAATTTCTTAAACAGAACAATTGGTCAAGTTTCCAATTTTGAATTTGTAAAATGATCAGGGTTATAAGGATTAGAAATGGTAACTTAAAATTGTGCTAAGGTGACTTTTGTAGGAGAATGGACA